>VWZS01003876.1:849572-1204403 GCA_013397075.1 Rhabdornis inornatus
TACCGAGGATAAAGAGATCTCCCCGTTATGAGCTCGGCTCGGAGCTCCGCTCCTGCCGCCGCGTCTCAGCCCGGGGCGAGGTGGCGGCACCGCGGCTTACCTGGCACCGCTGCCCACGGACGGCAGCCCGCTAACTTGCAGTGGGCTGGCCCTCGCCGCCGCGGAAGTTTAATTGTCATCCATTCGCAGTAATAGAAAGATATATATATATATAAATATNTAAATAAATGAGATCAGACAAGAATTTAATTTTTTCTTCTTACCCTCTCCACCCTTCCTCCCATCAAGTGCCAGCCCAGTCGCAGCAGCGAAGATGGACTGGCTGGGCAAGGTGCTTTTCTTTGCAGTCCTTGTCTTTCGTACAGTGAAAGCATCGCTGTGTATGTGTCAGATCTGCATAAGCGTGAAAATAAAAGCTATTGGCTACTAACACGAATATGTTTTCTGTTCCCTGTGACTCGGGACTGCTGGGGGGCGGAGAAGGGGGGGGACTCCGCTCCGGCCGGAACGCAAGTACAGCCGGTCCTCTGAGTCCAGCAGCCTTGTGTTCCTTCCCAGCCGGAGCCAGCTCACGCCCTCCTGGCGACTGACAGCTTTCTGCCGTCTGCTGGCCCGGCCACACCGCACTGGGGACACGCGGCTGCCGCTGGCCCAGGGCCGCTTGTCACGGCACGGGGCCGGAGCGGAGGGCTGCGCGCCGGGATCCCGTACACAGCCCCCGCCCTGCTGCCTGGTAGCCCCCGCTCTTTCCTCACCGAGGGGCTGGCTGCACACGTCGGCCCTTCACCAGGCTGAAACTCCGCTGAAGTTATTATATGGGTCGATGTTAAGCAGAGATCAGGGATATATTTATTTATTTATTTATTTATTTATTTATTTATTTATTTATTTATTTTTCCGTCAGGCGGCGGAACAGCGTTAGCTCTTTTCGGTGTTGATTTCATTAGACGCCTTGACCAGGCTTGGGGAGAAGATCTGAGTGCAAACCCGTTAGGCTGAGTCATGGTTGCAGTTCTCTGCAATCTGCGTCGGGCAGCGCCCAGCCACAGGTCGCATCCTGCCTCTGCCTTGGGCAGCCCATCCTCAGCTCCTTGCAGGAGAGTTACAGGCGGCTGGTGGGAGTGGTGGGATGGACCTGGAGCAAGTCAGTCCCAAATGAGCGCCTTTACAACTGTTTTCCTAGCTCCTGCAATACTGGCAGACAGCAAGTCTATATACAGCAAGCAATCAGCAAGTCAGGAGTGCATTTTGCACATTATGTTATTTCTCTCACCTCTTCCTTGGGTGGATTTTCCACTAATCCAATACACACTTTTGACTTCAGCCTCCGAAACTGTGCCAAAACATTTTTCATAAATAATTCCTTCCACAATCCCTGTAATTACAGTGTTTGATCCCTAACTTTGGAGCTTCAGCTTCAGGTCTCCAATTTGACTTGCCTGCAAGCACCCTGGATGCTGAAGAGAGAAGTAGCCCCAGCGCAGTGACACTTGCACTGCTTGCCTGTCTTGGAGGAGAGGTCAGGTGCATGGGCAGGATGAAGAGAACCTGATATGGGCACTACCCAAAGCCTGAACCAGCTTCAGGGCTTGGGTAGAGGCAGTGTCAGTGCACCCACATCTAACAGGAAGGGAAAGGAAAGGCAAGACTGAAGTTTCTAGCCTGGACTTGGAAAACAAATACAAAATCTTATTGATCTATACCGCGATCATTTCACTGCTTGAGCTGCATGCCAGCTGAGTGGCTGAGCATGTTGGTTACCCCAGTGGCAGTCCTCTCACTTGCCAGGCTGGGGAGACCAAAGAGCCAAAGGAGGTCCTTATGACTCCTTCCCAGGGGGACTTCATGAAGGGTGTGGCTGAGGTGGTTGGCCCGTCTTCCCCTAAAATCTGCTGAAGTGGAATCTGGAAACAGTTGATTCTCAGCTTCAGTTCGCCTGTGTCTAATTTACTTCTATAATCACCAGTGGGTCTTTTCTAACCTTGAAGCTCTGGCAGAAGGCATTAGTTCCACAGAAAGTACTGCCCACCCTCCCAGCAATGTCATCCCATGGAGTAATAGGAGGAAGTCAACAGCAGCCTGGGAAAGCAAAACTTTGCTGGGTGAGAAAAAGCACCAGTCTCTGAAATCTAAAACGGCAAAACTCAAAGATATTTTAAAACTGCAAAGATACACTTGATAGAGTGTATATGTTCTCAGTGTAACTCTGTGGAAATATGCACCTCAGTGAATAAATTGGTATTTCTCTCTGTTTCTAGAAGATAAAGAGTGTTATTTTTCTTCATTGCAGTATGTAGCAATTTCTTAAAAATAATAGGAAAATGAAGTTAGTTGATCTTGTAGTAATCAATACTTGCATGTGTCTTTCAAGGTTTGGGAGGTAATTGTGGCATATCATCATCATCATCATCATCACATACGACTGTCATTGGGACAGTTGAGACAATATTTCATTTTATTTCAAAGTAAACGTTTAATGTAAAAAACTTTGGAAAAGAGGAATGAGGCAATGATTTTGCCCCAACACATCTCAGAAGGCTGATACAACCAGCTCAACCTGAACCTGGCAGTCCAAGTCAGCGTGACAGAAGCACCACTGGAAGTTGAATGTACCATAATTTGTAGGAAATGTTTTGTAGGGTTTTCACATCCAGCATTCAACACTTTGAAATTTAGGCAAATTTACGTTAAAATGTGTTGGGTTTTTCCTTCTGCACTCCACCCCCCCTTCTTTCTATCCTTTCTTTTTCCTCCCACAAAGTGTGAAGTGCAATTTTTTCCCCTTGCTCATCCTGAGTACTGAAGACAGGCAGTGTTCAGCTCCTAATGGAGCCACTGCTGGCATAACTTGGTGTCAGAGGAGTTGCCTGTGTCCTGGGTGGATTTCAGGTATGGAACAGCCCCTAATGACCCTCTGGGTCTCCTGGCCCCCCAGCAGCTGCTGCACTGGACCCCACACAAGCAAGGATCTGTAAGGGGAAAGTGGCACAACTAAAGCCTGAGTGTTTGCACAAGAGATGAGAGTCATATTTGTGAGCGACCCTGCTACTGACCTTCTGTGACCTGTTGGGTTAGCATCCCTCCAGAAAAGCTTTCCCTTGAGATATTATTTACTAACTGTAATTCTACTTAACTCTTTAAATTAAAAAAAAAAAAAAAATCACAAGATAGAAACATCTGTCTTGAGGAGTTTCCCTGACCTTGGTCTGCACGGTTGAGGCCAGACTCATGGCACTGACTTCTCTGTTGTGGATCCCCTGGTTGAACCTGCTCCCATGTCCTGATCAGATGTGTTAACCCACAGGCAGCATTGGCCATGGGCTACTGGAACTTTGCAGTACCAAAGATGCTCCCTCACCATGCTCCCTCAGCTGCTCTTTCAAGCCCCGGCCTGAAGTCCCCATAGGAGCAGCTGAAACCTTTCCCCACTGTCTGAGCTCTTGCCACAGGGTCCATTGCCAGCATCTCGCACGTCTACCCCAGACTTGGGGAAGTGGAGGCCCTTGGGTCAGCTCCTTGCTTCCACCCATGGCGTAGCTGGCACACAGTGGCAGGTGTGCTCCAGAGATTTCCAGACCGAAGAGCTCAGTGCTCTGGCCGGCTGCACATCCTCCCTGGGGGATGTGGGGCAGCCTAGGCCTCACCAGTGAGGCCCCAAGCACCCACGGAGAGCACGGCTCACAGTGCAGGGATCCAGGCTAGGGAACTGCAGGAAACTCTCCTTCCTCCATACCTCCGGTTGCTGCTGGGGCAGAGAGGGTACAGTCTACCTAATCCCGCTGCATTCACCTCTAGTTTGTTCTAATTTCCTGCTCCCGCCCCTCCCAATGACCTAACCCCCATGGGACACGGCCTCGGGTGTGGCTCCTCGGCGCCTCGTGCTGCCCTTGCATGGTTCAGTCGACGGCACAGCCACAGGACGAGGCCACGGCCAGAAAGGATCACTCGGGAGTTTCTGTGGTGCCCACGGGGATAATATGGCCAGGAAGGGGTGAGTCCTATTACCACCGCCCCGTGACCCCAGCGAGCATCCTGACACCAGCTCGGAGGACGTGGGCAGGGCAGGAAGCACTCCCATTCTGGATCCGGAGCCGAAAGAAACCCAGTCAAAATAGTGTTTTTGTTTTCTTGTTTTCTTTTCCCCACTGTTGATGTTGCGTAAGTTTTCGCGGCCGCTCAAAAGGCGTGTTAAATACGAGAGCGGGAAGCGCACTCCTCAGCCTCCGCGCACCTCCCTCGGTTGAACCGGGTCCAACCGGTCAGGGCGAGAAAGCCCGGGCAAGGTCGGCAGCCGGGCCCGGGGGTCCTGGGTGGGACCCCGGCCCTGGGAAGGCTCCCTCGCTCCGCCGGGCCCCCGCCGGTGGCGGAAAGCCGTGCGCCGGGCAGCTGCCGGGGAGTCCCGCATGACAGAGGAATAACAAACAGCCCGAATCCACTGTGCCGCTCAGAAAACCTCGGGGCGTGTGTCCGCGCTGCAGCGCGCTCAGCCTCGCCGTGAAAGGGCCGATTTCACGCAGGTTCTGCTCCGCGCCCCTCTCCGCCCCCCTGCGCGCTTCCCAGCCGGCCCCACTCAGGGCGATGCTCCCGCATCGGCCCCTCCACGCCTCCCCCCTGCCCCGACCCCAGCCGGCGTGTCCGGGGGGATTTAAGCTGTTGGAAGCGAAACCAAAGAGATCGGAAGCGTGTGCTGTGTGCTCTGGAAAAATAACTAGTTTCGGATTAATGAAGGAGTGACAATTTCAAGGCTAACGTTGGCACTGCCCAAACCAGAGCGTGGGGAGCTCGCCAGGCTTTGCTTTATATTGTCTGCTTTTCTGAAGAGCAGACAAAGATGGATAGAGAGACATTGAAAAGCAGGAGGCGTATTTCAAACAGTTCAATAAAGAGGGTTGTCACTTAAAGACAAGAACCATAGTGCTTTGATGACTTTGTATTAGCCTTACCGTTTCAAATAAGTGACTCTACTCTCTTTGCGGAATTCACCGAGTTTTAGTAGATGACACTTCAGTGAAGCCGCTTTAGACAGAAATGAGAGCTCCTAACTGCGGGGCTTCTCTTCGGAAGGGTCTAACATAGAATATTGCCTACCCGGGGCTTTTTTCTTCCCGTCCTTTAGTTAAGGAACCTCGGTAAAACCGAGATTTACCATTTACGTGGAACCGCTGTATGAAATAAGGAAAAACGCTCCGCCTCCGTGTGAATGTAAAGGAAGCGAAAGGGAGACCTCGACACGACGGCGAGAAACGTTGCCTCCCGGCAGAGCCCAGCACCACAGGGGCGGTCTCTCCAAACCAGTTTCTGCACCCTCCGGGGAAGCACCGACGCAGGGTGTTGGAAATAAAGTTGTGTGGAGTCCCCCAGGCAGCCCATGCGTGTTTCCCCGCACGCCGGGGCACGGTCCCGCGTGTACGCGCAGTGTCCCCACGGCCGTGTCCCCTCAGGTCCCCGGCCCTTCCGCCGAGCTCTGGTGGGACGATCTCTTCTCTCTGCCCGGGGACAGCCGGGGTGCCGCAGCCCCGGAGTGTGCGCCGTGGGAAGGGAGAGACGTCGCAGCCCTGCCGGGGGAGATTTTGCCGCCAAACTAGATAATTATTTTATATATATATAAATGTAAAATCTTTTTTAAGACGAGGACCCCCGACCGCTGCAGCCCCCCAGGCTTTGAAGGCACAGCGAAAGGGCTTCACTGTGGGTTTGAGAGAACCATTTAGTCACTGTTTCATTAGGCACTATTTGAACCTTGCAACATGTGGTAATTTCTGGGGCAAGCTGAAAAGGGGGGATTATGTAGGAGGGACACAAGGAAATTAGCTAACGGTTAATTTAACTCGTTTTCTGGTAGAATTTTCGATACATTCCTAATTGACTGAGGAGGCAGGTGAAGTCTTCAGTTCCAGGCAGACTCATTCACGGTGAGAATAAATGGCTCTTTTTCAACTCTCACTGCTCACAATATATCATCAGGGAAAAGACATGCAATGAATATGTTGATTTAGGTTTTTTTTATCATTATTATTAATGGAATTACACCCTGCTACGCAGGTGTGAGGGTAAAACCTATACTGCGATGAAATCAGATTAACAATGAAATGAGAATTTTATTAGCTTTCTATGTCATATAGACCTGGATATAAACTGTCAAAACAAGAAATAAGAGGGGGGAAAAGATAAGTCTGAAGAAAAACAATGCCAATCAATGGGCAGAAATAGTAGCTTGAATTCCAAATGCTAATTAGCTGTAATTCACATGAATATTGACACTCCGTACTCTACACCATTTATATCAAATAGAGAATATATGATTAGCCCATAATGGCAAATCTCTTTTGAGCCCGGGGTTTGCCAATTAATCCCGACTGCGCCAATTTACTACGAAACCGGAACGCTTGGTCGTAAGGTCCAAGTTTCAATAAAAGGTAGTGTCGAAAATAAACTCTGTCTGACATTCTTGCCGTGCTCGCAAAGGGGAAGGGATCCGGCCGGATCGGAGCGTCCCGGGAGCATTTGGGAGCAGCCGGGGGAGCAGCGGAAAAGCAGCTGTGGTCCTGCACCGGGCAGCTTCGGACAGCGGTGGGTTGAAGGGGACCCTGTGCTGGGAGCGGTGGGTTGGAGGTGACCCTGTAGGGGGCTGTGGATTGGAGGGCACTCTGTGCTGGGGACGGTGGGCTGGAGGGGATCCTGTTCTGGGGGCGGTGGGTTGGAGGTCACCCTGTGCTAGGGGCGGTGGGCTGGAGGTGACCCTGTGCTGCGGGCTTTGGGTTGGAGCGGACCCTGTTCTGGGGGCGGTGGGCTGGAGGGGACCCTGTTCTGGGGACGGTGGGCTGGAGGGGACCCTGTGCCAGGGGGGGGTGGCGGAGGCGCTACCTGCGCGGTGCGCGGAGGTGTTTGGCGCAGCCAGGCAGGACCCGCCGTCGCCAGAGGAGCCCGCCACGTCTGCCGAGGGCCCCTTTGTAACCTGCTATAGAAAATGGTGGTATTCTGCATGACAAAGCCCAATTAAGCTCTCTATTCAGGACTTCTGCAGCTGGTAGCCCATTGGGAGAGTGGGAGGAAACGCGAATATATTCATTATGCGAAGGGGCGGTGAAAAGTACCGACAACCGCGGGTCTGGGCTGGGTGTTGGGTATGTTTGTTTGGTGTTTTATGTGTCATTCCCGTTATCTATATATGTAATTTGGTGGCAGGGGTGGTAGGAGGAGCAGGGGCGGGGTGGGCGCTGCCGGGGGCGCACAAGTCCCGGCGCACGGAGCCCCCAGTGGGCCGGGTCTCGCTCACAGCTCAAGGAGCATTCTCTTGCAAAGAGGAGCAAGGAAAGCTGCCTGCCAGGCTGCAGGACAGAGCTGTGAAACTGTCGATTAATATACTAGCAAAGCTGTCGGTTTTCTGTGAGAATTCTCTCTCTCTTTCTTAATTGTCACTCAATAAGGGTCAGCTATGAATTGTTAAGGGGCTTTCACAGGCTGAGGTGCATGGAACCCCGGGGTGGACTGAAGACCATCCAGACAAAATACTGGAGACCTAACACTAAGGTTGACCCAGACAATTAATTTATTCATTTGCTTTCCAGTTCTACCTTCCTGAGCCAACAGGCCATAATATATGCATAGCTGTAGCTGGTACGTGAAACACGATTTCCCAGAGTGTCTGAGAAATAACTTACATGTTGTACTCATCTTACCCTAATCTGACTCCTATAATAGCTGAGGAATTTTAGCCCAGACCTGTGTGCCACTGCACACAGAATTGTGTTTGGGATTGCAGAGTCTTCACTACTGACCACTAATGCATAAATGTGAGCACAGATAATTCCATTTTCTTCTGTAGGAGCATAACATGACAGAGAAAATTCCGTTTTTCCATGCTCCCAGTCTTCTCAAAATGCCATGAAGTTTAAGCCAGAATGTGGTCAACCACACATGCAGAAGATGAAAATAGCATTAAGCCAAGGAGCATAAGACATGTAAAATGCATTTGAACAAAACTCAGTATTCCATTTTTTTTCTCCAGTATGTTTAGATCTTAACTAATCTACCACCCCTGTTGTATTCTTCTAGAACAGTTTCCAGAATAGTCATGGCCTCATATCCTCAGTGTTGCTACAGAAAACCAAGTAGACATCTCCAGTTTAGGTACTGTGAAGGAGGGACACATTTATTTTTTTTTTTTGTTTTCATTCCCTTGGAAAACCAGTCTTGGTTTTTGATACATCTGGACTGGATAGACAGGGATCCTATGCCAACTTGGTTTGAACTAGTAATCATAAATGCTCCACAATGTGTCTTAGACATTTTTCACAATTAGACATGTGATTCACTCAACCAAATACAGGGGAACAGTGTAGCTGAGTCAATCTTGCTTGTCTAAAATCTGCAATAACCCTGAGGGGAGCTAGAAGAGTAACAGAAAAAATTACTACTTGATGCCATTAAGATCAGTTTTAATTTTGCTGTAATCTTTTTCATCCACTCCCACAGTTTTGTTTTGAAATTGCATTTTTTGACAGTCAAATGAAAAGCCATAATGAGGGGCAGTATTTAGTTTGTTTGTGTTGTTATTTTTCAGCACGATCTGCCAATTTCGTATTGACAGATTAAAATCATTATTGAAATGCTGCTGCCATTAAGAAAAGATCGCAAGAGTTTTTGGGCGTTTTGGTATCGTCTATTTTCCCTTGCTAAAACATTTTTCAAGATCTGATTTGTCTTTTTTAATTAACACAGGACAGAGTGGGTTTAGGCAATGTACAGTTTAATAGATTGTGGCAGTTCAAAGCACTGAATTTTTTAAAAAAGTTGTCAAATTGCAGTAAAGCTGTCAAATTTTTTCTCTTTTCCAACTGCTATTAAATATGAGCAAGTGATTGCATACACAGAAAGTATCTCTCAAGCTTTTTTATTTTTTCTTTCTTAGGCAAAGATAAAACTTATTGAGTTCCAAATGCATATTACTCCCCACTAGTATGCCTCATCAATGGATTACTTCTTGAGACAGTCTCCCAGTTCGTGAGAAAATGAGCAGACATTTTATTTATCAGAATGAGTTTAAGCTAGAAATTTGATTTAGGGATGGAAATCAGACCTTGCAGGTGAGCTGCCATTATAGATGAGCTTGAGAAGGAAGAAACCCCCAGCTAAAGATCTTTTCTAAAACAGGCACTGAGTCCTTCAAACACATTGATTTGGGACTTGATGCTTTTGGAAATATTCAGGAGCAAGACTGAGATCATCACTTTTATACTTGGAGGGTTTCTTTATTGTCTTTACTGTCAGAATTGGTAATAGGGCCAGCAGTTACTGGAGGTGTCTCCATGGGGTGGGAGGACATGTGTCCCCTGCCACAGTGCTGACCTGAGCCACTGATGCTGCTGAGATTGGAGCAGCAGTGCTAGAGCTTACCATCCTGAGGGTACAGGCGTTGTGCCCATCAGACAAGCAAAGGGGTTAATGCTACTTTTTGCATTGAGGGTAATCCCGTACAAGTAAATGAAAGTGAATCCTGGGAAGTGCCGGTTGCCAGAATGATGTGTGTCAGCCTTGTTTATGCTGGAATCTCATGACAGAAGACAGTGTTGTTGCTGAAAAAGATGGCCTTTGCCTCTGGTCATTCACAGTTCTCTGGACTGTCCCATGTTTTGCTCTTTTTTCTTTTATATGGAAACTTCTGCCCTTGCCTTCATTCCATTTCTTGAGAAATACACAAAATCAGAGGACGTGATCAGGTCATCCTGTTTACTGCCCTACACCTACATGGGAGGAGAGAGTGCCAGTACATCTGTATGACTTCTACACTTTTCTAATTGACATTGGCTAATAGATACCAAAATTACAGGGGAGCTGAGTGGGTGGGACAATCTTGAGAAACACACAGGCGAAAGTTCAGACAGGTCACTGTCATAATTTTAGTGTCTTTAGAATGTGAGATTTACAGTATCATCTGCTGGCAGAACCTGCACTCCCATAGCTGCTAGGTCAAAGTTGAGATGGTTTAAATAAAACCTTCAGTGTAAATGCAAGATTTGAAAGAGCTTTTTTCCAGAGGAAGACCTCTGCTGTGCTTGAGATACAGGAGTATCAGCAGGAACCACGGTCTGCCTGAAGCCATAAAGATGACATACTTTGGTGGTCCTTTGCCTATAAGAACTAGGGGGTTTGACTTAAAAAGAAAAGACTTGCATAAAATTACAGGAAGAGGAGAGAGTAAACATAGTGCATATTTAGAGCAAAGGACAGCACTGATCTGTTGTTGTTTTCATAACTGTTTTTTTCCCCTTGTTAGTCTTGTGTTTAGTTCTTCCCATACTCTAAAGAGAAATGAAAGAGATTCACTATTTTTTTCCTTATGTTAGTGTTCTCCCTGATGCCCTCCAAGGCAAACTCCTGGGCATTTGAAGAAATTTGACATTTGAAATTAAAGACTATATTTTGTGTAAAAGGTGAAAAGGAGATATAGATGTTTGAAAATTATTTCTGTCTTACCCTAATTTAGAAGGGTCAGCTTCAACTTCCCCAGCCTCTGCAGCAAGCTCCAGTCCTCAGCCAGCATGTCCCTCTCTGTATCTTCACCTTGGCTTTTCCATTTAATCTTATTCAGGTTTCAGCTTATTTTGAGGGAACTTGTGAATCTTCTAGGTCACATTTTGCAGTAAATAGGAAAGCAGGGTGTATTATACCCCAGCCTGTCTATTATATAATGCTGTCTTTCACAGAATTAATGACACAGAAGCAACTTGTTTTGCTGGATTTGTGTTATTACTTTCTTTTTTTTGGAGGTTATTTAGGAACGAGATAAGGAAATATTTCTCTTTCACCAAAGAGTATAAATCTTTGGAAACAAGGGGAATAATGTTGGGCAATGGTTTATTGTTCTTTTGTTGGTTTTATACACATATGCATGCACAGTTCTTTCTACACACTGAAAGGAACTATAGAAACTAACAGAAAATTTTGTATTTGAAAAGATTATTTACTGATCAAGACGGTAAACATTTGCAAAGACATTTTTCGGCAGAGGACGCTGGCAAATCTACAGAATTAACAGCTCCACAGATGGGCAACATCCAGGTCTGAAACAAGGAGTGAAAGAAGACATGGTCCAGCCAACTCGGAGAGGGACTTTAATGGGAAACTGTCCTTGGACCAATTTGCTCCAAGATAGAACTTGAACTAATGCCACCTAATGGAGAGTGGTAATCACTGCGGCAGAAGAAAAGATTGAAGTTTAGGGTCGGTTCAGGGGAGCTGGGTGGTGGTTCCCCCCGGGCTCTCTTTGGAAGGTATGGTGAAAGCAAAAGGTGAAAGTTGAAAAAAAAAATGGAGAACAAAAGTTCTCCCTAAGAAAAGAAGTATTTTGATTCACTGGTGATTTTACTGTTCAGGCTGCCAGACTGTATAAAAGAGGGAACAGGAATGGCCATCAAATCAAAGAGGGGACGGGGATTTGAAAACTTCATTGTTATTGTAGCTAGAAGAGAAAATGGCACAACATGAATCCATTCTAGGGGCAATGATTGTAAATGAGAAACGGAATGGCACAAAGGTAACCCTTTCCAGTCCTAACAAGGTACGCTTGTGTGGTCTTAACACCCTTTGGCTCTCTATTTTGTGTAATTTGCTGGTTTCTTTGCTAGAATGATTGCATGCTTGTAACCCTGGAGCAGTGAATTAGCAAATACATTTTCATCTTTGGGAAACAGAAGTTCCCATTGTAATTACATTAATGTTAACCAATAAACATATTTTAACCCTTCTACAGCATCATGAAAGAGATCTTACAGTGACTGAAGCAATACTTTCTGTATCCACTTAGAGCACTCCAAAAATGGGATGTTTTTGTTAAGATGAACTGTATTCTCAGCAAAAAAGGTCAAGGGGCAAACATTTCAAACCCTGTGCCTGGCTCAGATATGTGCAAACACAACTGAAGGTACAAACAAACCTTGAAGTGTCCATGCAAACGTAAGTTTGCAGAAGCAAAGCAGGATGTACACGTAAATGGGAGTTTGCTCACATCCACTAACTAGCTGGAGCAGAAAGTAGTAGGAAAGTTTTACTTTAATTATTTTAGAAAGTAAAGCAGGATGGTGGTATTTGCCTAGGCCACTTCACACTGTTGGCCATTTCCCACCCTCCTGGGAATGTACTGAGAAGGCTTTGCTGGTTTGTAGGCACAGCTTGGTGGGTTTGTATACAGCTAGAAGAAAAGTGGGGCAGGAATTCAGGAGTGAATTACAGCAAGGGTCAAGCAGATCCTTGTGGAAAACCTCCTGGGGACTGTTAGAGAGCTGTTGACTGTTAGAAAGCTACTAAATCTTAAAGCCAGATTTGGAGTAGGGCTGCAGCAGGACTGAGAGTTCACTGTGGGCCAAGGTGAAAGCTAAGTCTCTCCAGTTAGATGATTCTCTAACTCTTACGGTATCTTTTTTGTAGACCATTTGAATTTGTTAACAGAATTTGTTAAAAACTGATTAAAAGGTTTTGTGAGTACTACAGATATCTACGCATCTCTCTCCATATCTCTCTACATATACTTGGCATATTATCAGAACACTCAGAAATCCCATTTATTTTAGCAAATAAATGACAATTTTAAAGGTCTACTTATGGGGGAAATATACCTAGGTTAAGTTTATAATGTAAATTATATATTTTTAAAAAAGATACATACTACAGATAAGGAGATGGGATGGGTGATGACTTCACTTTTAGGCCTCAATTATCCATACCAGAGGAATTAGCTATTTTTCCTAATTTGCATTTTTCAATACACTCTGGTACTCAATAATCTAAAAATGCTCCTTTTCCAGGACCCTATTGCCCTTCTGCTATTGTGGTATTTGGAAGTTACCCACCATGTATGTATAGCCACTGAACTCATGTTAATTTATTATCAGTATTCTGAGTCAAAGGAGTAGGTTTAGAAGCACAAGAGAAGACTGGAAGTGCTATGCACTGAAATAAATGCAAGTGTTTATTTGAATGGATCACAGATGCATTTGTGCTTCTCAGCAACATGAGGGCAAAATAATTTTCTGGATATGCAGGTTATGAAATAGCAGGAGGTGCCAATGTGTTGTCTAAATGAAATGTATTGTGTCTGAAGGTTTATGTTCAAATGCAGACCTGAAGAGACTGATGTTTGTATTGTAGGTATCCACAGGAAAAGGAGCTAATGCTTTTATGCAGCAATGGCATCATCAACAATGCTGTGGGCAACCCAGAAATAACAGCAGTGCAGGAGAATTTCTATCAGCTTTCTTTTTCTATTCTTCTAAGGTTTTATTAGTCCAATATTAAGCCTCAGGGAACCAAACTACTTTGCTGCATTTCCTATGCAGAGCAAACTGCCCCTTGACTCAAAATACATCTCTGCTAAAATTGTATGGAAAGCTGTCACTGTTTTTACACTGCTGTAGCTGATTGTATTTATTTATTTATTTAGGTTTCTCAGTTTCTTGCAGAAAGTATTGTTTGTTGGAGCTTCCCCTGCTCTGTTTCTTAGAGAACAATTACTGACATTTCTTGTTCTTATGTTGAGTGAGGAGGATGAAAATAATGCACCACTGAGTACAAATGTGAGAGACAAAACCAAAGACCAAGTTTTGCAAATGCTGCTGTCAGTTACTCAGTATGCTACTCAGCCCAGTATGAAGGAGTGATGGTGAATGTTGATGCATTTGTTTATACCCTGGAGCCACCTGCCCTTTTGCATCCAACAGATTGTCATTCCAGTATTCTATGTCTTCCTATAGGTTACCTTAAAGTTTTGGGATAAGGAAGTGTTTCACTTTGAGGAATGCCTATTCTTTTAGAGCATGCTCCTCTGAAATCAGTGACAAAGTACTCGTTGATTTCACTGACTGCAGGGTCAGTTTCTAAGAAAATATTGACTGATGTAAGAACTTGGAGAATTTTGAGCATACAACCCCTAGATTGTAATGTCACACAGGACAGCTATAATATTCTTCTATGCACTGTCAGGCATTACTCCTGGTACACCTACATTTTCAAACAACAACAACAACAAAGAATGTGCTTTACTAAATGGTCAGGGAGAGAATTTTTACCTTGAATTATTGTGCACCCTAGATTTTACTATCATTTTGTAAGCAACAGACTGTCGGCTTTGAGATCCAGGTATCCTACTAGAGCTTTACTGCAAATTTTGGGAGATACATGTATTTCTGGCATTCAGTGTGAAAACTTGCAGCCTTTGCTCTGAAGATGATGAGGCACTATAAAAAGTGCCCATTCATTCAAAAAACCCCAGAAAATACAAATAAAATTACATACAGTAAGACATCTTTGGTGGAAATTCAATATTTTTCTGGTTTTGTTTTTTTTCTTTCAAGTAGAAATGTATACACAGGTTATTTTCTGTTAATACTGAAGGGTAAAAATTTTAGTGCATACCTGAAAACAATTTTATTTTAAGCACAACAACCCAAGAAAAAAATAAAGTAACATGTAAAAAGCACAGGTTTGGCCCATTTCAGCATACCTATTTTCCTTCATGGACTGTATTCCAGCCTGCTTGAATAAACTCTTAGACTGGATGCCTGAGATGAGACAAAATGAACCCTCACTGGCAGGAAGAAAAAAGCAAAGTACAAGAATTGGTGATGCTATATATATATCTTACAGGGTGTCAGAGCTGCCTATTATTCCACATTTCCCCAGACTGCAAAAATGTGAGAACTGTCAAAACCAAGACAACTACCCACTCTCTGCTGTAAGTAATGATTATAAAATGTTGTAAGTATGCCTCAGCATTTACACACATACTTCCTTTTTTTTTTTTTCTGTTTTTTTTTATGAAATAGAGTATACAACATTGTCAAGGGAATATTTTTGCTTTTAAGGTGCCTTAAATATTCAGCAGTGTGCTCAAATTCTTTTGAAAACAGTCATTATACTGCATAGAGGATTTCAGCTTGAAATACTCAAAGAGTGTCAGAGAGAGACACACACTTTACTGTAAGCAAACATTTCATTTGTTTTGAACACAAAAGCTGTGTTGTTTATAGTGTTTCAAGTGAACCATTTTCGAGGTAGTGTAGTGGATTTACAAGATGAGTTGACAGTGCTATTGTTAATCCCACTCATCAGTGTAAGTGTACAGGGATTTCCTCTTGGGAACCAAGTCCAACAGGCGTTTGAATCAGAAGATCTACTTATTTGATGAGTTTTTACTGACCTAGTCCTGCTTCTACTTCTGCAGTACGTCAGCTAAAGGCATATGGTCTAAAGAGAAATCTTGAGAGCAGTTTCTAACTAGAGGGAGCAGGGGATTGATGCTCTTAGTATTTCATGTCCATTGCATTTCTCATCACTATGGCTATACGCGGGAAACATTCCCTTTCAATTAGAGAATTCAATATTGTTTGAGCACACTTCAGAGGTTAAGTATGTGATTAAGCGCTTTCCTGAATCACTCTCTGGAGACACCTCTCTCTTTGCATGAATGCAGAGGCAACCAGCTCAGCTTGGGTACCTGCATACAGAAGGCTAAAGCTGGCTACTCTAAGTCCTTTCTTGGCAGATATGACTGTTAAAGGAGGCTAGACAAATTTTCATTTCCAGATCACATATATCAAGCTCTATCAGCCAGTGTCTTCCTCTCCAGGTCTGTCTGGTGGCATAAAAACCTCATTCAAACTGGCTTTACCCTCTCTTGGGCAGATTCTGCTGCTCATGCTGTAGCTCTGAAGGCTGCAGCAGTGGGTGTCTTCTGCTCACAAGTTTGTCTGACTCTCCTACTGTCTTTCTTACTACTAAATGTTAACCCTTAATGTTTGGGAGAAAAGTATTTGCAGATGTATTCTCTGCCAGCTCTAAAATTATTATGAGATTTTCCTACATTTTCCCTTTTTTTTGGGCACGGGGTAGTGATGTAGAAAGAGCTGGGAGAAATTTTCAGGTGTGGGTATTTTTTATGTGAGTGGGAGGTCTATTTTCCAGTCCTGCCCTGTCCGCATTCCATATATTCATCTTAACCTCTGTGAACTTTTTCTAGACCTTCCTGGGGAAGGTTGCTCCTTGGAGTGAGTACTAGCATCTCAAGGGGGTTTTGTTTTGGATCAGGTCATCTAGCAGAGGAAATCTGTTATAATTTGACTTAGGAATAGCAGTTATGGGCAGATGCATAGTCAGTCTGGTGTAGTGATTAGACATTAGTAATTTGATAGGCAAGAAATTAAACCCACTGGCCAGAAAATGTGGAATAACTGAGATCAAGCCCCGTGCTCCTCCCAATTCCTCCATCCCCATCCATCCTGTACAATGGCTGGCAGTGTGGAGTGTGCTTCAGAGTGAACTCATCAGAGCAGCTCAGACTTGGTTGATGTATGGTATGTATGTCAGGAAATAATAGGGATTGGGATTTTCTGCTCTCATTGTCGTGAAGTCAAGAACTATTGAGTGAATGCTGCTCATGCAGTGTTGGCAAAGATTGGGCAAAAACCTAAGAGGCCTGATTGGTATCTACTGTGCTATTTTGACTACTTTATAAGATAAAAAGAGAGGGTAGTACCATATTTATCTAATACATTAACCTCTGTGAAGATTTAGTTAGAAGCACCTTTGCACATGATATAGATAGTTATAGATGGAGAGAGCACATAAAGGATAAAATATTACATATACTTTTATTACTGACATTGCTTCTTCATTTTGATGTTGACCTCAGTTTCAGGTCATCTTCATAAGTTTCTGTATCATGCCCCAGATTTACTCTGCATGTATATTATCCAAACTGGGAGGATTTCTTGGTATTCTTTGCTTCCTTTTCTTAAACACTGCTAGCTCATGAAGCACTTCTGCAGTACCACAAATTTGGGAAACCCATACTGTACACCAGTAATTGGATCTGGCATGTTGAAAGAAACTTTCTTGTGATGGGCAAGAAAGAATTACACCTTTTTAATGGAAAAGAATCTATATTTTAAAATGCAGACACATACATATAAAGACTTCTTTTTCAGCTACGCATAATACAGATGAATAATAATTTTAACAGGTGCTTAGTTTGAGAAGTCTGTCAAGTGATTTCCTGGACTAGTTTATGTAAAATGGCAGGCAACATACACCTGTTTGTTCTCTTACCTGATTCTCCTTTCATATATCAGGGGTGCAGTGATGGTGTTAATTCAGTGGGATTCCTCCTGATTTGGACTATGCAGGAAAGAGTGGGATCTTTTCATGCTGAGTTGATAAACATTTTGTTACACTGCTCAGGAAAATATTTTGACTGATGAGAGAAAATTCCTGTAATACAGCACTCAGTATGTTCAATTGGCGTTGTTGTCATTCAAGATAGCGGGCTGAGCTTTGACAACATGAATATTTGTCATCTTTTCCCAGGAAAATAAAAATCTTTCTTCATTTCAGTGGTGCAAAAACTGGCTTATCAATAAAGTATTGTCATTTCCAGAGGACTTAGACCATTTTCAGATTTATGGGGCTAAGTCCCTTACAGTTTGGTTTAAAATACAGTTATAATGAACTGTGTGAAGGTTTCAAATTATGCTTTAAGGCAATATTGCTTTTTGCAGTAAAATGACCAACTGTTATTTCCATTCCTTTAGAGTTCACAAGAGTTACAGCCTTTTCCTGAAATTTGGAAAACACTGTTGATTCACTCCACTTTAAAAGCAACATTAAAGCATGGTGGGAAAATGTTGCATACCACAACTCTTTTGAGCAAAATTGCCACTGCTGCCTTTTTAATATTTAGCAAGTGCAACACTAGTGAGAAATTTGCAATCATAGACTTCCTTCTCACATAGAAACTTAATCAACAGCCTGAAGAAGGAATAAGACTTGACAAAACCAAAGTTGTGGAAAATATTACCCTACCATATTGGTGTTGGTGTGTTTAGGACAGCAAGGGATTTTTTTCTGCTTAGAAACCCATAGCAGATGGAGCAATACCCTTTTACACTTGCCTTCTCTCCTGTAAAAACTGAAATGTGACAAAAAAAGTCAGTAAAGGATTTTTCCGGTTTTATTTGTAATTGCTCTACTTGCATTTGATGTTTTGTTGCCAATATGAAGTCGAATCCCAAATTCCTGACTGCAAGCTGAGCTGTAGCTTTGCTTAAGAACAAGACAGTTATACCAGTGTAGAAAGCTGCAAGCATTGCCTGGGATGAGATGTTTAACACTTGGTGCACTGTTTTTAAGGGAGAAAGAGACACAGACACTTTTAGATGACAGACCAAGGCAACATTTCTGGGGTAAACTCCTTGGTGGCAGCTGGGTGACAGATGCTCTGACACAGCTCTTTATCACTGAACTCCCAGCAGCTCCACACTACTTGCATCTGCCCATGGAGCACCTCCCATAAAGCCATTCCTTTTTTTAATAGTCAACAGAGATGGACCAGGTTAACTCAATTGGCTTGACAAGGTCATTTTGGCTGACCTGAGCCATTTTAGGAGAAATACATCAGCAATCCTATGAGCAGGTGTGTGGATAGGGCAGAAATTGGTGAAGTTTCCATATGGGGATGGTGGCAAGGAGCAGAGGAGCTAGGAAGCTCCAAAAGCCAAGCTGCTATGACTTTAACAAACTATGTTGCTCAGCAGGTCTTATTAGCCTGGGCATGGTGCCATGCAGCTGAGGGGACAATGTGCAGCCAGCAGTGGCTCTGGGGTCTCTGGAGAGTGCCCTGCTGTGTAGTGTAGACATCTACTTTGTGTTCTCTTCAGACCATTCATGCTACAGCTGTTTTTAGGAGGCTAAAAAAGCCTCAGACTTGACAAGATGTGTGGAGTTGAAGCCCAAAATGAAATTATTAGTTTGTCTAAGGTGGGCTCACGTATATCTCAGGTTATTAAATTTCACCTACTTCTTTTTTGGAGTCTGGAACTGGTCCAAAGCCTACTACAGCCTCTGGAATTGCTCCAGAAAGTTCAATGGGTTGTGATTCAGGCTTTGAGTCAAGCCTCAACTTTATACATTTTTAATTATTGAAAGGACTCTAATCCCCTTCTGCCTCTATGTGTGCTGATACAGAGACGTAATTTTCCACTGGTTAATGCTGGGATTTGTCACTTTTTGTAGGAAACATGCAGCATTTTCACTCAATGCAGTCAAACAGTATATCTTTCTGGTACATTTTGTGGGTATGTTAATGGAGTTATGGCAGAGACTTAGGATGTGGCTGACACAAATTATTTCTAAAACACAATGAGTTGTGAGCATAGAAACAGAAGTATTGTCTTTCAGCTTCAAATTACAGATCTCTGCTCCCTGAGTTGCAGGTGCTGTCCCCAGAGGTGAAGGGTGGGTCACACCCACAGAGGTGTACCAGCATTCCTGTTCAGGTGAGTATTCCCAAAGCTTTGAGAAAAAAAAACCAAAAAACTGCCTGGTTGCCAGAGTAATGAAAAGCAGGCATTTGCCTCACACCATACACAAAAGTAGCAAGTGGAATGCAGAAAACTTATTTCAAGGCAAAATATTTTTGCTTCTAGAAGCAGAAGAGAAGAAGGAGAGCTAGAGAAATGACAAGGAAACTTACAACGCAAGGGTGGCATTTGCCGTGTGAGCCTGAGCAAGCAGAACAAAAGATTTCTCTCCACCTTGGGAAAATCTTTGTTTTCAGTGTGTCAGCAGCAAAGGCACAACAAGTGTATTCAAATGAGAAGAGGTTGGCACAGCACCAGCCCATATATAAAATTGTTTGAAGAAACTTAGATGTTGAGTGCTGAAAAGGAGAGAAATCCCTGACACCACACTGATAGCATGTGTGTTCAGAATTACTTAAGAAATACCCAAACTTAATTTCCTTTATCTTTTCAAAAAGAAGATAGAATTGAGTGTTGTAAGAAGAGTGCAAGGGGTAATTGTTTTACAAATATGAGTGAGATCCAGACCATTCTGCAAATACAACTTCCAGCTTTGCCTGATTTAATAGCCTTCCTTTACTTGTGGTGGTCTAACAAGACAATTCAGCACATGTCCAAGGTATTTAGTAAAATGCTGTCACCTCCACACCACCTTTGAAGGGCGGTGCACTGAGAAGGAGCCTTCACAAGCTGCTGCACTTATGATGTGCTGAGCTGTTCTCAGAAGAGAGTACCAGGTATCAGTGAAGTTAGCAGGTTGCTCCTTTGATTCCATTCCTGGTCTTTTTCTTGCCTGCTATCCCAGCATTTTAATTCAAGACTGGGGACTAATCCTAGCTAGCAGCTAATTACTGCAAGCTTCAGAAAGGTGTAGTCTTTCTGGTGACCTGCCCAGTAATCTAGGCAATCCTGAGCAAATAGTGAACTTCTAATGAGCCAATTAATGAACCATCAGTGCAATTAACGGTTTCCCTTTATTTAGAACATTTAAAAATCCCGATAAAGAGATATATACCTCTCTGCACTGCAGTGTTTTGTGAAGTGTCATAATTCAGCACCAACTCTCAGCATGAGCAAATCTCTGCCTCTTCTTAAAGCTCTGGAAAATCAGACTGCAGTTGCTGCAGCCACCAGCAAGGGATTAATTGGTGTATACATAGCAGAGGTTATTGGTGAGGGAGATGCCTCCTCCCCGTAAGAGGAGCCATTGCTTCATAGTTTGGTTCTCCAAGCTGGGAATGGGAAATAACAGTTTTGATGCCCACTTACCTTTGCTGTCCCTTCCTTCTGGCAAAACAAATGCCCTTCAGGGTTATACAGAGTCTGAGACAAGAGTCAGGAGAGATTTTTAACTCTCAGACTGCTGCAGCGCTCCTGATGACCAGCCTACCATTTTAGAGTACAAAATGGAAGCGCTTTATTTATCATCATAAACACATGCATCATCAATATTTACTACATTACTGATATTTAATTTACTAATATCTTTTAGTACGTTTTTTTTCTTTTGCTTTTATTAAAGGGTTTTCTCCCTTCTAGTATTTATTCTGTTGATAAATTTTCAGGACATTTACACTTCTTCAGTTTTCAGTCTGACAGACTGAGGTAGCCAAGCTCTCCAGGTGTCCTCCCAGTTTCAAGGTAGCTCTTCTCCTGTACCTAGGATTTCTTTTTCATGGATATTCTTGAATACAGCTGAACAAGGTCAACCCAGTGCTTTGTAGAATGACATTTGTTCTTCCATCTCTCTGATGTTAATCTCTATCCTTATATATCCTGTTATCTGTTTGCTTTTTGAATTTATTTATTTATTTTATTTTGACCATTATGTCTGTAGGAGATTAAAATTATCCCATTAGTCTGCAAGTCTTTCTTATACCCACAGCAAAAGCTGTTGACATACCATTGGTAGATGATCTTGAATTTTCTCATGCCAGATTTCATCTTACTTCTCTCGCTTCAGTCCTTAACTTCTTTTTTGCCCACTGTCCTGGTCCTTTTGCCTACCAGTGATTCCTCCCAGCTTGATGCCAATAGACCACATTGGCAGACTTTCCCTTGCTGTACAACTCTAGAAAGGTTTTTGAAGAGCAGCTGTGGCCTTTGCAGTCCTTTGGCCTCCTGGAAGAGCCACCATGGATACTGTATGTTGTTACTGGCTGCTCAGCAAATCCAGCCCTGAGCTTCGTCACAGCCTTTACATGTATACAACATCTGAAATTGGAAACTTAGTGCACTGTAAATTCTGTTTCTGACTTTTGCATCTACAAGATGAAAATGGTTCTAATGGTTCTTAATGGCCTAATGGTTCTTAAAGAAAGTGACCAACTTCAGTGCAGACACCTTTCCATATTTCTGATGATAAGTATAAATGAAAGGAATTCACATAGCTTCTTGGCAACTGTGCTTATTGTAGGTTTTGCCTTTTATCCTTAGTGACCCAGAAAATCCCATATTCTTTCTTTAAGATCTTCCTTCCGATACAGGTTACTCTTTGTTTTAAACATTTTTGTGCTTCTCTTTATGAAATGTATGATGACCCTTCCTATTAATTTTCTGCCTAATATTTTCTGGCTGTAATTTATTTGATTTCACATTTTGACTTTGAGTCCTTCCAACCCTGCCAGATTCTGTAGTGTTGTGTGGTACTCATCTCTCCTGAGCCTCTAATGATGCTTCTCTCCAAGGAACTCCTTGATGCTAGATGTCCAGGGGCTACAAATCTGCTGTGGTAAAAAGTGCAACTGGAAAAATTAATGGACAATGGAAATTATTAAACATAAAATATTAAATGTCTCCTTCTGCATTTACCTCTGTTTCTGTGTTACTACTAACCATGGACCTGTGGTCTGGCTCAGTACAGCTGTTATTATAGTCTTGTCCCAGATGCTGGACTTTTCCATTTCTGATTTCCTTTAAACGTTAACCATGTGAGAAGCTTTGTGTTTAACTGAAATGTCCCCTTGTGAACCCCAGAGTTTCTGGTGGGTGCAGAACCAGCATCGCTCCCTGCACAGAGCCCTTGGTGCTCACAGTGCAGCAGCACCCACTGCTCCACAGCATCTCCATCTCACCTGGAACCAGGCCAGAGCAGCTTCAGTGCTCAGTTCTGCACCCCAGCTCTGCAGACTGCCACTGGGACCAGTCTGACACAGGAGTTAAGGACCACGGCTGTCACACTTGGCCAGTCATCCATGTGACTGCAGACTTGGACAGGCTTATCTCTATTAATATATGTACCCATTTATAGATATTCATGTGTCTAGAAAGCATCTTTTATGGCAGTATCCTAATCTTGACTGATTGCATTCTGCAAAAAAGCTCCTAAACAAGCCGCTGCTGGAAACAAACCCATGTGTGAAGGGAAAATGTAGATAAATTAGGAAAGTTCATGGATAAAAGTATGCTTGCATATATAAGTGCATAGAAGGCTACAATAATGAGTTGCTTCTGTATTTGGTTTATTCATGTGGTTCCCTATATTTTATTTTTTTCAGTTCTTTACTCTAGACAGTAATGAAGCTGGTTTTAGCAGTTTCTGTATTAGAATATCAAATAATAGATTATCGTAATTTTTCTCTGGAAGAGGTGACTTATGAAGTTATCTACAGTGATCCAGAAGTGGTTCAATATCCTTCTGCAAATTACAGATCTGTGCTAAGAAATGAAAGCACAGGAAAAGAATTGCACAGCTTTGCTAGTTTATGGGAATATGTCAGGTCATGTAAATAAAACAGCATTCTTGAAATCAAAAAGTAAGGTAACACTACCAACTTGAAATTATGCCCATCATATGTCTGCATATTAGGTAACTGACAAAGTGGCAAGTAATGTACAATATACTCAGCAAACCTGGCATATCTTTTTCTCTTACGAGGGAGCAATTAATTTTTTTTAATAAAAGGTTCCTTGTGAAAACATAAAACTCAAAGATTAGGAAAACAAACTAATATGAACAAATAATGTGACAAAAATATTTCAAAGGAATTTCAAGAGATGCTTGAGATAGCATTTCAAAACTGTGCTGGTGGGACTTGATTTTTTCAAAGGGTTTCTCCAATAAGAATCATAACAACCCAATAGTGGTCAAAGTTTATAATGAAGCAAATTTGATGCCATGATATAACTTTTTGATCTATGTTACCACACCCTTCAGAAAAAATGAGTGACCTTTGCACCTCAAAATCCTTTTAATATGAGTACAGGAAATGTAAAATCTTACTAAAATGCTATTTTCTGTTCAAAGCAGTTGTCAAATAATGTAAAAATTAACCTAAATTTTATATGCAGTCATATTCTCCTAAGTTTTTCTTGTATTAGTATTATCTACATTGCTGAAAGTGCTGCATATCTCATTTTTCTGAGGCAGCATGCCACTTATCAATATTTTCATAGAACTGTGAATTTTTTCAAAATTACCCGTCTTTTTGTATACCATAGGAACATTTAGGACTGCAATCATCACCCTTCCTGCTCAAGCCATAGCGAGCCATCAGCTTCAACCAGATGATACTGGAGCAGAAGAGGCTGGAAAGGAACTGTGAGCATTTTTTTTGTCCTGCTTCTGTTTTTCACCACTCTCCATTCTCAAAATGGTTTAGAGAAGCCTTGCATCCCCAGGTTGACCAAATCCATCAGAATCTCCTTCCATCTCAGGTATCTACCTGCTGACTGAGTCCAGAACTGCAGCAAGCATCTACTCTGCCACAGGCACAGCTGGAAGCCTGGGTGCTGGCTTTGCCACAAAGGAGCGAGCACTGACCTGTCTTTCTCTTGACCCAATTTTTCTCCGTCCCTGGTGCAATAAATGGGAACGTGCTACAGCCTGAAGACAGACAGACGGAGGAAGAGTCTCACGATGTGACTGTTGCAACAGCTTGAAAGTGAGCCAGCACAACTTCATCATTGCACAAAGGAGTAAACAAGCTCAACTGGAGTATGGAGTTGAGATAACCCTAGTGCTCAGTGTCAGCTCTCAAGTTGGGGAGAGTCACCATGCCACAGGGATGTTTCCCATTCTTGTCTCTCTCTCTCTCTCTTTTTTTCCTATATTCTCTGAGAAAAAAAAAAAAAAGAGGAAAAATTAAACTCAAAGAAATGTGGAAGATGGGAACCTGGTACTGTTTTAAACAGGTTTTTTTTTTCCTAAGCTACAATTTGGATCTTCTTAATTTTGTCTAAACGGAGGAGATTTCTTGGAGAAAAAGAAAAAAAACTTCCACAAGAGCCTGTTAAAAATTTTCAGCAAAAAGCAGTGATCTGTTTTGGCTTATTGAAGCTTTTTAATTTATGTTAACGACTGCCAGAAGCCCATTTGGAGCAGTGATTTTGCACTGCTTGCCAGAGAGGGATTTGGGATGGAAGATATCCTGCTTGATGACAGGACATCTATCCTGTCCTGACAAGCTGCATTCAGTGTCCTGAGTTTCTTCCATAGTGATGCTGAAAAAGAACCCTGACATGAGGAGATGTACATATTGGTATAGTTTTTTTAACCACCTTATAGTGAGTTTTAGGAATCGTGACCTTAACTCAGGCTTCAGGTAGTATGGCCAAGCAGAAAGACTATTTATATATGATATGCAGAGGTATGGGTTTTGGCCAAATGCTTATGGAGTCCCTGATTAATTCTTATGTAGTTAATACAACAATTATTTTTTATGTTTGGGAAAGAGCGGTGCTTGCAGAAATATTCAGTTGTATCTAATTAATTATATTTCAAGATTAAAATCTACTATACTACCTCTGAGTAATGTTGCTCACCACTTAAATCCCTCAGCAACTTCAGAAAATATTTAGTAAAATATTTAGTACGCTATAGCACATTTTCTTATTATTTTTTAAAAAATTACCTACACCAGAGTGAGCACTGCTAGGTAAGAGGAGAGGGAAGCAGTAGGGTGGTGGTTTACCAGTCTATAGCAGGCATAGGCATCCCAACAAATTCAAGATTTTATTGACCCTGTTGTCCTCTAAATTTTAATAGCTGTCTGGTGGCTACAGAAGCCTCTTTATCTGCATCTCTCCTCTACACGATAGCAGCAAATGCAGTGACTCCACCAGATGCAGTGCACAACCTCTTTGAAGAGTGTCAGATGTTGCTAGCACAATGCACTTCAAACTCAGAGAGCATCAGCCCAGCTGATCTGCAGGGAGTGAAGGACTGGCTTGGTAATATCTACCAGTTCAGAATCCAGAGCCAGAGAATTTCTGCACATTTTTGGGAGCATGTGCACAAAGCAAGTAGGATGCCTGCTGCCTGTGAGCAGAAAGTAGAATGATGAAAGACACTATAAAGAGGAAGGAAAGAAGCAAAATCTGCAGGCAGCCCTTACAGGGCAATGGAAGGATTTCATAAAGCTCTGAATCTACTTTATGGAATCTACTCCCCTGCAGGGTGGCGAGTTGTCGTGTTAGTCTGGGTGCAGGTAGGAAAGGACCTCCTGGCCTCATCACTCTGTGCACTGCCACCAAGAGGCCTCGAGGCAGTTCTGTCCCACCAGCTCCGCACACACTGGAATCCCGTTGTGTTTCTTCCAGAGGCGCCTCTAAATCTCCAGGGGCAGGAGTCAGTTTTGGATGGCATGCAAGAGCGCTTGAAATGCCTGTGTAGAGCCTGCTCCTCTGTTGTGAGAGGCTGAGGAATTTAAGTGAACGGTCAGCTTCTTGAGATTTAGGAAACAGTCTGGTATTTAGGCTAGAGTAAAAACAAATGTTGCCTGCAAGAGCAGATGGGGATGCTGTGTCTCACTTCCTGGAATTTAGAGCTGGCAAAGGCAGAATCCTTTTAATTCATATCATATCAAGGTCTTCTGCACATTCCTTCTGAATGGGAGATGCTGGAAGTGGAAAGCTGGCTCTGGTTTTTATTGTTTCCAAAACAAAATCCTTTTGGTGATATTCCTAACAGAAACACTAAAAACTTTTCTTAGAACTCCACCTTCAGTATACTGATCTTTCTGAGAGACATCTAAGAGATCCCTGTAGGTACAGCTTGTGGCATATAATGTTGTCCTTAAAGATTTTCTGATTTACCATTTCAGTTCTCTGAAAGTGAAAAACATCATGGATGATCACTATGAGTTCAAAGAAAAAAGACATCCTCTCTGTCCCATTCTTTGCTCACTGCAACCTTGTGGATTTCAACCATTATCCCTCATTTACTTTAGTGAAGTTACTGTAATCATTGTGAAATGATTGGTCTTTCTCCCTGTACAATTAGCACTAAATATGGGTCGATCCATTTCATTTACTCGGTTGAACTAGTCTTCTGGACCATAACTCCAAAGGGTGTTTCATGTGTTGGCAAACATGGGCCCAAAGTTTTCCAAGCTAATATGAACAGAAAGAGTAGGTGATCTGAACTTTCATCTTTGTAGCCTTGTAGCTGTTTTAGTGAATGCAAAGTGCATAATTAACATAAATGCCAGCATGAGGGTGCAGACCTCTGCCTAGGCTTTCTCCACAAGCTCAGCTGCTCTGTCTACCCTGGGTTTTCCCTGCCAGAGACAAACTCGTGCCCCTAATGTGGAACTAATCATCTAATCATCAGCAAAACCCTTCTCCATCCAAGTGGAGGGTTTGAGAGCTGGTACCAATGCATTTCAATATGCCTGGAGACCTGTCACCACGTTAGAGACTAGGAAGTACCCTGCCTGTACCCTCTGCATGTGGCACTTCTTGCACTGTGGTCCTGTTCTGATTCCAGGTCTCAGCATAATCCCCGACCTCAGGAAACTGCAGGCTGCATCCAGGTCTTTTCCAATAGAAAGCCTGTCCTCCAGTGTGTCACTCTCCTGTCCCTCTGGCCATATCTATGGACTCAGATGTGGTGGGACTGATCCTTGGGCCTCCCCAGCAAATGGTAGAGACACAAGTCCACAGGAGTTAGTAATTACGTTGCCATACCAATGTGACACATTCAAAGTGACATCAGGATGATATCATATTTCTCAGCACTGACTCCTTACCAAGGCCACAGTGCTGCTGTATTTTGGATTCATTACCTGCTGTCATAATGAAAGGGTTATTTTTTTTTACCTGAACAGATTAAAAATCATCACCCCTGGCACTTTTTAACCTCTATAGAGATCTGAAATCTTTTCTCCTGAAGGGCATCTCAGCACAGACTACTTTGGGTTTGACTTTTTTGGTGTCTCCTTTCTATTGTGGTTTCTGGAGATGCTGCAGGAGTTGCAGAGCTGGCGAAGCCATGGAGCTGGGTGGAGGGAGCCCATGGTGCCTGTGTTTACAGACAATGCTCATTTTATTTTTGCTTCTGGGTGGGAAGCCAGCAGTTGGTTTCAATCCAAATTTGAATGTATCTTTCTCAGAGTCTGGCTCTCTTCTTGTGTAACACTGTGATGCTGAGATATTCTGGGACACTTTTACTAACCATGGCAGAGATGCATTCCTGGAGACTGGAGCGAGGGTGTTTTTCAGTGCAGGGCCACGTGTTTGAGTGATTCCAGCTGGGAAACCCACTCTCTCTGGTGGTCTGACGGAGCTGAGGTTTACTGACCTTCATAAAACTGTGCCACCCACTGCAGTATGACCGCCTCCCTCGTCACACACATTCCCCTTCACACTGCATACCCCTGTGACCTGGGGCTTCACCCTTGCTTCTCCTGAGTTTGGGCAGGCAGAGCAGCTTGGAAACAATGATGGCAGAGAGAAGGGAGGAAACAAAGCTACTTAAGAATGACAGCAGGCTTACTCAGGCTCCAGTGGATGCCTGGAGGGATCCAACATGGTTTTTTGAAAGACAGTTTGTTACATCCTTAATTCCAAATAATCCTCACTGCTGAAATAGGGGGCAAACATCCTCCACTGTGATCTTGCTTCTCTCCTGCTCTTCAAAATAATTGAGGAGTGATACTTACACAAGGTGACTGCCTACACTAGCTCCTCTTGTCCCTTTATCTTCATTCAGATGCTAATGATGGTTTAAACCAATGTTTGTGATTCACAGGCCTAAAGCAAAGCTAGGCAGAAGGTCTGAAGACAGTAGGGGAGCCAGTTATTTTTAACTTTCCTCCTTTCCTAAGTCAATATTAGGATAAGCAGCAATGAAAAAGGCCAACATAAGGAGAAGGAATTTGAAGCCAGGAGAGCTGCAGAAGCTGTCAGAACAAGCAGCTTCACAGGGCAAAGGGCAGCAGAGAGACACTGGCAGGTGCTAAGTGGGCTGGGGGACCATTTGTCTCCTACAAAAGAGAGCACTAGACTCCTCAGGTATTTACAACGGCTTCTGTCCACTCAAACTGTCTAACTACCTATTTATTTCAACCTCCCCTAAACAGAGCTGTGTGCCTCCAATATCCCTGTTAATGGCAGAGGCTAAGGCTGATCACTGTTTTGATCAGCCCCCAGCTGTACAGCTGCTAATGTTTCTGGAGTAAAGCATTTCCTCAACCCTTCATCATTTCAAGTTGACTAAATCCTACAATGTTTTGGAAAAGGATAATCTATGAGCAGGCTTCATAGATTCATTCAGACTACCAGAGACCCTGTTTGCAGCTTGCTTAGTGAGAGATTCCCAACAAAGTTTCATAGAGGTGTGGATTTCAATAATACCTTTTTCCTACAGTGGTATATAATGCACTGGGAAAAAAACAACTAAGAAAAAAATATAAGTTTGGTGATGGAAATGATGGATAGGAATTGCAAGAATTTATTTGGATTTATGTTGGCTTTACAAATGTTTTCTCCCATTGCAAAGAGAGGGAAAGAATATTCTGTACTCTCTTGATAATAAGCAGAGCATGCTTGTATTTCCTTTGACTGTGGAATAAAAAACAGAGGTGAAGTGACCTGCACCTATTCCTTCTTTGAGGTGTCCGTGACTGATGGACAAAGAGAACTGTTCTGAACTGGGCATTTTTTAAGTATCCTTACTGTTATTCCTTCAGTACTTAGCCTATTAACAGGGAACAAGGAAGCAAAATGTGGATGGGAATAGGGGCCAGGTTGGTGAGGGATTACCTCACAATTCCCTTTCCCTGAAAGAAATCTCAAATGTGTAAAACCAGAATGGGCTCCATCTTCCTGGCTCTTGCAGTACACGTTCTTCCAAAGCTGCAGTCTGGGTCCTCCTCCCATGTTTGCTTCCTGCAACCTCCCAGGCACTCATGCAGGACAGAGAAAGGATGGTGGATAAGCTCATTGCAACAGAAGGCGGGGGTGTGATGTGTGTCTTGGTGCTTCCTATTTCTACAAACCTGCTCAACAGAGAGATTAAAAGATTGCTCAGTGAAAGAACCAGCTTTATCATGGTGTCTTTGTTCACTGATTCAGCTAGGAGTCCTCTACTGAAAAAAGGCTGACAATGCTTGATACTCATGTACTTTTGAAACAAGAAAATAGATTTGGCTCCTCCTACATGCCAACCCCACTTAAAAAGAGCAAAATACATTTTACAAATACATATTCTTCATATACCCCAAGAAATCAAAGATAAATTACTCTTTCCCCTTCACCCTTTCTTTTCCTAACACCCTAAAGAGAGATCTGATTAATCCATGATGAAAACCTGGGGCCAGCCAAGAGAATGACAAATGTCCTTGTAATTTCATTGGGGCTGAAAGCCAGACCAAACAAAAATTGATCAGCATCTTCTCACCAATTATAATCAAATTATGGTGATGTATTTTCTATGATGAGCATGGGCCTAACAAATACAGTGATAGTGGACACAGGAACTGTTAAATGACATCTCATTTTCTTAATGAAAACTGTGTAGTAATTTGTAGTATTTCAGTATTCCTATAGGAACTTCCTGCAGAATTTTCTTTCCAGGGATACTAAGGAACTTGGCAATTGCTCCTTCTCAATGTGTTGAATTTAGCAGTCAGGTAAAAGTTTGCACCATGAAAAAAGCCCATGTTGATTAAGGTATAAATTCATTATTATTTCAGTGCTTGTGTTGTGGCTAGAGCAGTGAAATTCATGAATTCACCAGCAAGCAGAAGCTTACAAAAGGAATTTGTTTTTCATGTGGACAATGTCCTGCAAAATTAGAAGTTTCTGTACATAACATTTTAAGCACAGTTGGCTGTCAAGGGTTAACTTGGTTAGTGGAACGTAAGTGAAAGTTTTAAAATACTGTTGTCATAGAGAACAAATGCCTTCAAAGGCATATAGCATATGTTATTTGAAAGAGCACTGAAATAAAGTCCTGGTTCTAATTATTTTTCTTTGCAGAACTTCTCTAACTTTATTGCCAAAGAAAAGACTTCCAGAGCCAATTTTTAATCTTAATTATACCAGATTCAATCTGGAATATTTCCCTTGAAGTTAGTTACACCAGGTTTACACAAAGCAGAATCTGGCCCGGTCTCCACTTTAGACTCTTTCTCAAAAGATAATTTAGATTAAAAAGCAAAATATCTAACTAAAAAGCCGGTAGTCTAAGGATCATAATGTAACTAAATGCTGCTGTATCCTCTGTTCTTGAGCCACATCAGAGCTTTCTTGTCAAACCCTGAACTGTAGCTTCACATGCATGGCTACAGGAACCTTTACCTGCATTTTCCTCTCATCTCACTCTCACATTTTTCTCTCCACAACCTCCTTGCTCAAGAGGAGTGCATATAGCTGAGTTTTCTAAAGGATTGTCAACAACAAACAGGCAAATGATCATGTAACTGAGGCAGAAAGTGCTCTCTGCAGAATTAGATGAGGTACAGACTTAAACAAGATGATCTCAGAGACAAGGGCCAAATAGTCTTTTGTAGAAGTAACAAAGGAAGAGAGGAACAGTTTTCCCTGACATTTCAGTGTTTCGGTCTCCCCTGTCTCTGAACTAAAGAAAGAAAAATGAGGATATGGGCATTCCTTGGAATGGCTTGAGGTGTGATTGGCGCCTGCTTGATTTCTTCCATCACTGATTAGGGCCATAGAGCCCTATATTCCTTGAGTACAGGAGACACACAGTGCTGCAAGAAGAATGACAACATGATTCATGCCTCCTGCTGACATACCTCCAACATAATCTTGGTAAATATGTGTAAAATGAGTGAGCAAATCCGATGCCTAAGAGGAATGGCTACATTCATTTCCAAGTCTGGAGCTTTTTACTGATTGTGACAACATGGATGCTGATTCTTGCAGCTCCTGGTGATGGCTCCACACAAAACCCAATTCTGCAAGCTCTTAGGAAGCATTAATGGCTTTTCACCTTCTTAATCCTTAGGATGGGGAAGATCCGTGTTCAGAAACAGTCCATGCCACAGAAATAGAGGAACAATATTTTGTTTGCGGGGATATTTTGGAGCTTGAATGATCTGGTGAGTAGAGGGTTTGATTGAATGATTTGGTGAGTAGAGGTTCCTTTTAGAAACCTAACTACAATTCATAAACCTTGGTTGTAGCTCCAGTATTTCCACAGGAAATCACCCCAAACATGTGTGTTAATCACTAAGTGTCAGAAGAAAATCTCTTGTAGGATGAAGCAGAAAAATTACATCCCTTGCCTGGAGCATGGGTAGTTCTGGGTACTCAGTAAATAGATATGTTTCTCTCCTGAGCCTGACACTTTATGATGCTGAGCCTATCTCGGCTCTTCTGTGCCCATGGTAGGAAAGTATGGTGGACATAATGAGCCCAGGCATATGTGGGGACCGACATTGACACAGATATTGGCACATGCCCACTGTGTCACGGTGACCATGACCGCGACATGCAGGGTGGCCTCCACACCATCCAGCTCCCCCGCGCAGAACTCAGGGCTGGGTTCCCAAGCACAGTAGCCCGAGGGGAGCAAAGCTGGTACTAATAGTAAATAGCTGCAGAAGGAAAGCAGCTTGGTCTGGCTGTGGTTTTGTCCTGCTGTAATCCATTAATTGCTGCAGCTCGAAAGAACAAAGGCAGAGATAATGGTCTCGGGAGTTACGAACCGAAGTCAAACCTGGGCTGAATCAGCAGAAGATCCTTTGATTTCAGAGGGAAAACTTTTCATTTGTGGCACGGGAGGAATTCATGTCTGCTTTGCCTGCAACATGCCACATCCCCCGAGCTGCTGAGCCCGGCCCGGGCTGGAGCCATTAGATTCCCGGGACAGCCCCTCTTCGCCATATTCTCCAGAGCCGGTCTGTCGCTAATGAAGCGCAGAGGCAGCAGCGGTTGGCGGGGCTCGGTGCCCCTGCCGGGCTCGGCCGGCTGCTCCCGCGGGCTCCGGTGCCCTCTAGTGTCGCGGGCGGCGGTGGCACTGCCCTCAGCCGGCGGGGGAGGCACTCAGCACCCACCCCGGAGGCGTCCGTGCCCCCGAGGAGCTGCGTCCCCGCCCGTCGGTGTGGCGGAGGGGCAGGGGCTCCCCGCCCGGGGCACGGAGCGGAGCGCGGAGCCAGCCGGCGGCGGGGGGCCAGGCGGGTAACAACCCCTTTTCCCCTCGCTTTGCCTCGCCCCTAAACTGCCCTAAACTTCTGGGACCAGAGGGGGCTGTTTGTTCTGTCGCAGTCAGAAAAGTCAGGGCGGGAGCAAAAGGAAAAACAAAGTCTGTTTTTCAAGAATGAGGCTTCCACGGTTGTTTTGGCATTTTTTAATGTCAAGAGCCAAACGCAACAATGAAAGCAAAACAGCTCGACGTCGTGGCAGCAGCAGCCTCAGTGGGAAAACGACGGGTACGGGGAACTACCTCAAACAGCCATGCAGGGAATAAAAATAAAAATAAAAATAAAGGCTAGGGAGGGCAGGCTGGGCAAAGTTAATTTCTTTTGTCTGGCTGCCTGTCCTCCCAGTGACACGGGATCCCGGCCATTCAGAGCCAAATTCTGTTGGACAAACAAAATCAGGAAATTTGTATTTGTAGAAAGATGGAAAGCAATAAAAACCTAAAAATCTGGTAGGACTGTGAATGTACACAAGACCCTTCCGCCGTCAGAACACATTTCCCGGAGGGGCTCGGGCCCTTGGTGGTCTCCTGCTTAGCTCTCCTTCCTAGGTGAGGCAGCCCTCACCGCTGTATCTCCTCCCTAGGAGATAGATGTGAACACAGACGTGAGGCCGCTCTGCTTTCTCCCTCTCTCGGGGGTTTGAGGGGTCTCTGCTCCAGGCTGTAGCTGCTCTTCACGCAGGGGTTCCCGCTCTAAAAGGTAAAAAGGGTGACTACGGCTCCCTGCATCGCTGAACGTGGGTAACGATAGTAAAACCCAGACATGCTTTCCCATCCAGTCCAAAGGCTGCGGCCCCTAAGCGGGGGCTCCCGCGGAGCCCAGGCCGGGGCACCCCGTCTCTCCTGCCCAGTCCCGACGGTGGCCACACAAGCCACCTATAAGGTTGTTCAATAGGCTTATCCAGTTAACCGCTCCCCGGCTCACCCTTGGGAGAGAGCAGCAGGAAAGGATTTATTACTTGAAACAAATTGCGATTTCCCCAGGGAGGGGGATGCTGAGCGGGGGAGGGGGAAAAGGGGCCTCAAAGGCTCCCAGCCCCCCTGGAAGCGTCTGAGAGTGGAGAGAGCCGCCCCGCAACAACCCGAGCCGTCGGTGCTCCCGTTGCCCGGACTCCGACGGCGCCGCGGGCCCGGGGAGGGGGACACACACCCCCGCCCACCCCGGGGGCAATTTGGGAACGTAAACAGGCGAGAGCGGCTCTAGCCCGGGCGCCGCACTTTCTTTGAGACGTGCAGCTTCCATCTGTTACCACATAAACACACGCTAACGGGATGCTTTATGCTCCAGCCCTTTAGGGGAGGGGAAGGGGGGAGGACAGGGGAGAGGAGAGGTAAAAAATCCCCCTACCCCCAGCCTGTCCTCTCGCTAACCCCACGTCCCCCTCGCCTCCCTGGACGGGACCCCCCCGCACCACATGGGGCGGGAGGCAGAGCTCAGCAGCCGTCCCGGAGGGTTTATTTTAACTACCACCTCCTCTGCGCGGGACCAATCCATAAGCACCGCCGGCACCGCGCAGAGGGACCGGCAGAGCCCAGTTCCCGCCGGCTCCATGCTCCTCGGGGGGCGGGCGTGGGGACAGCATGGCCGGGCCCTTAGTGTGGGGAAGGGAAAGCTACGTCGGGGAAAGTGTCACCGTCCCCCAGAAGGGTCCCTGGACGATGGAAGACTTCCGTCCCTGTCTCCACAGAGCCGTCGGGCCGCCGCCCGAAGAGCCAGACTGGCCTAGAAGGCAGCTTTGCCAGTCCCTCAGTTTGCAATTTTTATTTTTCGCTGAGTCTTGTGAGATCCCACGTGGAAGCCGTTAACGACCTCTCGATAATGATCATGACAAAGGCATTATTCAAATGAGGCAGGTAATTGCAACCAGGAGGCGCCTCCTCCCCTTGCCTTTTGCGCCTTTCTTTTGGAAAGAGTAACTCTCGCATTATATCCCATCCTGATGGTATTTCGCCAGAAATCATCCCGCTCATTAAACCAGATATGCTCACGCCGGTACATCGCGGCCCAAGCCCTGCAGGGTCGCCCCGGCGCATAGGCAGTCGATGCTCGTCTTCGAGGGGCTTAAGTTTGCGAGAGCTCGCAGCTCTGATTCAAGTCATGATAAAGCATTTCCCTCCACAAATTAAGGGGTTCAGGATGCTGGGTGCGCTCGCCCTCTCAGATGGAGAGTTCCAGGGTGCGATGTGGGTTTTTTTCCTCCTGTGTTGTTTGTTTGTTTGGTTTGACTTTTTTTTCCTCCGTGCTTTTTTGACTCACTGGAGCCTGTTGTTTATTCACAAGCATTACGGTATCCTGTTAGCATTCCGACCAGGGGCTGCTCATAGATCTGACTCCGATGATTTCCTGGAGGAACATGTGGAAGCAATAGCCGGGTTGTGCACTCACCCGAACCGAGGATGCACTAGTGGAGGGCGTGCAAAGGGCCAGGAGCGCCGCCGGGAGCCCTGAGAGCCCAGACAAGGGTACCTCAGCCTGAACGCGCATCCTTGGGAGTTGGTTCTCGTTTATGCCTCTGTTCTCTTCGGGGCATCTTCATTGAGGATGCTTAACGTTCCCTCCCTTAGGAAAGAGAAAAACCACCGGGTCCTGGCTCTTGACTTCGGGAGCAAACTTTTGTTTAATACTAAATAGGAGAGAGAGGTGCGGGTGATGGTGGTGCTGGATTGGGGAGGGAAGGAAACGGGAGAAGCCCCGGCACGGAGCTGTGGGGCCGGTGCCCTCCCCAGAAGGGAGCAGAGACCCGCTCAGCTCCGCTCCGTTCCTGGGGCTGCACTGCCCCCTCTCCCGCGGCCGCCGCATAGCCGCGCCCCGCCGGCCCCGCTCGCCTCGCTCCGCACGAAGCCTGCAGCAAAAGGGCGGCGAGGGCAGCTCCTCGGCAGCTCCCTCGGCCACCCCTTATCGACAGTGATAGCCACGGTCAACAAAGCAGAGATACCCAGCGCTGGTTCTCCGGCGGGGATCAAAGCTCCGTCTGGAGCGTGTTCAAACAGGACGGGCTCGGACGTGGGCTGCCCGCGCCTCCGCCGGCACCTCCGGCCCTTGCCGTGTCTCTGGTTTGGTTATTACTGGGCTCTGTTTGCGCTGGGCAAAGCGAAGGCAGAGACGAAGAGAAGAGTGTTCTCGGTCCCGTCGGAGCTGCGGGCTTTGGGGGGGCTGACTCCTGGCGAAGGTTACCTTTCGTTGTGTCTTTCATTCGTAAATGTTAGTGATTCGTCTCTCTCCCTGTCTCTCTGTGCCTCCTTGTCCTGGCTGGCTCACGGCCGTCCGTCCAGCTTTCTAGCCCAAACCCGAGCGCAGCGGTGTACAAAGGACACGAGGAAGCCGCGAATTCGTTTCCAAATCAAACTCTCCATCCATAAACTCACACTGTAAGCGTGGACATCGAGCTCGGCGCCCGACCCACTGTCCTAGAGGGTCTGAGGAGAGAAGGCTCATTCATGAAATTTGGGAGCACTCTGAGTTTTCATGAAAGTTTTTTGGGTCTTTTTTTTTTTTTTTTTTAATTTTTTCCCCCTGCAGTGCAAAACTCCCCGCTTCCCCCTTTCCTCCCCCTCGCCCCTGCCATATGGCCAACCTCCCCCTCCCCTGCAAGGCTGCTGAAATCTGCAGGCAGAGACTGGCCCCCCTGCCTGCGTAAGAGCCTCCCGCCGGCGCGCCCGCCTCCGGCCGCGGGGCTGGGGGCGCCGGGCGAGCCAGAGCGCTCTTATTCTGAAGGAGGCTGAGGGGGGCTTCATTTCCTGACAGCTATTTACTTAAAGCAAATGATTAGTTTTGGAAGGATGGTCTATAACATTGAATCAATTACGGGACGCGGTTTGTGAGACCATTACAGTCGGATCGGGAGGGAGGGCGAGCGGGAGGGAAAGAGCGCGGCTGAGTAGGGAAAGTCACAAAAGACGTGGACATATTTTGGATGTTTTACAATCTGCAGGATTGGGGCTGCGGGTTGTAAAGGAGAAGGTAAGAGGTGCTGGGCATTTTCCCCACCTTTTTCTTTTTTTACACCTTTTCTCCCGCTGCTTTTTCCTTGTTTATTTCATTAGTTTTTCCTTTATTTATTTGTTGGGGGTTTCCTTTCCTTTCCTTTCCTTTCCTTTCCTTTCCTTTCCTTTCCTTTCCTTTCCTTTCCTTTCCTTTCCTTTCCTTTCCTTTCCTTTCCTTTCCTTTTTTCTCCGTCTCCCCCGATGCTCTGAGCCGAGGGAAGGGCTACTTTCCGCGGGGCGCAGGCGGCGGGCGCTGGCGACCCCTCGGAGGGGAGTGGGGGTGCTGCGCTGCGCCGGCCGTCGGGGTGCGGCGGCGAGCAGAGCGGGCAGCGCTAATGACAAACACATTGGGACGGCGGGGCTACCGCGCCGCATTCCTGCCGCGGGGGCGGGAGCGACCCGCCGGGGCTCCGCGGGCAGCGGCGGTGCCCGCCCCAGGGGGGAAAGCGGGGACGCGCACCGACCAAGTAAGCGGCTCCCTCTCTTCTCGCATCCCTCGCTTCCTTCACCCCGCTGCTCTCCCGTCCCTTCCCCCACCCTTTGTTTTTCGCCACCTTCCCTCCTTTAGATCCCCTTTCTCACCTCACTCCCCCTGACCTGGTAGCCTAAAATGCCCCGAGGTTCCGAGCGGAGACACGCACACAACCCCCGAAAAGCGACCCGATCTCCATCCCTGCGCGCCCCGTCTTTATTCTTTTAAAGTGTCTCGGTCAAAGGGAAGATGCTGCATTTAGACAGGGCTGGTACCTGGAGCCTTTCCAGCCTGCAGCCCCTCTCTCAACGGGAATGCCAGCCCTGCCGTATGCCCTGCCGGACTGCTGGACCCCACTGCTTCCTACCCCGGGAATGGCAAAGTCTTCGCGGCCACATTCTGGATTTTGTCAAGCGAGGAGTTGCAAACGGACCAGCCTCTGCCGGGCTGGGGTCCCCTGGAAAAGTCCTAGGAGCAAGTAGGAAATGGCTTTTTGGCTGTCCGCGGCATTGCTCAACATTTTTGGACGCGGATCCCGCAGCTCAGGAACCGTTCCAGAGAACAGGACTTGGACAGCTTTTTCTGGAGCCAGCAGCGACAGATCTAGCAAGGCAGCAGCAGTCCCAGGGCGCAGCCGCCAGCCCCCGGGGCTCGTCCGCACCCCGTCGGGGAGGCGGCTGCGGACCAGAGGCGGGAGCGATGCCCTGGCCCCCGCCAGTGCCGGTGGCACGTTTCCAGCGCCCCTCGACGGTATTTTCGGCGCGTCTTTTGCCAAAGCTCGAGCTCCCTAGCGCTCCTTCGGGGCCTAAGTCTGCACGCCCCGAGAGGGCAGCGCATCGCCTCGGCCCTTATGGGAACCTACGAACCCGTTGGCGGGGCTGCGGGCGCATCGCTCCCTCTTGGTCCCACAGCTCCCAGGCTGGGCGCAACCTCTGTCCCCCGCCGGGACCCCAGCCCGTCTCCAGACCCTGCGTTCTGGGGCTTCGCGCTTCGCCTGACGGAGAGGGCTGGAGAAGAAGCGTTGGGCCTTAGCATCAGCCCCGTAGGGAAACACGTCTGTGCTCTGCTCCTCTCCGTCTCCCCTACCCCGTTTTTTCTTTTTCCCGGCTACCTCGCATAAAGAAAAAAAAAAGTTGTCTCTCCAGCTTGGCAAAGACTTTCCTATTGTTTCCCAGACAAACAGCGGAGTGGCTGGGAGCTGCCGTCTCTGCTAGGTTTGCTCGGCGTCCCGGGCAGCCTTTGATCTGCAGCGGCTGCAGCCGTCGGGCTGCGCCGAGGGTGGGCGGGCCGAGGGAGAGCGGCGGCAGCGCCGGTGTGCCGCTCCCCGGGGGCTGCCCCACGGGCTCCCCAGGGCCCGGCAGGGTCTGTCAACCGCCTGCAGCCTGATGGGGGCTGGAAAGCGTGAACGGAACTTCCCACCACCATCCTCACCCCACGGGCTGCAGGCGGCCGCTGTCTCCCCGACGGGACGCACCGGGGGAAGCGGGATGGCTTGTTACGCTCTCGGCATCTCCCAGGGCCGATGCAGAGCCCAGCTGGAGTTCCAGTTCGGCTGACTAAGCTCTGTATCCTTAGATGGGACAAGATACAGGATCAAAGCAAGGAGACAGGCATCAAAGATTCCTCTGTCATCGTCTCATCAAAATCTGAGCTGTGGAGATCCGACTTTTAACTCTGTGTGTAGAAACGCTAGGGAAAGATTTCCCAGCAAGGCACTTCGGGTTTAGCTTCTAGTTAACAATGAGTATTTTAGAACAGCCCTCAGCTAAGCAGCGGTTTAGCCAACCTCAAAGCTTGGGGAAAAAAATGAGACCTCACAAAACACTGGGATTTAGGAGTCCACAAGCAAACCAGCTCTCTCAGCCTGCAGGCACTCTCCTGCTGCTTTTAAGTGAGATCCCTTGCTCTGGTACGCTTCTTCAGGCTCTGAGGGGCAGGAGGCGTGCCAGTCCAGCTGCCATCGGGCACTGGGGCCATCTTTGCTGTTACTAGTTTGTTGATGTATGGGAAATCTTTCATGTGGCTCTAGGGGTAATATATAGGTATTAGGCTTCAAGAAAGCAGGAAGTAATAAATATTTTAATAAAATACCTCTCCTCTGTACTGTTGGGCTAGGATTGAAGTAAAGTATATATAGACGGAAAATCTTGCATAGCCCAGACCTCGCAGATTATTTCTAGCTATACCAGTTGGTCTAAAACAGAGGCTGAAACGTATAGCTTTATATAATCCTTGCCTAGCTTGCTTCTTTATTTCATCATGACTACAATGGTACCTATTTTGCATGTGAACTCTAAAATTCTTAATAGAAGGTGTTTCCTTTTTTTCTTTTGAAGGCTTAAAGGAATGGCTTCTGAGAGGTGGTTTTTCCTGATGGTGGCGAGAATTGCTGATAATTAAAAAAAAAACAAGCAGGAAAGCAAGCGATCCTTTCTCTCCCTCTTGCCTCGCTCTCCTGCTTGACTCATCTCTATCAAACCTATAAAGCTTTGCATGGGCACCCAACGGAAAGGTCTGCAATAGCTAGGCTTCCTAGTTCTTGTGGTCAAGAGAGATGGATATTTTTTTCCGCACAATGCTTCCCAGCACATGAGTTGGGATCTGAAATGTTCTTTGATTTGATTCTGAGAACGTAAAGAAGATCTACTACTTCGAAGTGCCAGCTGGATTTTTTTTTCTTTCTCTTTTTTCCCTCTGTTTTCTGGGACAGCCTGGAAAACCTGCCTTGGGTCAAGTGGGAAACTTTAGGCTTTGCAATTCTCCCACCACCTTCAGCTCCTAGTCTGAAGGACTCTGTCCCGAAGAGTTAGGCTGAAGACTTGGGTCTGACTCCTCATTGAGAGGCAGTCTCACCGTGTGTCCTGCAGAGCCCAAAGTACTCAGCAGGAGCCCAGCACTGGGCTATCCTTGATATATGGTTATTCCTTGGGCTTTTCTCGATGCATATTTTTTCTAGGTACAGGCTATGCTGGATTCAAATATTTGTAAAGGAACATGGAACACGCCTCATTTTGGGAGAATATTTATTCCAGTCTTTTTCATTGAAGAGCTTTGAGCTGTTCCTCAGCAAAACCATCAGACCCACATGTTAGTGCTGCAGGGCAGCGCTGCTCTTGTGGAGAGTTGAGTTTGCAGTTTGGGAACTGAGAACCAAGAAACGTTTCAAGAGGCCCTGTCCGAACATTTACATTCAGCCGGTGATATATACCACAAGAAAGAAATGTCTTTTCTTGGGCTGGCCTTAGCTCTTCCTGGAAAAGATCAGCTTTCCCAGAAGGACAGACTGCCACTCTGACAAAATCATGACTGAAATTGCCCAGCCCTCTCATAACAAGGATAATCATATCATTACGTGCCAAGATTTGCAATCCAAATACTGTCCTATCACTTATGTAAATACAGAGAAAATGGGACCAGGGTTGATGTGTTGTTGGTTGGTTGTTTTTTTGGGGGCTGCTTTTTGTTTGTTTGTTTGTTTGAGGTTTTCTGGGGGGTTTGGTTGGCTTTGTTTATTTTTTTTATTTTTTGTTTATTTTTTGTTTTGTTTTAATCACATGAAATTAAAAATGTAGGAATTGTGAATTCTAAATTAATCCGGGAGACCCAGTTTAGGCTGCTGTGCTGGAGACCAGCGTTGCCTTTCGCAGGACAAGGACTGTGTCTCGGTAATGTAGATCAACATTGCCATCCTGTGGCCGCCAGTACGAGCTGCAGTGTCTGGCAGGAAATCCTCCCAGCAGTCTCCAGTGTTCGGGAGACGGGCTGGTTTTCTGTCTTGAAAGAGGTCTTTGGTTGATTCACAGCGGTATGAAAATAACATATACGCTTGGCTCTTCTCGGTCTCCATCGGCTCTTTCTCTTTAGGTCACTTAGAGCACTCACCTAGGAGTATCATAATTTTCTAAACATGTATTTCCATTGATTTTCTGAACATTGATTTTACCTTGTTTTTTGTGGCATAGTCAATGAAACCTTTCTCTATAGGAAGCCAGTGCTTGGTAGTTAGTGTTTGGAAAGTTGACTCCTGAATGATAACAGTTCTTCAGAATTAGTTTTCTGATTTTTCTTTTTTTAACCACTAAAGTGCACAAGAGAGATACTAGGATTTCAGTCAGAACATTTCAAAATCTATTTAAATTCAATGACTGTCGAAACCAGGGCAAACCCCTGCAAAGAGTTTGGGAAATCTCCTGGGGCATTACCTAGGTTTTACTATACACACCCATGTTTCTATTTTAGCAATATCCTAAGTATGCAAGGAATTAAGGTTTGCTCGAACTCACATTGTATGTGTCATGTTAATACTGGGTTTCAGCTTGCATAAATCTACTGGCTTTTGCAAGGCTACACTGAGTTATGGATTGATAGACCAGTGTTAGGAACTGAACCTGATGTATTTATCCAGGGCTGAGATTTGGATAGCTGGGGATAAAGACAACTGGTCTGCCATAAGGAAGGTAAAGGAGCTAAGAAGGTGCATGCAAAGGTGTATGTGATTGTAAATAAAGAAAAACAGGATAGGTGTACCTGCTTGGTGTTGTGGGAATGAGTAAACTCTCTTGCCCATAAATGTGAAATAGTGACTGTGTTAAACCTTGAGTCTGGCATGAGTGCGTGCGGATATGCTGATGATGGCACTAGCATTCTTAAGTCAGATGTGTGATGTAACTAAATTCAGTTCAAATAGGTTTTGAACCTGAGTGATGGTGAATCCTTAGTACATTATTCTGTCTTTCACAGTGAAGAAGTGTTGCTTTGAGTCTTGATTAGATTAACGGGTCATTGAGGAAAGATCAAAGCTCTGAGTTGTGAAAGAAGAGCCAGATGGAGAAAGCAAATTTAGTTAAGTCCTTGTGTTTTTAAACTGCAATGCTACATTGAGACACTCATTGATTTCAGTGTCAGCCCAACCAAGACAGCAAGTTCAAAGCAGCGCTTTGGAAATGCTATCACCTGTATTTATGTCATTGGGCTTCAGTCCTCACTTACACATATTGCTCTGCAACAACCCAAGTCCACTTCCACAGAGCTTCTGGTGTGCAAGAGATGAGCTAGGTTTGTGTTTTCTCCTCCTGTGGTGCATCACTTGCACCACAGGAACAGTCCGGCAAAACAACACAAGAAGGGGAGAAAGTTGCATTTTCAGTCAGAAAAAGGAGAAAACTTGGCAGAGGTGGGGTAACATTGTCTTGTGGATCTTGGGAGATTAGGAGTCAGATCAATAAAGCAGACCATGGTATATCTTAAAGAGTTACAGAGGGTTACATTACTAGAAAAAAAATGCAGGGCCTAAATGTGATAAAAACGAGCAAAGAGGTTGAAACTGAGGGAATGATTTGATATCCAAGAGTCTGTTATCGATGGGAGACAGATACATAAACACATGGCAATTATTGCTAGTTGAAGAATCAGGCAAGATGCCTTGTCTCTGCTGGAACACTGTTAGCTAAATTTCTGAAGGTGTTTGTACATGTTTTTGAGGCAGGTAGTCTTCTAATCCTGCTTCTGAGCCCTTTCTGTTTGAATATGAAATTCTTTTGCTCTGCAAATGGGTGCTGTCTGCTCCACCCGTAGCAGGAGGAAAGCAGGACGAGATCAGAAACACTTTTTGGCATGTTGTAAGCATTTAGTTCCCATATGGCACCACCACAGTTGTAATAACTAGACGCACCTACGTGCTTTCATATCTCAGCATCAGGAACTGAATACCAGAGGAAGAATAGAAACTCTCCAGAACCTTTGAAAAGTAGTCCCTGTCTTGGCACATCATCCTTTATTTTACTCCTTGGTCAGTGTTTCAAATTAGGGGCTCTTCTGTGCAGTGTTTTTTAAATCTATATTGGATTTGGGCCAAATCCAGTTGATATTAGAAGTCACCAACAAAGCATCTGTTGGTTTCAATGGGAACAGGGGTTGCAGGATCTTCTTTAGAAATTACCTAGCATGCTGCTTGAGGGTTTTACGTAGAAATGTCATTACATGGCACAAAAATTACATAGAAGCTGATTGCTATTGTTGCCTCTATAAGACAGATGCTTTAGGATTATATGTTTGAAAGCTGAAATAATTGCATGTGATCTATGACCCTCTGCACTGTTGGGGAGAATAGATGCTCTATGAATGGCGCTGCTAGTCTACAGTCTGTCATGGATTTATTTAATTAGAAAATTTCAGCATGTGTTTTAAATAGCATGTCTCTCGATCAAGGGAATTCTTGCTAAATAAGCAATAAGCACTATTGTATTGCATTGTATTCTGTAAGCTATATATACACATATGTACAATGGAAAAACAAAAATATCACTCAGGGTTGTACTATTTGTAATAAGAGTAGCTTTAAAATGTACTTTTTCTCCTGTAAAAGCTGCTTGCAGCTGAAAGGTCAGAACTAACTGTGTAGTTGTTACATCTTCATTGATTCTTGTGAGGGTGCTCCCTCTGGGCAGGGGCATTTCTGTGGGCTCAGTCCCAGAGGCTACAGTGGGAGCAGAACTGCCTGCGGGCTGTTGGAAAGGGCATGCACCAGGACTTAGTTCCTAACATCAGGACTTGGTTTCTTACATTGCCAGTGGAGAGAAGGTGTCACGGCATCTCATCTGCCTGTGATCTGCCTGTGGCCACACTCATATCGTGGCATGAGTCTCATTTGGGCTGTGGCTGTGAATTGGGGTCTCTGGGCCATTCCTCTTTGTGACACCACGTGGGGTGACGGGAAGCTACACTTTGGCACTGTAGAAGAGGGGTCCTCCTAAGTCTTATATAGTTGTCAGTCAATTAACAATCTCTCTGTTGCCTTCTCCTTTGTGTTTCAGTTGTTGGTAGCTATGGGTACTTCCCCATGGACGTTCCTGATCCTGGGATGTTTTCTCACAGGTAATGTTCCTCAGTTGCCTAAGCCTCTCCACCCCTAATTCTTCATAAATCCGTATTTAAACTTGCTTTCATTCTGCCCACAATAACAAATGCCACATGGTTGCTAGCTGGTCACAGCCCTGGCTTTCCTGCTTTTCCCTCTGGTAGGAAATGACAAGCCCTACTGAGAGGGCAGCACTTTTGCTGGCCCATATTGGCCCCTTTGGCTTTCCTGTGCTGCTGTAAGCTCCCACCCATCTTGTCTGAGTGTGCAGGGAAAGAGATCTGCCCACCTCCAGCTGTCTCAGGGCAGAGCAGTGCTGGCCAGGCTGCCTGTGTGGGCTTCCCCATCCTCCCACGCTGCTCCACACTCAGCGGGGCTGCCGGTCCAGCCTCCCACATCTGCTGAATAGTGGTGATGGGAGGGCAGGGCAGGCTGTGCCACAGGGTGCCAAATATAGAAAGGGCCGAGGTAACTCTGGGCAGGAGTGGAAAATTATTTCAAAGGCAGTCTGGATTCCTGGTGCCGGTTTATTGCAGAGAGCGCCAATTTCACTCAGTGGGCCTAGGTGTTTCTTTATTGTACAGGCCATTTGGTAGACTGAAACCACAAACATATTTCCTTGGTGAGTTCCTCATTTTGTAGGATTTACGTCCTCTAATTTTCCTTCTGAGAGCTGGACCTGCACCAGCCCACCTGCAAACTACCTAGACTTGCAAATCTGAGTCTGTAACTGGAGAATGTATCTGAAAACCAGTGCCATATACAACATCTAGTTCAGTGAATTGCAGTTTTAGTTGGCTACAAGCCTTCTGTGCATTTTGGCTAGAGGTAGACCTGATGTACAAGCTTCTGCTCTGGCCCTTTCAAGAAATTGAAGGCAGATGTAACATGCAAGTTTTAGTCTTGGGAAGTGGTTTCCAAATTTCAGCTGTAAACTTACTTGAAGGCTGACAGGGCTGCTGGTTTCCTGACCATGGCTGAAAGAAGGTGTGAGATGCCTGTGACCCAGCAGCTGGGGTGTGGAATTCACTGGTCTGCAGTAGAGCTGTGTACACCTTTGGGGCTGGAAAGCTGAGGTGTGGATTGGGAGCTATCTCTAACTTCACCTCTGTCTGTCTTTTACCTCTTGATTTGACAAACAGAAGTCATCAAGCAAACACTTAACATTTCAAAGGAAAGCCATTTGCTATTCCTTGGGCAAAGCTTTGGCTTTTAAGAAGGGCAAATTTCCTGGGACATCAGCAGGTCTGAAATAGTCAGAAAAGAAAGCTGCTCTGGATCCTCTCTGCTTCCTTTCACATCCCTCTGCTGAGGCTGTTTTATGTACTCACATGCTATTTATTTGTATCTTTTTGCAGGGCCATTCCTAACATTTTGCCAGCTTCCTCTGCCAGCTATTGTTCCCAATAGGAATGAAATGGTGGTACAGCTCTATTCCAATTTCACACTCAAATGCTCTGGAGACAGCGAAGTGAACTGGCAGTACCCAGTGACCGAAGGAAACCACAGGATAGACATTAGGCACGAAGAAAACAACAGTGGCCTCTTCATGACAGTGCTCGAAGTAGGAAATGCCTCAGCAGCTCATACAGGCTTGTATGTTTGCTATTATAACCACACACAAGTGGAGGATGGGGAAGTGGAAGGGAAGGACATCTACATCTATGTGCCTGGTAAGTGTGGGATGCCACAGCTGTACCTGGAGCTTTGGGTGGGAGAGGTGAACCATGGATGTTCAGAAGAGGTGTGTTGCTGGTGGCAATTTACTGTCTGAGGAGGAGAAATAACCCCAGGGCCATTTCCTCATGTGTAAATCAAGACCAGCCCCTGTAAATCCATGGATATGTTCTCCTTTCTTCCTATTGGTTTTCACATTTTGGTAAGAGTTTTAGTTCTCAAGAAGAGTGATGAACTCAAAACTTTAGAGCTGAGGTCTTCTAACCACCAGGGGCTGGAGGGCAGACCTTTGTGGCCAGGTCAGCTCATCTGTGGGAGTATGTCCAGCCTTCAGGTTTGCCTGGCTCCTAGGTGGGGATTAACAGAAATGCCAGTCTTTTCAGGGGGCACCTGGGGGGATATTCTGGGATGTGTACTGACCAAACCAGTGCCGTGTATGATACTAAAGCTGCTGCCAGATGAGGAAGGCCATATCTTGCTCTTAACCTGAATTAGGCTTGAACTGAGAACTGGAAAAAGCTTGAGTGTGGACAGGGCCTGGGAAGTGTAAAGCAATGGAGATGTCTTGGGGGGGCTGTCAGAAGGAGGGGAAGGAAGTGTTCTTGCTGGCCAGTCTGACATAAGATTAAACACATGGTGCTTCTGTGCAGTGCCCTGTAATTTTCAAGGCAAACACAGCCTTCCCAGGCCCTATGTTGCATTTATCTTTAGTGGTGGAAAACTGTTGGACTCAGAAAAAATGGCATCCCTTCTTTTTGGAAGTACCTATTCACAGCTTTGCCCTCCCACCCCCTTGTTCTGACTGGAAATCTGCTTAAAGGCTTTCCCCAATCTCTATGGGATAAAAATCTTTATTGTCATAGCTGAGGTAGGCACCAAAGGCTGAGCCACGACTGACTGCTTCTGTAAAGCCCTGTCTGGATGTTTCCTCAGCATTGGCTGAGCTTCAGGGAGTGAGCATCACAACTGCAGGGCCAGGAGAGATCAAGCCACTGGATTTGCAGTAAATATTTTGAAACAGGGAACAAAAGAGAGAAGAAGAGATTGCACATCATCCTGCAAAAACTGCAGCATGTTCTGAAGGAGATGATGTCTGCAATGGCAAGGAAGATTCTGGAAGTGCAAAAAGCCAGGAAGCAATAACAGGACTTGTTTTTTAGGCTATTTTATAGTGGCATTAAGTTTTTGCTGTTGACAGTGTGTGATTCAAGGACAGTGATTCTTCCAAGACTTTCTTTCCATTTGCCACAACAAATGTAAAGTGTCTGTGTTTGCTCTTGAAGCAAGATGTTTCAGCAGAGGCTGCCAGCTTTGGCACATATATCTCAATATCCAAGCAGCTCTAACCAAATTACCAGAAGATGTTGTTTATGTCAAGCAGTCTTGCAACTCAGCCAGTGGAGGAATATAAAGGCAAGAGATGGAAGTTTTCTTCAAGAGGACTTTTGGTTTGGTTTTTGAAAGCCTCTAGACATCAGCCTACCAGATTTGCAGGGCAGAGAAACCCCGTAATTTTTTCCACTTGCTAACCATCAAGATGTCATAAATGCAGAAACATATCCTTTCCTCCAAATTATAGAGAATGTCTCTGTTTCCACTATAAACTTTGTCTTTACAATTGTTTTTCCTGCAATGAATTAGGAGGGCAATGGGTGGCAGCAACCCACTTTAGCCAGGGAGGATTATGTTAGGACTTCACACAATATCCTATTTTCACTAAAAGCTCATAGAAAACCAAACTAGGTGAATCTTGTTTCTGCAGTGGGAAAATGAATACATGGAGTTGGCAGCATTTTTGGGATGGAGCGCTGTGTTTGGAATACTGCTACAAAGAGCCTGCCAGTGCAGCAGAAACTCTATTGTTGGAGGGATTTGGATGGCTATTTATTAAATTTTATTATAAAGCTTTGCACAGAAGCTTCAGGCTAGCAGGGATTATTTGTTTATTCTGAATGGCCAAATGGAGTCGATTTGAGGGCTGTGCTTTTTATGCATAATGTTATGCAATTATGTTTTAAACCCAGACTTTGGATTGGCTGGGTAGGAAAGTTGGCATGTATTTTGTTGACTTTAAAAGAAATAAAACTACTAGGTCCTTGTTTGCTTTTTTTCCGAGTTGAATACAATATTTTGAAAACCACATGCAGTGACCATAATTAACTATGTCTCATAACTGTAATGTTGGACATGTTAGAAATACATGCAGATAAGTACCTTGAACTATTTTTGATGAAATGTGGCTTTAGTGGTGTTCAACATAAACAACATGAAACTGACTCCTACTTTTTTTTCACTTGTAAAGTGTTTGGATTTTTAATTTTATTTTTATTTTCCCCCCTGCTTATATATTGGTTAGGAGACAGCTACTAATAAAAAAGGGGAAAAACATGTAACTTAAAATCATGTGAGCTGTGATTAATAACATTAACATTTTGGGGGGAGGATCTTTTGTCTTTTTCATTTTGCACTCTGAATTATTGCAAAGGAACCTAAACCCTTTCCTGTTTTGTGCTTAGGAGAAATGTTTCATTACATGTCACATCAACTAGCTAAAATGAGATACCACATGAAATTAGCAAACCTTACCTGCAATATCTGAAACATTGGGAGAATGAACTGTGCAAGTTTCACTTATGACCTATAAGTGGTCATTGAGATGCAATTCTTGTACATGGACTTGCTACAAACAAGACAGTGTAAGATTACCTCTTGTTTTTTACAGACCCAGACATGCCTTTTGTTCCTTCTATACCAGAAGACCAGTTCATCCTAGTAGAAGAAGGTGATCCTGCAGTTATCCCTTGTCGGACAAGTGACCCAGATGCTCAAGTGACTTTAGTTAACAGTTTAGACAAGTCTGTATCTGCTTTATATGACACCAAACAAGGCTTCATAGGGAATTTTCCTGCGGGCTCATACACATGTAAAACAATGGTTAAAGGCGTGGAGTTCAAGTCTGATGAGTTCCTCATCTATATTATAAGAGGTATTTATTTCTGTTCATTTAAAAAAGCAGAAAACGTGATTGTGATCTTTCTTCACACTGTCAGAGCACCAGCATCATGGGGTTGTATTAGATATTTCTCCAATGATGAGCTCCTTGCTCCTCTGGCAGTACTGCCAGTTACTTAGTTGCAAGTTTACTTACAATTTTGATGAGAATAACCTGTCCCTAACTTTATCTTCTCTCCAAAGTTATTGCAAGAAAAATGTTTTGTAGTCCATGTATTTTCATCTTCTTTGCTGAAACACAAATTAAAAGGCTGGTGCTTCCCAGTGGCTTTGAACTGTCAAATTCTGGGTAGTCTGAAAAACATAATGATTTAATTATTTTGAAAACATTTTTCCTGGCCATCAAGAAATTCCCAAAGACAGTCACTGATTAGCAAAATGGGAAATTGCTCTTATACCCAATGCCTTTTTATAGGGGTATTTGAGATAGGAACCTGTAATTGAAATTTTATTTGTGGATCATTTCTTTGTGGGATTGAACTCAATGCCTGTGCAGTTCATGCTTTAAATACAAATTGTTTATATTAATATAGATCAGCAGTACTTTTAATGAATTTTCAAGGTGATTCCTCAGTAGAGGAAGTGAAATGGAAATCTTCCTCTGAAATTGGACCATGTGAAAATTGTAATATTCTAAAAACTAAATGAGCTCTCTCTCTCTCTTCTTTTAGCTACTTCACAGCTGCCTGTTGAAATTGAAGCTCTTAAAACTGTCTACAAAACAGGCGAGACCATCGTAGTAACTTGTGTGGTCTTTGACAATGAGGTGGTTAATTTGCAGTGGAATTATCCTGGCAAAGTGGTAAATATCTNGTAAAATATTCTTCTCTTATCTGAATGAGGACAGCTAAAGAGAGAAAACCAAGTAAGTTCATTTAATTTTAGGTTACCATAAAAGAAAGTCAGTCCCAAAAGGTAAAGTTGCTGTTAGTAACTAAGCAAAGCATGGGAAGAAGGTGAGGTATGGCTGAGGAAGGAATGCTGTCTCTCAGGTCTTGCGCTGCTGCTGCAAAAAAACAAATGTTGTGAAAGTAGAAAGACCTAGGTATGTTGGACATCTGAGTAGACCTCTGCTGCTAAAGGTCTGAATCTCTAAAACAGCTCTCTTAAATCCTGGTTCTTGGGAATAATAAGGAACAGTGAAGAATCAAGTCTATAATCTTAAGTGTTCTTCATTATGCAGATGTAAACTGATATGATTCTTACAGTCTCTGAATTTACTAATGAGAAATATCTAGTAAGAAAATCTTAAAACTTTTATAGAACCCTGAAACTTATCAGATTTTTTTTTACTGGTTAAGTAACACTGGTTTATTGTTAACACTGGTTTAACATCCTTTTGCAGTGAAAACTTTTATTTAGTGAAACTTGGCTAGGGCCAGTCCCAGGCAATTTCAGAGTATTCCATGTAAAAAGTCTGATTGCTGAAGGAATTATATAATTGAAGTTGTATACCTAGTTGTTGCTCCAAATACTCCTTTTTATTTAAGTAAGTTAAGAGCCCAAGAGGAAAAATTATTTGAGTAAGTTTTGTTTTGTTTTCCATCTTACCCATCAGTATAGTCTCTGCTATATGCTACCTTTCAAAACTAGCCCCAGTGTATTTTTGTACCAGCCCCTCATGATAACATGGTCTGTCATTTTCACAATCCCTTTACTCTCAGGAGTTTTCTCCTTGTCAATAAATTATTCTTGTTTTGAGAGGAGGCAGAACACAGCATCTATTAACTGGTTACTTTTTGTCTGGCGAAGGGGATAAAAATTCATCTTACTTCATGGACATTGAACAAAAGGGGCTCCAAGTGGCTTTTACATCTGAGGAGAAAAGGTAGTGCATAAAAAGTGAATTGCCCTGTCAAATTTTCAGAGGTATTTGTTTCTTGTGAACAAAATAAGAGCTCTCAACCCTCTGTGCCTGCCCCCAAAAGGGTGTATTTTTATAGGCACAGCTTTTCTGTTGTGGCTGAAAAAGGCATCCTTAACTGAATGAACAAGTCTTCTGCCATACAGGATTTAGATGTTTTCTCTCACTTCAGGCGTACCAAAGATCCTCAATGATGTGCTTTCAGCTCAGTTACTTAAGCAAGTTTTTTTCCTTCTCCAAACTACAGAAAGAAAAAGGTCTGATAAAACTTGATGATATCAAAGTCCCATCGCAGAAGCTGGTTTACACCTTGACCATTCCTGAGGCGTCAGTGAAAGACACAGGGGATTATGAATGTACTGCTCGCCATGCAACCAAGGAGGTTAAGGAAAATAAGAAAGTAGTCATTACAGTTCATGGTACAGTCTGACTTTAGTGTCCAAAATTATTAAGACATTGGAAAACACCATTCTTGAAAAATGTTGCACAGTGTTGTTTACACAAGGCTTTTTCATTTACAGACAAAGGCTTTGTTCACCTGGAGCCTCAGTTTAGCCCTCTGGAAGCTGTCAACCTGCATGAAGTCAAAAACTTTGTTGTTGATGTGCAGGCTTATCCAGCACCAAAAATGTACTGGTTAAAGGATAATGTGACTCTGATTGAAAATCTTACAGAGATTGTTACGACTTCAGGAAGAGTCCAGGAAACGAGGTAAAAAACCTTCTGACCCTTACTTTGCTGTGCTGACTTGAGTTCTTCCCTCAGAAACTTAGGCACTGCTCACTCTTTATACCTCAGTTTGTTGCTTCTTCCTCAGTGGCATTTAAAAATAGTTGATTTGTTTTTTATTCTAAGTGGCAATGCTTAATTTACTTCTTCTTACTATCTTCATAACATCAACCTCTTCAAAGTTCTTGAGCAAGAAATCTCTTCACTCCCTTTAACACGTCTCCACACCAATAATTTCTGGCTCTTTCTAGTAAAATCAGGGCTTTGTCAGGTCCTTGCAGAAAGTAACTAAGGCCACTTCTTTCTCAGTTGTATGTTAATAATCATTTACCACTTGAGTAATGACTTAAAGGCATGCTAGAAATGCTAAATGTCACTATGTTGTAATCGCAACATACCCAGATTACATGTTGCACTAAAATGATTTTTTTTATACCTGCTTTAAAAATACAAACAAAAACTTACATTTCTGCAGGTTTCAGAGTATTTTAAAATTGATACGGGCCAAGGAGGAAGACAGTGGATACTATACTTTGGTTGCTGAAAATGAAGATGAGATTAAAAGATACACCTTCTCATTGCTAATACAAGGTAAGCAGCCCCAAAGCCTTGCCCAGAAGAACTCATGGCACACAGCAAAGACTTGATCCACTCACATGCTGCATTGCCTGGAGTACAGATACATGAAAGGCACAACCAGTGTGAGTGGAGGAGTGCGTGCATGTTAGTCTCTGGAGCTTTTCTAGCCTGATCCTGGCTTTCACTTCTGCACTGGCCTTGAGCCAAAGAGAAACTTTATCCACCCAGCTAAGTCATTCCAGCTGACAGTAGGACGATAGCTCATTCAACATGACATGAAGACGTGGCACAACTGCAGCACTTCCTTCTCATTGCTCTAGCCTAGAATACAGTCTGTGCTACAGGAGATAAGCACCTCCTGGTCGAGTCTGTGTCTGTAGCTTTTGCTAAGGTGTTGGCCAAACAACACCTGCCCTGCTTTGAAATTTGAAGTGTTTTTTTTTTTTTTTTTTTTTTTGTAGACACTGACAAATATTTTAACAAACTCCTGATTCCTTCCCAGTTCCAGCTCTGATCTCAGCCCTCGTGGATGATCACCATGGCTCTGCAGGTGGGCAGACAGTGAGATGCTTGGCAGAGGGGACCCCACTTCCAGATGTGGAATGGCTGGTTTGCAAGGACATTAAAAAGTAAGAGGAGTGGGTGGTTTCTTACCTGAAATATGACTTGTGTCCTCAGTTATCTTAACATAATTAGTTACTGTACAATGTTATCCTCATGAAGAGCAGGTAAGTTTCAGATAATTCTTATTTCTTTTTAGAGGCATGTTGCTTGTATTTCAAGAAAGGTTGTCAGTGCCCTTCTTTTTACGTCCTCTAGGACACAACACAATGCATCAATTCAGGTTTCTCTCATAAAAGCTTTCTCTTTAGTAAGCCAACTCCAAGGACTTCACAGTCTGGGTTTGAGTAAGGATTTTGAGAAGCAGGTGTCTCTCCATTCAGGGAGTATTTTTATTTTGAAGGAAGAAAAGTGCAGGTTTTTTAGAGATGCAATCTAAAGACCCTTTTGGCCCTTAAATGTGTTGTTGTCAGAAGACATATGCAGAGAAAGATAATTCATGTTCTGTTCACTCTTATTTATCCATACCTACACCCGATGCCCATTTCCCCCATTATTCTTCTCTGCAGGTGCAGCAATGACACCTCATGGACCCTTTTGACTAGCAATATCTCTGATATACACATGGAAGCCCACCTGGATGAGAAAAATATGGTGGAAAGCCAGGTGACCTTCCAGAAGCTGGAGGAAACCCTGGCTGTGCGATGTGTGGCAAGGAATGACCTTGGTGCCGTTACTCGAGAACTGAAGCTTGTGGCTCCCAGTGAGTTTGCTTTGTCCTTCTATGCAATTACAACAGCCAGTTTGACCTTGCTCTAACTCACTCCAGTTCAGTCTTAACGGATAAAAAGATGAATTGTTGTAGATAAGAAATTAAAGTGGATTTTTTTTCCACCCTGGTATTTCTGAGGATGAGGCATTTCACAGGTCTTTATGGTGCATCTGCTTTTTGCTTATTATGTGGTTCCATAATTCATTTTACCATGTGATTAGTAGTGGCTACGGGACATTCTTCTAGACAATCTGCATTTGGTTTTGAAACAAGATGGCAGAGCAGCTCTGGGCTTGGAAAGGCTTTATAGTCACCAGCCTCAGGAACTGTTCCTGCCACTTCTGCAGGACACAGGAGCTGCAGAGGTGGATGTGTGGGGAGGTGGGTGTCTTATGTGTGGGATATTCCTCACGGCTCATGAGGGAAAGATGGTTTACCTTTTTATTCCACAGCCTTGAGATCAGAACTAACCGTGGCTGCTGCTGTCTTAGTGCTGTTAGTGATTGTGATAATTTCACTGATTGTCCTGGTCATCATATGGAAACAGGTATGTAGAAAAGTATTTCAGTTTGGGTGCTGAGCCCTGCTGGGTTTTGATCTGCTCTAAAGTCAGGTCCAGGACTAATGCTTGGTTTTGCATTCAATGTGCTCTGCAGAAGCCAAGGTATGAGATTAGATGGAGAGTCATTGAGTCTATCAGCCCTGATGGCCATGAGTACATTTATGTGGACCCAATGCAACTGCCTTATGACTCCAGATGGGAGTTTCCTCGAGATGGATTAGTGCTTGGTAAGTTTTCTGTAAGGGACTAGCCTCACCCTTCTTTGGGGAGAAAGACATTCAGTGACCATTCTGAAATCTCTGCAGGATTTGCATTGGAAGTTATGGCCACAAAGTCCAGAGTCTTGCTGTGTCTGTCTGTTCTCCTCAGTTCTCCTTCCTGGTCCTCTTCTACACTGGCACCAGCCCTGAGGTCCTTGTGTTAGTGTCTCCTGTGCCTCTGTTCCAGTTCTCCTCCACATGCCCTGTGTGCAATGTCCACCCCTATGAGGCCTAGGAGACTCTCTCAGTGTTAAACGCCATTTTCAACCCTCACTTCTTCTAAGGCATCCACAAGAAGGATGTCAGTAATTTTTATCTGCAAGACATTTATATACTTAAGTGCAGAGGCCAAGAAAATCTGCAACTAGTTATGTAGCTTTATTAAAAATATTTTTTAAATTATTAATCCATGCCATGCACATATCAATGCTGAGTAACTGCATATTTTTGTGGCTACTGTCCTTTCTTCTTCCTTCCCCTTCTGCTTTCTTGCTTTGCTATTCCTCATTGGAATCAATACAGAATTCAGTCATAATTAATTCCTCAAGGCTGGCCCAATCTCTCATTTGTATCAATTGAAAGTGTAATGACTATAGAAATTTTTCATGTTCTATCCAGACAGTGCTTTAAACATACAAGGCTTCTCTCTCTTGGAGATATGTGTGGACCAAATTGTATTGCAAAACACAGGAGAAGAAGACAAAATGTGTCTTTTATTTGATATATTTCAAGAAACATACTCCTCTGGTGTAGTTCTTCACCATCACAGAGAAAGAGTTAATTCTTGAAAGAAGCAAGAGAAAAATTTCCGGTTCAGGAACAATATCCTTTAATTAAATTCATGTTGCTAATTGAAGACTAGAGGAGGATGAATGTTTTATGGAATTATTTTATTACAACCCAGACTTTAATTATATGCCCAAATAGGATTTGTCAGATCTGAGTTGTTAAAGACCACCATTGTGAGTTTGTCTCCCTCTGGCTCATGAGCACCAGCCTGCATCAACACCTTCTTGTTTACAAGGGTATTCAGAATAGTCAGTAACTTTAAAAACCCAATGCTCCAAATTCTTCTGACAATCTGGATTGCACAACTGCTCTACTTGACACACTCACCCACCGGCACTTCTGCCACATTAAATGCTTGCTGGAGAGGGGGAGGCCTTCTTTTGTTTCTGGGGCTGACAATTCTAGTTTGTGTGGATTTTCTCTTATCTAAGTGGGAGATGACAGCAAAGCACTTACACCTTTAGTTCAGGGAGCCTCTGAAGCAGGTTACAAACCCATTTTGGCTCTGCCAGATAAGTATTTCCCATCCTAGCTGTGTAAGCCAGCTGGCATTTATTTGTTTTTTCTAGCCAGTAGTGCCTGGAGTGCAGTGCTGTGTTAAACGCCAACTCTGAAGACTGGCTGGATGGAGCTTCAATTGACAAATTTGGGTTGCACTGCAAATTTCCCTTTGCAATCACCAACTCAGTATATGCAGTGCAGTGCTGTTTAAAGGGCTCATGAACCAGTGCAAGTCCTGTAGATGTGTACCAGAAGGAACAACGCAGTATTGCTATGAGCTGTTTGAACACCACTGCCTTCTGCTGGCTCTGCTGAGAATTAGTGAAGTCCCAGCAGGACCTGAACCTCCTCATCTGGCTGACAGGGCTGAGAGCAGCACCTTTTGAGGCATGGGGTCCGAGTGCTGCTGTTCAGGATACCAGGGTGGCTGTACAGAGACAGCAGAATTGCTCTCATCACTTCCCAGCAAGCCACTTATTTGTCCTGGTGACCTTAATAAAATGAAATGCTGGTCTGACACAGAATCTGACCCATGCCCATTTGAAAAAGGTAAATTAAGATTCAAGTAACACAACAGTCAGAGATGTGGTACCTAATTTCATGAGTCTAGAAACTGGGTGTAGATTATAAAGCTTGACACTTGTTTGGGTTTTAATATAGACTAAGAGACTTATGGTTTCATTTGGGGTGGGTTAATTATCCCAGGCCAATTTTAGCAAAAGAAGCATCTAGCTGAGATGGTTGCATCTGGAACAAATTCACACACTTCACCCTTGTGTCCTCTGAGCAGAAAAGCAGCACCTCTCTGGCAGGCACAGCAGATAAGCTCTGTGGATGGGTACAGAGGCTGAATTAGCTGCTGTTCCTCCGCTAGTTTGAGCGGTCTTGAGGGGTCTCTGTGTCTCCACGGTCCCTCTGTGGTGGTGAAGCAGCACTGTTCCTTCAGCGAGCAGATCACAGCGCTGCCTTTATACTGAAAAGTAAACTTGCACTATAATTTTGAGTTTCAATGAAGCACTCATCAAGAATGCGATGGCATTACAGATGCTTCCAGTTCCTGGGCAGCTAGCTCCCACCTGGCTCCAGATTTCAAATGCAAAAGACATGAGGGCTTGGGCTGCATCTGCAGAGAGGGTTGAAAAGGGGAAATAGCAGTGATGGCTCCCTGCCATTCCGGAAGTGCTCTCACTGTCTCCACATGCACCCCAGCCCAGTAGAGGTGATGGAGAGGGAGATGTGTGCCTCGTGCTCAGCTGACAATATGGTTTTGGGGAGGAATTGGCTTGTGAAGACAAGAAGATCAAGGAGCATCGGCAAATGCCATCACATTCTGAAGGGCTGTATCCTGCCATATGGCTCCCAGACCTGCAGTCTGAAAAGTTTCAGGGGCCAAATTTCAAACTCAGGTTGTTTGAATTAGTCTGAAATTTAGTGTGAAGCTTTCTCACATCCTGATTGGGAAGGATAACCTTTGGAGCACAGGAATCTTGAAAAGAAATCACATAGCTTCTGTGGGCATTACAAACTATGCTGTCATAATCTTGGAGAGGTTCACCGGTGTTAACTCAGCTAAGCATTCTTTAACCATTTCTTGTGCTTGTTAATGATGTAGATATTTGGCTGGAAATTTTCTTTCAAAAGCATGTGTACAATAAAAGTGGGGGCAGTAGCTAGAGGATAACAGAAACATATGGCATTGCATGCCAGATAACACCTTCAGAAGTGTAAGAGGTGACAAGTTCAAACTGCAAACGAACGTCAAAGACAAAATGCTGTGTATCTCCACAGTAAAATTCACTACTTATTCTTCCTCGAAGTTAAAAAGTAACATAAAATCAAAGTGACAGCTTGTCAGGCATGTGATTATATTCTAGCATCTGGACATCATATACAGTTTGTTCACCAAGTGTTCCCTTGATGAACTTGGTTTTCAATGCAGAAGCTATGAAATACAGTATTTCGGAGTACGTTTGTGGAGTTCATGTTTCTCTAAAATCTCACTCAGTCTGTACAAAATTCTTCTGGAGACTGTATCCATATTAGAAGACAGGATATATTAATCCCAAATTTTTGTCTAAATTGATTTGTGGGAAAAGTAAAGGGTCTATAAACATTAGCTGTTTCATTACAGCACTTAGAAATTCGCAATACAATTTATTCCAGCAGATGAAACACACTTGTACATTAAACTTCAGAGAAGTTTCCCCTCATATGTGATCAACATGTATTTCAGCTTCTTGCAGATCTGAAATGGTGCTGTCTGTCTACTCCTGAACACACTCTTGATGTGCTTTAGTCCATTTTACTGCTGGATGTATCCAGCTCTATATAATAGACCAAAACTACAGCTGAGGGACCCAATTCAGATTTGTAAGTCAGGAACATGCCTGTATTTTAATCAGGTGCTGACTGAGGCAAGGAGGTCAGCTTAAGCCTAGGACAATCCATGATGTGAGAGGATAAAGTGAAGGTGGCAGAGCATGGGAAGGGATGAATTTGAATGAGCTGAGCTTTCAGGTGCAGGTGTGCTCTTGATGTTCGCTTGCATCTTCTTAAGAATTGTACTTAAGGACAGCATTTCATATCTGCTTTTTCTGCTTAAAAACAGCAATAATAACAATAATACTAGTGGTCTGGCTAAGGGAATGTGTCCTTTCCACACAAGGATCAACTTGTAGAGGAATGGAGACAGGAAAGGAGCTGAATTGTTGTTACTTTCTGAAATAAATAATGCTCTCCCTTGTGTTCAGGTCGGATCCTTGGTTCGGGTGCATTTGGAAAAGTAGTTGAAGGGACTGCATATGGATTGAGTCGCTCTCAACCGGTGATGAAAGTAGCTGTGAAAATGCTGAAACGTAAGTTGTAATCGTTCCATTTCCCAAGCTAACTATGAATCAGTTCTTCGTATCAAAAGTTCAAAATGAATGGTAAAATGACAGGATTTTAAAATTATATGTTAGATTGCTTTATGGCATTTCAATCCTGAAGGTACCAGGCTTTTGAAAACATCTAATGTTTAGGTTTAGCTGAACAGCTACAATAACTCGACAAATATTGAGGAAGATAAAGTAACCATGAATGCCTGTGAACAAATGAGGGCTATACAACAAGGGGAAATAGGCAGGTCTTGTATAAGAGTCTCAAGTACACTGAAGATTTCCTGCTTCATAAGAACTGAGAATCTGAGGCAGTGATTCTGTAGGAACCATGGGGAGCTTGCTTGTGTTCAATGAGCAGCTTGTAGAGTGCTTCAGTGCCACATGGACAATCTATTACATCCCTGGAGAGGGACAAACAGACTGGGTCATCAGTCTCATCAAGTGAGTCCCTTATTAATTATTTGTGGCTCCTCTCCAAGTCTTAAGAAAGACACATATCAAGTAAAGGACATGGTGGCAGCAATGCTCCAATGAGGCAAGCAAGGAGAAATCTTTCATTAATATGAAAAAGGTGACTGCTCCCACTGAGTGGCAAATGTGTTTTTTCTACAGCTACAGCTAGATCCAGTGAAAAACAGGCCCTCATGTCTGAACTGAAGATAATGACACATCTTGGCCCCCACCTGAATATTGTGAATCTGCTTGGAGCTTGTACAAAATCAGGTGGGTTTGGCTGATAAAATAAAGGTTTGCTGTGGGGTCATCATTCAGTATTTAACAATACATTGATGCCTGAAGATTTTTAGCTTTTTATGTAATCTTAATGTATTTGTAGCTTCATAGACTGTTGAATGCCTAGGTATAACTCCTAGTACTTTTCCAGCTTTCTTTCCCACAGTGAAGAGATACTTATTGATGCATTCCTTAAATTTTATCTAGTCTTGCCTGTTAGTTTACTAAGGACTTTTATTTTGCACATGTGATCATAGACACAAAAAAGGTGGGATAGGGGATCAGGGGGAGAGCTCCAATGGTACAGAACCCAGGGGGGAGATTACCTAATCAACTGCTCCTCTAATTGGACAATATTGGCTAGATATTCGAATTGCCCTATTTTATAAAATTGTACAAATTTAATTCAGAGCACCTTTTTCTTTTTTTTGCCATATTGTGTACCTGAAGGCTTTTGTATTACCATTCTAAAATTGTTTGGGAAAGTTTGTGTTCTATTTCCAGGCATCAACACAGGTTTCAAGTAAAGGATTTACCAATAAATAGAAACAAATATAGTTTCCAGAAAACTTCTTGAGATTTGATAATAATTGCAGTCATAACTTAGTGGATAGAAATATATTAACTCCCAACTCTATTTTCTACTACTTTTGGAGTCTTTTTGTATTTGTATTTGCCCTCATCAATGCATAATTTTGCTTTATTTTAACAGGTCCTATTTACATCATTACTGAATACTGTTTTTATGGTGATTTGGTGAATTACCTGCATAAGAATAGGGACAATTTCCTGAACCGACACCCAGAAAAGCCTAAGAAAGATTTGGATATCTTTGGGATGAACCCTGCTGATGAAAGCACGAGAAGGTGGGAGAAAAATGAAAAAAAAAAAATACATGACCTGCAACTTAATAACTTTAGTCATTATTAATCCTTGTTGCATTACTCTCATTCATTGGTTTAAACTCCTCCCTATATTTTCCCATTAGACTTTTATTTGTCAGGTTTCGTAGGTCTGGAAGAGTTTCAACAGTTTTTATTCAATCTCTCTGACATGTGTCCTAGATTTGTGTTTCCTGCATGTAGACATGCCTGCAGTCTGAGGACCCCTGTGGTTTCTCCACAGATATCCTGATATCCCAAAGATTTTTAATAATAAATCACAGCTGAGTGCTTCTTCTTCTTAAAAACAAACAAACAAACAAACAAACCAAAAAACAAAAAACCACACAAAAAACAAAAAAAACCCCAAAAACCCCAAAAACAAACAAACAAAAAACAAACAAACAAAAACAACAATAACAACAAAAAAAAAAACCACAAAAAAAAACCCCAAAAAAGAAAAACCAAAAAAACCCCAAAACCAACAAAAAAAACATCCTTCTGACTCTACGTGCCAAAATATTTTAAAAGTAAAGTGCATGTTACCATGTTTGGGGAATTTCCACTGTCTAAATCTCCTTCCCTTCAACAACCTGGCAGAGCTTGTTCTCCAAGCTCAAGTACTCTCCTTTATCTACTAATGGCTTAGTGAGTCTCGATAGAGTCCTAATGGTTAATGTTCATCCCAGAACTTTTTCCAGATGATGGTTGAAGAAGTTTATCATCATACATTCAGCAATAATGTAATGCCATAAAATGAGCCAAGATTTAAAAGGTGAACTGAAATTAATTCAAAAAATCACTCAGACAAATGGATCAACTGACTTGGTAGCTGAGTAAAGACAGTACTATTCATCTGGGCATGAGTTTGTTCAGCAGGACTGGATTTAGTGCCAACTGTCTGGGTGAATAAATTACACTTATCATTTGGAATACCTTGAGCTAAAAGCCCTAGGTAGTGATACTTGGGTTCAGTGGGATTTTGGGAAATAAGGCATGGTTACATACCTGACTGTTGCCAAAAGCCTAAGTTTGAAGCACTTGTGTCTGACCACAGTAATACACATTAACATGTATTAATAAGTGATGGTTGTGTTATACATATGATACATGGTAATGATCTTTATATATATATTTATATATATATTCCCTAACAAGAAGCTAGCTGTTGAATTTCACATCAATACACTGGTATAGCTTAAGTGAATGGTTAGATATGCACATGTTGTGACAGGGAAGTCACTAGCTGATACACTGGTATTGTTTTCCAATTTCAGTTATGTGATACTATCTTTTGAAAACACTGGAGAATACATGGACATGAAACAAGCTGATACCACTCAGTATGTGCCAATGCTGGAAAGGAAGGAGGGCTCTAAATACTCTGATATTCAGAGATCTGTGTATGATCGGCCAGCTTCATATAAGAAAAAATCCATGTCAGGTAATGTAGAACTGTCACATCTGCATGTATCATTAATACATATTACTCTTCTGTAAACAAATATCTTACTTTTGTCCTCTAAATGCACAAACTGTTTAGCTCTGTTCAGTAAGTGTGAGCATAAACTGTAAGCTAAAAGCTTGTGGTTGTGTTCTTCCATTCTGCTCTGGGGGTAGGAATGCATGTTGCTGGAGAGGAAGGGGTCCTGCTGTGTATTTGTTTCTGTGCTGAAGTACTGTGTAGTTGTGCTCTGCAATGGGGCTGTAGGCACTCTTTGGTGGCAGTGATTTTATCAGTCTTGTAGTTTGAAGGATTTTGAGCAATAGCAACCACCAATAATAATAGTAGTTTATATTGTGCTATTTCCACTTACATTTTGCATTAAGTGACACTTACCAAATGCAGAACACTCCCAAATACTTTCCTAGATTATGTAATGAAGATAATGAATGCATTCTATTCCCTATCCCTGTTCTCAGAAACCAAATATGCTTTTCTTTAAAAACAGTCACCATCACTTCTGCCTCCAGGCCTCAGAAACTGAACCATATCCAGTCCCAGATTTACATGGCAGACTTATGTACTCATGCTCTAAGACAGTCAGAGAAAATGAATCACTGAATTTTGACTGTGTTTTTTCCTGCCATTTTTCATAAAAGAAATAAGAACTGTTGCCATAGACTTACTGACCCTTTTTGCTGGTATTGGATTAGTCCCAGTGAATACTTCCTGGGAAACAAGTGTTCAGCAAAAGTAAATGGATAAGAATGTACATGCATGCACAAAACCCTAACAAAGGCATCACCTCTAAACAAATATTTTTGTACCACACACTGAGTAAATAATCCGTGTGAGAGTCCAGTAATGTCCAGTAACACTCCTTTTTCACTTTACTTTTTTCCAACTGTTCCCAGGGGGAAAAATTAGAGACAGGAGAAAACCCAAACCCGTTATTTAATACTGGCTGCTCTTAAAAATGCAGAATGTGTCAGTGACTGATGCAGACATTAGAGGTGGTAATAGTTACTATGAAAAGACTGTTTTGGTCATGCTAAAATTATCAGCTCAGAATAGGTAGGTAGGGGGAGACGGATGCTACTTTCACACTCCACAGCAAAACCACATTTTTCTTCTTTTTTCAATAGAATCAGAAGTCAAAAACCTTCTTTCAGATGACAGTTCAGAGGGCCTCAGCCTACTGGATCTGCTGAGCTTCACCTACCAGGTTGCACGGGGAATGGAATTTTTGGCTTCTAAAAATGTAAGTAAATAAAAAAGTAAGCAAAACGGAATAAGGTGTAAAAATGTCTTCTGCAGTCATGGTTTTAAATTTAGATTTTGAGCATATGACACAACACAGTATTCTTTTTGTAGATACTGACAGCTTTCTCACTTACCTGGAAATAGAGATCACCATGGTGGGTAAAAGTCAAAGCAGCAGTCACTCATCTTCCCCTGCTGCATCCTGTGACATTGCTGGAGTCATGGTGCCAGAGATGATGGAGGATCAAAGCAGGGTCTGGGTGAAGGGTCCATGCAGTCACAAGCCAGCATGGTCAGAAGCACAGGCATATCATTAGTACATGAGGGGTAGAATGGGAAAGGGTGACCTCACTTTTGCCTCTTCCTCCCTAAAATGCATCCGTGTGAGACCTCGCTTGTCCTGGAGCCGGGTGCCTCCCTGCCCCTGTTAGCAGGTGCTTGTTCAGTAGAAGGTCTTGTTAGGACTGTACCTAGAAAGTCAATCCTTTTGTAAGGGCAGAGGACCTCATGGAAAAAGCAAGTCCTTGAACAATTTCATTTTTCTCCATACAGTGTGTACACCGTGACTTGGCTGCTCGTAATGTCCTCCTGGCTCAAGGAAAAATTGTGAAGATCTGTGACTTTGGGCTGGCTAGAGACATCATGCATGATTCCAACTATGTCTCCAAGGGCAGTGTATGTACTTAATCTCTGGAGCTCTGCTTTAACTGAAATGAAAATTGTCAGTTTTAAATGCTATTTCATGTTCTTGCCATTCAGTGTTGGTTACAGTAATTGATCATTGGGATGAATGCTCCTCAGAAGAATTTATCTTCAGATCATTAATTCCTGTAGCTTTTCTAACTCTCTTCTAAAGCCAAAAAGTACACATTTAGGACTTCACAGTCTGACATTTTTAACTGGCAGGTTTTGTGACTGGATAAATTATTAAGGATCTGTCAAACAATGACATATCAGACCTAGTTCAGCACTGCTAGATTTTGCATCATACATTCAATCATTTGCTACCTGGTCATTTGCTAGTAATGAAATGAATACTGTTATGGTTTAACTAGTTTTTATGGGGAGCAACAAGTAGCATTGCTTATAATCCTGGTACCTCTGTATTAAATTGAATTAAAAATAAATACTACCAAGGTTAACACAACTTCTCCTATAGAGAAATGTTATTCCTGGCTATCAAACAACAATTTCAATGGTAAGCATGTATTTAATGACTAATCTCTTGTGTTTGTGCTTTCTTTCTTTTTATTATAGACTTTCCTCCCAGTAAAATGGATGGCACCCGAAAGTATTTTTGACAACCTGTACACAACATTAAGTGATGTCTGGTCTTATGGCATTCTGCTGTGGGAAATATTTTCTCTTGGTATGTACTGTGAATATTTTCCTATGTGTAGTGATTAAGTTTTTTCAATTCAAGCTGTTCTACATGAAGTACTTCAAATCCTGCATATAAAAATAAATGTGTAAAATCCACTGTTAGCTGTTCTTCTGTATGGGATTTCAGATTCCAGTGTTAGGTGTGAAGTGAAATGCCCATACTCTCCCAAAGTTCTCTTTAGTTTTGGTATGGATTTTTTCTTTGTGTGTTTGAGGGTTTTGTTTTTCGTTTATTTATTTGTTTGTTTTAGCAATATACTTTTTTTTTCTGTAAAACTAAAAGAACTGCGTGAAAATCTTTTGTGGAAAAGTATTGGTGTGCTACAACAGGATTGATTTTCTGTCTAATATGAGAAGGAACATGTTTCTCCCTTGCAATGGTGTGCCTGAGGCTGCAGCCCAGCTCAGCAGCTGCTTTGGAACAGTTTCTTCATACACGTTTCAAAAGAGCCTGTCTTAGTCCCATTACAGAATGAAAATAAATGTCAATCTTCTGGGACACCGGTTTCTCATTTCCAGGTCAACACTGTTCACACAGTTGGTTTATGGCAGCGTAAAGTGGTTATGACAATATATAGCAGTTACAGACAATGTACAGTTCCCAGCTGGGAACAGCCTGGCTCTCTCCTCAGCCTCATTAATTAGCCTCCTGGACGGGTGGATGGCCCGCTTCAGTGAGCATGCATTGCCCAGATTTACTGCCAGCACAATTACTCATGCCTGTATGGCATCTACTGCTGCCCCATGGCAACCCTCAGCCTAATGTTATTTGCTACAGTAAGTTGTCACATAACTGCTTTCCAGAAAACAACAGTTGCACCAGTATTTATGGTATTGATTCCTGTAATCTCTGGGCATCATAGGATCCTGTAAATAGCCATTCCCTGATATTCCTGGGAGGCATTGGACAGTGCAGGAACTGAAGCACTACACTTCATGCTCCACCTGCAAAGGAGGTTCTGAAGCTCAGTTTTAGGTGAAAATCCTACTTTTGAAAGGGCAGAGGTTTCTGAAGTAATATTACAGTATGTCTCCTCCATCTGAGAAAATTGTTCCTTTTTGGAAAGCAAAACATATCCCCAGTAGTGTTTTTTAAGAAGGTCAATTTTAACATCTTGCTGCCATGCTGACTTCAGCTTGAATTACTCTTTTACACATCAGCAACAACTGAGCATGAGTGCAATGATATCTCTGTGCTGCAGCCCCAAATTATCAGTTAGCAGTGTCAGCTTGGGCCACGTCCAAACTTTTTTCACAACCCATGCATGTGACATGTTAGCTATTGTCTAAAGGCAGCTGCCCAGCTGGGATGAGTGGGGTATGGAGGGGACTTACACCAAGGCTCTGGCCTTGCAGTCAAGATGACGTGTGTTACTCAGGCTCTGTCCCTCTCAGCTGTCCTACAGGTGCCAAAGGCAATAATTCCAGACAGAGCAAGTATCTGGGCTAAGTTTTCACAGAAAAGCAGTGGCAGGGCAGAGCTGTGACCTCAGCCATGCCAAATGCAGGCTGCTGACCTGATCCAGGTATCACCCAATCTCTGTCCCCAGTACTTTCTATGAACACTGTAAAGGTATTTTTCCTAGCTAGTACCTACCTCAATCTTTCCTATTCAGTGTTTCATATTAGGGCTTAATGTCATCAAGACAATGGCTCTGATGTGAAACACTGACTAGGAAAGAATCATTCTGATGTCATGTTAAATTATAGTGTTAACAGTTCATGACATGAACAGGAAGACAGTATTTGGGAACTCTTCATGGATAGCTAAGTACAGAGTAGAACTTTTGCTTCTCTTTTATCTGCAGGTGGCACACCATATCCTGGCATGATGGTCGATTCTACTTTCTACAATAAGATCAAGAGTGGATATCGAATGGCCAAACCTGATCATGCTACCAATGAAGTGTATGTGTGCATTTGGCTTTTCCACACCTGCCCAGCCTCCAGAGAATTTTGGCTTTAGTTTCTGTTTGATCTGTTATGTTTCTCTGCCAGCTAGTTAAACTTGTTTCCTTCTTATCTGCAGGTATGAGATTATGGTGAAGTGCTGGAACAGTGAACCGGAGAAAAGACCTTCTTTCTACCATTTGAGTGAAATTGTGGAGAGCTTGCTGCCTGGAGAGTACAAAAAGGTTTGCTCTTTGTAATTTTCTCTGTGTTTTCTGTATACTGCTTTGGAGGGAATTATAAGCATTTTTCCAGCCATGAGAGCCATGAGCACCAAACTGGCACATTCTAACCTATGTGAATGATGTGATTAGCACAGAGATTCATGTTCAGTTCCTTCACTTAAGCTTGCTGAGAGAAGCCATTCTGCAGTATTAACTGGGAAGCAGAAATCTTCATGTCTAATTAAATCCTAACAACTCATTTTTTCTACTGGAGACCTAGTTCTATATATTTTCATGGGATTTTGTAGGCTGTGAAATAATTCTATAAAAGGGACTTCTTGGCCCATGTGTATAATCTCCCTGTCTCCTTTGGACCCTGCCACCAGCAAGTTTTCCCTTCACACTTCTGACAGCTCTGGACAAGTTGTGCCTGCCCCATCATCCAGTGTTTCATTTTTCCCACCTACCTTAACTCCCTTCTCCCTACCCTTCTTTCACATCTATTTGTCTGCTTTGTGCTGCCACAAAGCTTTGCTCCTGCATCATCTAAAACTTATATGTCACTTTTCCCTTCAAAGCAATTGAAGATTCTGGACTTCTCTATCCAGTGTTGCTGGCTCATAGGGCAGAATATTTGCTAGGCTAATGAATCACAGCTGACCATCTGAATAAAGGCAGCCTTAGTGAATAACATTAATCTAATGAGGGGGTTGAAATTAATATTTTCAGAGCTACGAGAAGATTCATCTGGACTTCCTGAAAAGTGATCACCCAGCTGTCACACGCATGAGAGGGGACTGTGACAATGCTTACATTGGTGTAACCTACAAGAATGAAGACAAACTAAAGGACAGGGAGAGTGGATTTGATGAGCAGAGGCTGAGTGCTGACAGTGGATACATCATTCCCCTGCCTGACATTGACCCTGTTTCTGAAGACGAGCTTGGCAAAAGAAACAGACACAGGTAGGTGCAGTCTACAGATAGATCCTTTAGCCCATAGGCACCATCTGGGGTCATGTTTGGCAATGTCCATTTACTCTTTCCAGCATCGTACCCTGCAAATGGTTTCCTTAGCTCTGTTGAAACTACTTATTGGGGGAGTCACCTATAAATATAGTAGTATGACAGTGGTTGTCTGGTGGATCTGTGGGCACATTTTGCAGCATATCTTGCCTCCTTAGAGCTTCATATGACACCTCAAATGATTGATTTGTTTATATGAGACAAATTCCAAAATTTGGGAGAAGTTGTTGATAATATCTTCTATGGTATAATTTTCTATGAAAGCAAGGTGTCCAGAACTTTTATTTTTACTTCTCTCTTGTCAGTTTGTGTGACCAATGCCATTACAACACAACACTGCGTGACCCTAATTGTGAGTGGTGCAGGTTTAATTCAGCACTTAATTCATCATAAATAGGTTCAGCAACCTAGAAATGTATTTTTTTTTTTTTGGTATAATTTTGTGCTTTATTCAAGCGAGGGAAGAACAAAGCCCCTAAAAGTACTATCAAAATTAAGACATATTCTTATTCTTGTTATTCTTATCTTACTGTCTATTATTGCTATCTTATTTTCACCTGACCTCCTTAGATTTACCTAAGTGACCTATTATCACAGTAGTGTCATTAAAGTATTTCTCCAACAAGTGTCTGGCTGAGAGTGTTTGGAGGAACATAAGAACAGCACGCTCCTTTGAATTCCAAGGTGGTTCACTACTTTTGATACACACACGATATGTCATGTCCTAAGAAACTGGTGGTCGTAGTCACCTAAGATTGCACCGTGGGTCAGAAAGCATCTGGGGAGGTAGTGTTCAGTTCTGCTAGAGACTGGAGTATTTACCCAGTCACAGGACCTTATCTCTGAGATATTTGTCTCTTCCAGTTCACAGACATCTGAAGAAAGTGCCATTGAGACTGGTTCCAGTAGCTCTACCTTCATCAAGAGAGAGGATGAGACCATTGAGGACATTGACATGATGGACGACATTGGGATTGACTCCTCAGACCTGGTGGAGGACAGCTTCCTGTAACCCCACAGACACCTGCCAGCTCTGCACACAGTGGAGCTTCCTGTGCTGTCTACAGACTTCTGCTCCACAGAGAAAACCACTTTATTGCAATGTCAAGGATGTGAAGAGGAGGTGGATTTGTAGAAAGGGACTCCCAGAAATGGGCAGAGGAATCAGCCTGAGTATAAATGAAAGAGACATGTTGAAGATGGATTTTTTTAGTGTTGCTTCTTGCAGTACTTCAGTAGCATCTCAGTGTTGTTTGCCATTCCAGCTGGTAGGAGGATGAAGGGAAAAGCCACAAACAGACCAGTTTTGTGTTTCAAGGGCATTCATATGACTTTGATGGATCAATTTTCCACTGCAGCAATACTTCACCATTGTAATTATGTAAATAACTGTCTGCTCAAGGATCTTTTGAGGTGCACATTGAACATATGCCATGGATTTTAGAAGAGGTCATTCACGAATTTTATGTACTTCCTCCCTCAATCTCAATGTCAGCTGCTGTTGAATTATCATGTGAATTGAAGAACATGCAAAAACCACTTTTGGACCAAAACGGTCTAAACCCACAAGGGACTGACTGGTACTATAAAACATGTTACTTTCTACCATTAATGCAAGTAAAGGGGAATAATAATGATAATAATAATGATAATTAAAAGTCAGTCTATAATAGGTGTTAGAAACCTAGTAAGTCTTTATTAACTATAGAAGGTAGCTGTTTTCAAGATAATACTACTACTGTTTTCAGTAACACTAAATGTATATTTTACAATCCATTGTCCTTCAGTAAAAGCACAGTATCGAAACACTTTTTTAAGTGCAGGAGAGAAATTTCCAGCCCCAAAAAAAGAACTTTATGAAACTTTTTTTTTTTTTTTAAATCTACACAGAATGGTAATTGTTCTGGTTAGCTAAAACTACTTTAACATGGAGAAAAAATTTAAGATTTTTTTTCTTTCATGATCTGAGTAGCTTTTCTAATCAGATATATTAGAAGCAATTAATTTTCTTCTGATTAAGTGAAGTTCTAAAAATTTAAATTTAAAAACAAAATTATGCCAGATTTCCAAGATGCTGGAGAATGGAAGATTATGATAAACCACCAGCAATACCCCATTATTAATGTTTCATGGGTACTCAAAAGAAATCTTATCCTGAGGTTAGCTGTGAAGAATTGATTTGATATTTGAACTGTTCAAGGAATAAAGACATTTCTCCTAGCCTGAAACGCAAGTTCAAATAAGCAGAAATAAATATGCAGAAAATATTCTTGTCTTTGTTTTCAAGTTCAAGCAGGAGCAGAAAATTCTACTGTCTTTGCAGACTGTAACTACAAAAGGTAAATGCTTCTAGGAGTGTTGTTTGGAAGAAGGTGCATGAAAATGAACCTGCTCTCAGCCTGCAATTGTTGGTTTTTGACACCACTTCTATGAACAAAGTATTAGGATTACTGCTATGACTGTACAATGTGTAATTGAGATATGATGCTTTGGAAGACTTATATGTGAAAAAAAGTACATCACTGCCAAGGGCCCCATCCTTTCTGGTACTCAACTTTCAAACTTCGCCTTAATTCAGTGCAATGAGCACCTCGTAGGATATGGCCAGCCTCTGTTATGACATAACCAATGCAAATGCGGTGCAAACTCATTCCTGTATTGCAGTATTTTCCTAGAAAGTGTGAAAGAGTGACTGACAGAACATGCTGCCATGTTACACTACAGTTTACCTTCAAATGGCCCTACAAAAAGCTTTGTAAGTCCCCTTGACTTCACTTGTGGACAGCTACAGATCAAATAAAAGCAAATGCAATATTGGCAGTGTTACAGCGTGGAACGCTGCATAGGCAAATAATTCTGGGTCTGGGTTTCCAGCTGTCACCTGGCTGAGGCCATGCACAAGATCTCAGCAAATATGAAAACAGGACCTGAAGAGAGGAGCCCCCACATTTTCAACGCCAATGGAAGCTGACAATCAGAAGGAATGGTGAATGGTGGTGCATTCTCTACTTCTTGCATTCGACATATCAAGAACAAGTGTCTTCCTGGGACCATGCTTTTGCCAAACATGTCACTGAGCTCTGTATGGGGACAACTGTGAAACACAGACTCTTGATATCGCCAGGACAGATGAGATGGTGTGAAATCTCCCTCCAGTTACAAACTATGAACTGAGGAAACACGAATTGTCTATGGATATCCCAGATATCTGAATGGCCACTTGAGATGACATGTTCTTGAATTTGCATGTGTAGTCTTTTACAACTACACATTCAAATTAGGCAAGCAATTTCACCTGCATTTTTGCACATGGCCTAGTGTTCTTCAGGGTTTGAAAATCAGCCCCAGCATGTTTTAATTATATCAGTTACTGGAATCTAAGGACATTTTAATGCAGATTTGCCTTCCCCTCACCAGCCTCATTCTGTATCTCACAGTGCATCTCAGGCTAGACTCAAATGGTGAACCAGAGCTGGCTCATTTTCAGGTACACAGTAATGTTAATTCTCCATCTTGTCATGAGTATTGCGCAAATCAAATGCATCCATGGCAGGGGTCTAGCCAAACCCAGCTCACTGCAGGCTTGGAATCAGACAAGCTGGCCTGGAAACTGGAATGAGAAGGAGAGGAAGAGAGAGGATTTACTAGGGAGAGAGAAGTGTGAGAGGATGAATTGTTTAGTTTCACAATATTATCAGTATTACAGACTTTTTTTTTTTATGGCTTACTTTTTGAGAAGCCACTGGAAGAGATATTCCCAAACCTTTTGCTACAGTAATTGTATAACGACAATCAGTGTTAACCTGTGAAATGCAGCTTTTGATTTGGAATGGCCAACCAATTCCTTACAGCATGGTCTGCAACTTGTACAAAATGGTCCTATTACATGATGAAGGACGTGAGATATGATGATGTTATACATCAATATGTATATAAGTATTTTTATATAGACTTCTAGAATACTGCCAAAACATTTATGACAGCTATATCACTGCCTTTGTTTATATTTTTTTTACTGTGATATATTCCACAGGCACGTTAACTGTTGCACTTTGAATGTCCAAAAGTTATATTTTAGAATAATAAAAAAGGAAGTGTTTCCAAAATGATGGCTGTTGTGAAATGTTTGAAGAAGGGCAAACTCGCCTGAGTGATGGTAGGCACAAAATGTATTTCAAAAATGCCCCTGTTGATATTTTGTCTTTGAAAAAAAATCTTGTAAATTAAGATCTCTATATTTCAATAAATGATATATAATTTAAGGATATGTGAGGGGTCTATACTCACTTATTGAAAGATGGTTATAAAGAATCAGTCTTGCTGAGGGATGTTTTTCCTCAAGAGGTCTTTGAGTTCTCTGCAAAGCCATCAGGCAGTAATGACAAGCATGTCTCTGAGCCCTTCCAGTGGGCATAGCGAGGCTGGCAGGAAATGACCAGGATACCAAGTGACATCTGTGGGGAGTCACATTATCTCCCAAAACACAGCAGGTATGGTGCTCCAGCACTGGGGGAGTGAGTGGGTGGGCACTGGCTCCCTGCACAAGACCAAACCCTCGACCTTGGCACTGTGTGTGCTGGGGGTTTGGTGCCTGCTGATCTGCACACACTCAGGAAAGGCTCCTGGCTACAGGGTTTTTTGAACTTGTGCTGAACTTGCCTCCTTTGTGAATCAATCCAGATTTTTAGTATGGTTCTGTGCTCCCCACAGTAATCAATTTTACACAGTGTATGTAACTGAACGTGAATTTGAGAAGATTTGCAAGATTTCAACCTGAAATCAGAGTTAAACTTGACAGCTGCACTTTCTGCACAAAAGCCTGTCTTGGTTTCCCAGTGGTAGCCAGGCAAGGCTGGCTGTGGGAATGCCCTGTGAATGGGTAGGTTAGCAACCTTCTGTCCTTGGCGTGGTCACTGTTCTTGCTGGGAACTTGCTGAGAGATGAACTCTCCATCTAACATCTCCCCCTCCTTATTCAAATGGGGTACAGCATCCTGGGCCCTTGCCTTAGATAAGAGCTACAGTAGGTTGTGTCTCCTTTGTGTGTCCTTGCTGAAAGGAGTCTTTATTCTGTAACCCTGCACAGACACACAACACTTCCTGTCACCAGGGGGGACAGGAAAGAGTCCTGGAAGTGCTTGTGCCCTTACATCCTGCTCAGCTGTGCACCTGCTCTTCTGGAAGCTCAGCAGCTGTGTGGCACATAAGGACTAATGGACTCGTTATTTCTCTGTGTGGGGTGAAGGGCGGGGGTACCGAAATCTCTCTCAATGCAAGAGCCTGGGTACAGAGCACTCTCCCAAGCACAGGGCATGGCTGTGCGTGCCTGTGAGCACATCTGTCCATGCTGGAGAGCGTGGATAGTGAGTTTCTCACCTTCTTGCTGAAGTAGACCAGTTTTGGACAAAATTCTAGCCCCTTTTTCCACCAGACTGGGAGGTCAGACATGAGTTCCACACATCATCTTGCTCTCTGTCTCAAGGCCTCAGCAAATATTTGGCTGGAAATGTGCTGAGGGCACACAATGGCACACAGCAGAGGCAGTCTGCCCAGGAAACAGGAGCTGTGAGAGAGCAGCACTGTGCCAGGACCAGAGAAGGACAGGCTTCTGGCCAGGAAGACAGGAAGAGAATGGCTTTAGGTTATGCAGGTAAAAAGATTTTTGGCTAAGCTTCTGTATTGCTATGAGTGGTGCAAAAAGCAGCAGGTTCATGAGCCAGAAAGAAGTTATCCAGCCACCTTGAGATGCTCCTCATGGCTCTGGAAACCTGGGGCATCGTGCCTTTGCAACTGTCTCAGCAATATTGCTGTGTCCCATCAACTTATCCCCATTGTTAGGGGTTGTGTGGTATGAAGCTGTATGCTGGCATAATCCCCAGGAAAAATGAAAGGGAGATGAAGAAAAGATTTTGTAGGCTCAGAAAGAAGAGAGAAAGTCACCTCATGGATCTGGGCTAGCTCATTAAGCCAGCAGCTGAAGCACAGTCCATACTGTGGCAGAGTCCCATCACTGCTGCCTACAGTAAGGTGAGGGTTTGGGCTCAGCTCTCATGGGCTTGTCCTTCTGACCACATTGCTGTCCTGCACCCCTTGGCACAGCAGCTTATGTGAGACCAAAACAGAGTGTGTGGCAAAGGAGGCACCAGCCCCTTCCTCTGCCAGCATTGATGTTCAATGCTTTTCAAAGGGAAAACCTAAATTCCAATCCCAATTCATTCCCATCCAAACAACTAGAGATAAGGATTAGAACCACCTCTAAAATTCCAGCATTTCCTTTCATTTGTTAATAATAACTTTACTGAAATAAAGACCCAAATTTTTCTTTTCCAAGTTGGCCACAAGATGGAAGCAACAGACAAAAATATGTGAAATTGTTTTTTTCCTCATCCTTTCTCTGGTTTTGTTTGCGCAGCAGCACAGATGTACTGCCACTGCAGAAGCAGAGCAGCTGGAGCTCTTAAAGCAGTAGGAAGAACACACAGTGTCCATCAGCTCCAGCTGTTCTGTTTGGAAGAACTTTGAACCTATTGTGATAACCCTAGTTTTTTTACAGGATGAGACTGGCAACTGCCTTGCTACCCCTGATAGCACTGATGGACACTCTGCCTTTTGCCTCAAAAAACTTACCTCTTGTGGAGAGAGAGGGAGGGATTTAAAATAAAATATGATTTAAAATGAGGCAAGATGTGAAACCTTAGATATCACCTGAGACGATATCTGTTTTTCTGCATTCATTCTTTTGTTGTTTTAGTGTTGTGCTGGTGCTAGATGGGGAGCTAAAAGCACTGCTGAGCTGAGGGTCAGGTTCATGTGCCTTCATGAGACTCAAAAAAATAGTTGGGACCAGCCTACTGTGTGTACTAAGACCACCAAAATGTAACCCCCAGAAGGCATAGGGTCTGGAGGTTAGCTCAAGTTTGCAAGCTGTTTCCTGCAGCAATCTGATGTATTGGACTTTGCTGTATCCACCCCGCCATTAGCTCTGCTGCACTCTGCCAGCAGGAGCATTGCCTGCTTCATCATTTCTCCATAAAAGTGATGCAAGCTTTGTAAGAAGGGGGATGTAATTTATTAGACCACCTGATAAATCTGAAAACAATGACAAGAAACTCACATCAGGTATTCAAGCCCTTGAGGTAGGGCTTGGGTTGTCTTTTCCAGCTCTACTAATTGGCCTCACAGAAGCTTTTGCATGTTGCTCCTGGGTGGCTGAGACAACAGCCCTTGTGTTGCCAGCAGAAGCATGTGCCAACTGATACCCAAGTCTAAGAAAAGCCTATTTAAAGGCAGCTCTAAGCTTTGAAATTGCAGCCACCTTGTCTAAGGTAAGCTAAGCCAATGTGTGCATTCCAAGAGACAGCTCTGCAAAAAAGTGACTCCTGCCAGCAAGCGCATATAGGTGTAATCGTATATGTACCAAGTGCATTTGTTTTCTCATTGTTTGAGTGCTTTTAAAGGTAGAGTTCTACTTTTTTCACAATCTATTCGACATGCAAAATGATGGGCGCTTTGGTAGGTAAAAATGCTACTACACTGATGTGGGAACGGTGTCAATGCTCTAAAGCTAATCTTCAATTATACAAAAAATAGAGTCTACTCTAGTCATTTAACCTGGCATGCTGTATGATACAAACCAGAGGGTTTTCCCAAATCTATTCCCATTTGAACCAGAGCCTGCCATCTAGAAAAAAAAAAAAAAAAAAAGCAGGCTTCTCTCATCTCTGTGAATCCTTGTGTAAATATCAGGTTTTGCAGCTGCTTACATATGAGACAAGTGTTATTAGTTCAACACTCTGGGCATGCACCAAACCAAGACTTATATTTTCACACTGTTTGCTCAGAGGAGCTCAGAAACCCCATCATTTCTAGTCTGATGGGCTGGATGAGCAGGGAAGTGGGATTTCATCAGCATATTTTAATTGATTTTAGTGTGGTTCCGGTGTCCACCTGTGGCAGTTCTGGTTATGTGTGTGCAACACTCTGATGCTCTGCATATGAAGTAGGAACTCCTTTGGCCAGAAGTTAGTGGAAGTGGCCTGGAGGAGAAAAGACACCTGTAGGAAAAAAAAACCCGGCATAACACTTCTATTCAGTAAAAACATGCAGGCGAATTTAGTTAAACGTGTTTTCCCACACAAGACCTTCCCGTGCTTCTTTGAGCTGTGTCTCCCTGTTGGTTGGCTCAGAGAGATTGCTCTGTGAAGAGCAGGAGGGGTACCACTGCCAAGCCCTCCTGGGCTGGGTCAGAGCTGCTTGCACTTGGTTTTTATGTATGCGAAAGCAGGAATGTATAGAGGAGCCTCCATTGCATTTCCAACTACAGTTTAATGTAGCAACACGGAGGCTTTGACACTGCCTTTGGTTGCAAGCACAGGGGACATGCTTCTCTTACAGCTGTGGGCTGGTCAGCAGATGCTCTCTCTTGGCTGCAGGGCTTGGCACAAGTAGTGAGACAATGCTGGGGCATGGCACAGTCTGTTTTTTCTGCTGTCTTGCTAATACTGCACCATTTGATCAAAGGTGCATTTGACTTGGCTCTTTTCTCCTGTGCCTTTTCAGCTTCCTCCTGGAGGTGGCCTGGGAGCTCTGCTGCATCTCTGCCCCATTTCAAACTTGGACAGCACCAGCTGCTGCCAAGGGCCAGAATCAAAGGGGTCCAGTGCCACTTCAAGCTGCTCTCGAGAGCTGGCATAGCTAATGCATTTCCACGGCTCCTCCCTGGATCCTTGGCTGTTCCCCTGGCAGTGAGAAACCCTGAGAATTAAATACCGTGAAAAGGCGTTGTTGAAAATGTTCAAGAGAAACTGCATTTCAAGAGAAAATGCATTTGAAAATGTCAGCATACTGTAAAAGAAGACGAAAAAAATGGTGCGAATATATGTTGCTTTACTGTCAAAAACTGAGCAGCCCAAACCTGTCCTGAGCTGCCAAAAATTAAAAACTTCATTTTTTGGCTTGAATATTTTGTTATTCAGTTTTTTTCCTGAAAATTCAATTTTTACTATGGACTAAAAAGCAAGTTATTGGGTTTTTTGACCTGGTGAAATCCGCTTTTACCTCTTCCCTCCTGAGGTTCCAAATAAATTCTGGGAGAGGATAGGGGCATGAGAGATGTGTGTGCTGGGTTGCTGCTGAGACTGTGGGTAAGGGATACCCAGGCATGAAAGATGCATTTTGCTCCCCCTCTCTGCCCTGTGGCAGCCAGTAAGAACCTCCTTTTCCAAGAATGTCCCTGACACAAGGGCTCAAATATGTGAGCAGAACACAGTGGAGCTTGTATGTGGGCACAGGTCTACCTGCTGGCTGCTCCCTGCCCATGGGCACCTCACCTTTATGGCTCAGGAGTAATGTGAAAGAGAGCTCTGAGCCCCACCACAGCCTTACAATTTCACACTGGTCAGAGACACTGCCAGTGCTGCCTGGCTTTTACCAGACACGTGGATGGGGCTCAGAAAAGACATTGCCAACCTATTAATCCTGAGACCATCTCAGCCAGGGGAGCTCTGCTGTGCCAGCACTGAATTTTGTCACAATACTGCTCAGGTTATCTTCTTCTCCCTCACCAGGGAGTGAGCAGGAAGCTTGTGAGAGTATTGAGTCAGTAGAAAAGAAGAATTTTCTTACGTGTCTGCTGAGCAGTGGTGATAGGGCTCCTGGCAAATCTGCCTCCCTGTCTTCTCCTCTTTCCAATGCTGTATATCTGATTTCATCAGACTATCTACCATGCTGTCCCTCAGCCACACACATACTGCTGTCCCTGCTGCTGAGACCTGTCTCGCTCATAGTGTGGGGGAACAGTAGCTCTCTTCCAGGAGACCTCTCCAATAACAGGATTTGCTGCTGCTGGTGAGAAGGACCCCTGTACAGTTGTAGGTGGTAGGAGAGGGAGCCATGTAAGCACTAGACAGGATAAACATTATAATATGGCACTTCCTAGAGTGCTAGCAGAGATTAAACCCTGTAAGCACCACTGTTCTCACTCCCACAGGAGTAATGGGCAAGACTCTGGTCAAGACCAGTGAGTCAAAAGTGTGACACTCCTGAATCACCAGGAGGGACAATTAAGGATTTTGCCTTGAGGTGTCACCAGGACACCTTCACAAAAATCTTAAAAGAAGCTACTGCACTGAAGGAGGCTTCTTTACGACTCAGAGGATGTTGTGATTCTGGCTTGAAGTTTCTTATTTCTGGATGTGCTTACCATCACTTGAGACATCCTCATTGAGTTTTGTGCATTGACCTCTCTTCTGGGGAGTAGTCTGAGAGCTGTTTTGGCTCTGTCTGAGAACAGAGGGATGGGTAACCTAAAACAAAGGGAGTAGGCCACTGTCTCATTTTACTCCAGTCAAACAGCTGCCAGTAGGTAATGGCAGTGATAGTTCCATTACTACCCCTACTGCTGTTGACAGCCTGGGCTAGATTTGTACAGCTGACAACTGATCACAGAATCACAGAATCACTAGTTTGGAAGAGACCTTCAAGATCATCGAGTCCAACCCATGCCCTAACACCTCAACTAAACCATGGCACCCAGTGCCACATCCAGTCTTTTTTTAAACACATCCAGGGATGGTGACTCCACCACCTCCCCAGGCAATCAATTCCAGTGCTTTATTTTTCTGTAAAATACTTTTTCCTAATACCCAACCCTTGGTGCAGCTTAAGACTGTGTCCTCTCATTCCGTCAGCTGCTGCCTGGAAAGAGACCAACCCCACCTGACCACAGACACCTTTCAGGCAGTGGTAGAGTGATAAGGTCACCCCTGAGTCTCCTTTTCTCCAGGCTAAACAACCCCGGCTCCCTCAGCCATTCCTCACAAGGTTTATGTTCCAAGCTGCTCACCAGCCTTGTTGCCTCCTCTGGACACACTCAAGAGTCTCAAGGTCCTTCCTAAACTGAGGGGCCAGAACTGGACACAGCACTCAAGGTGTGACCTCACCTGTGCTGAGTACAGGGGAAGAATGACCCTCCTGCTCCTGCTGGCCACACTACCGATACAGGCCAGGGGCCACTGGCCTTCTTGGCCACCAGGGCACACTGCTGGCTCATGTTCAGTTGGCTGTTGACCAGAACCTCCAGGTCCCTTTCTGCCTGGGCACTGTCCAGCCACACCAGCCTCTGCCTGTAACATTGCAGGGGGTTATTGTGGCCAAAATGCAGGACTCATCACTTGGATTTATTAAACCTCATCCCATTGGACTCTGCCCATGCATCCAACCATTCTAGGTCTCTCTGCAGAGCCTTCCTACCTTCCAACAGATCAACACACGGTCCCAGCTCAGTGTCATCTGCAAATTTACTAATGAAAGACTCAATACCCTCATCCATGTCACCAATGAAAATACTGAACAGACCCCCAAGGGACACCTGTCCTGTCAACTCCCTAAGTCACCCATTCTTCATTTTACCTAGAGTTTTAAATCAAGTAGCCATGCAGCAGCTAAAATACTGTCAGATTATTATTTTTATATCATTATATTGTTGAACCTGATGCGATGTCATGAGATTTTATTGCCTATATTTATATCTATTCAACTGTACCTTTTCTCTTTTTCTCTTTTTGAATAGACAAGCACTCCAAATATTGGGAATATTTGCAAGTTCCTAATTTTTTAATGAATCTGGAAATAAGAAGATTGTAAAAAAATTAAAAATATATCAGTTATTTAAAAATAGCAATAAATAAAATAAATAATAAAATAAATTATTTTCTATCTCAGATGACCCACAGCCTAGGCTGAGATCAAATCTTCTTAGTACAGCAGGCACATCTTGAAGACATACCATTTTTGCTAACCATCTGAATTCTTCTGGCTTTAGTAGCTCTGTGATTAGAAGCACTCAAAATCTAGACACAAGTACTAATACTTCAGAACAAAAGTGAATATTCATTTATTACAGAAATTGTACATCTTTCAAACTTTTCCTTACATTGTCATGACTACATCAAAAATGGTTTGTCAAAATGCAGTTTTAGCTTATCAACCTTTGCATGTGATCTTATTTGTCAGTAATTCTGTATAATAAATTCTGCTAAATATGTGAATGTACAGCTATACATCTACTCAAAAGGGCCACAGTTTCTCAGCAGAGAACATTTTGCATGAAAATGCAGTTATTGTTTTGGACTGAGTAATGAAAACAAAGGATGTTAGGTAATGAGAAGATCCTGGGAGAGCTGGAGGAGCAGGGGCTATCTGGGCAGTGGCTGGGCTTGCCAATGTCCTGTCCCAATATAATTCCCCCAATTTAGGTTTCAGCAAGCTCAGCTGTTTTAGTGAAGGAATTGGCAGAAATATTCCTTAGCATGCAACAAGCAGAAAGTTGCCACTGATAAATATTTATCTTTCCTGCTTCCCTCCCTCCCTCCTATTTCTGCAAACATATAATTATGGAAGTCACAAACTAACAACACTATTGTCCTTTCCTGTCCTTCCTCTCCCTTAAGGCCACATCACACCCTTGATATGTCCGTGATCAGTACTTTGGAAAATCAGTTTGACTCCTTCTTCCCTCCCTGCAGGTGCTGTGAGTCATTTGCCTGAGCATTGCTCTGGAGGACACAAATGCTTTGCTCAGTGCTCACTGAGGTACTTTGCTCCATGCTCACTGCAATACTTTGAATCACATATTGGCCTTGGACTTAAAACCTACAGATTTTGAAGGGCCATAAATGTGAGTAACTGTGCAGGAACTCAGTGGGATTGTATATTTAAAAATATGTATTTTGATGCAAGACGTGCCAATTGGAGAAGAGACATACAAAGCAGAGAAACCGGATTATCAAAATGATAAATGGACAATATGCAACAGTGTCCCAATATCCTTTCCAGTTCCTCAATTCATGACTCTTCAATCCTTTGTAAATGAAGGCACATTTTCATCTCTGCTTCCAAAATATTATCAAAGGGTTATTAAAGAAGTCCTCATATGCTGTTTTATCCCTATTCATCTTCTAGTATAAGTCTGAAAATATTCCTACTGGCATAGAAAGATTTTGACTCAAAGTCTGTCTTCGTTACATAGTGGGCAATCTGCTTCTTGCTGGCTGACCTTATTAACCCTGTTGACGCCTGGGAGGCAAAATGTTTATGGTGCTCAAGAGAAAACCTGAAGCACTGCTGTACCAAATAACAGGAATCATAAGCTGATCCTCCAAGGCAAGATTTAAAATCAAGACAAAACGTGCTGGGTTCTTTCAGTTCCACTTGATGGACTTTCAAGTTTGTGCTTGTTTCACATGATGTTTTATATGTTTAATGACGAGAGCTAGCAATGCACAGATGAAAGTGAACAATCTGTGATTCCAGTAGCTGGGATTTCAGCATCCATCCCAAAGACATGGCAAAGGAATCTGATGGAGCCAGTCACCAGCCCCACTCTGCTGCCAGAAGTCTACAGGAACTCACAGATTACAGGGCTTCTCCAGAAATTCAGTCTGTGGGAAAACCACTAGCATTCAGCTGATTAAGTAGACTTGTATGCTCAGTTACAGGCTTTGGCAGGGACAAAAAATCCTTTCTCTTGTCGTTTTCAATTTGCAAGTAACTTTTAAAAAATAAGAATCCCAGAATCTGTTGCTAAATAGTTCTAGAATTTTCCTGTTGAGCTTCAATAACTAGCAGAAATCTGAATAAAACTGAAAGAAAATTCGGGAGCTATACAGAATAGGATATTCAGGCACTGCCTTCAGACTCGGATATTCACACCCATAAAAGCAGAACTGGAAGAAAGCCACAAATTATTTTGATGTATCTCTCCCATTTCCAAAAATTCAGGTTTATACTCTGTCCTATGTGCCGTCATTAGCATGTAATAACATAAATGGCTATGTTCCCTTATCAAATTGAGTTGTTCGCCTGCTTTTCATCTTCTGCAGGTTCAGCTGGCTGTGTGTACACAGTCACAGGTGTACGGGCAGCGTCTGGTTTGGATTTGACACTTCCTCTTTCATCTCATCCATTCTGAGCAAGGCAGTGATGAGCGGTTTGTATCTCTGAAGTCCATTTCCTTTAGCTGCTCCTTGTCATTTCCTAGCAGGATTTGTCTGTGTATGTGAAGGCACAGCTGGAGAGTGGTGATGTTTGTCCTTTTTTTCTTACAGCTGCTCTCTGTGTGTGTGTTGAAGCTGTCAAGGAGGCTTCTTGCTCACAATGAGGAGTGGTAGAGGATTGTGACCTTGGAGTCTTCTCAGGACACAAATCAGCTCCCTGGTTTTAATTTGGTACTTCCTGGGGTTTTCGATGTATAATTATTTTCACTTTTTGCTTCTTGGAAAATAAATTAATGAGAAATAGGGAACTGAGAAGAATAGCTGAGTGTCTTGGACTAATGAGAAGAGGCACGAAAAGAGCAGAGACAAGTCCACAGCTAGGGAAGGTGCTAGAGATTAAATGAATCAAAGTTAAACCTGGCTCAAAGTTTGCAGCAAAGGAGCAGCCACAGATGAGGAAAGGCCAATATCAGAGGCAAAGGTGGTGTTTATACAGAGGCTGTGAAACCAAGGGCAGGTACTAACAGACTTCCTTCAATCTATATCACACCATAGCTGTCATTGAACAACAATATTAAAAGGCACTGAAAGCTGAATTTAAAATGTATTTTTCTAGACTGATTTCACAAAAACTCACATCCCAGCTATGACTGACAGTCAATTTACCAACAGAATGAGGGCTAGGTCCTCTAAGAAGAGCACATCTTACCGTGTAAATGTCTACCTTTATTTGCTAAAAGCATGCTGTCAAAATGATACCTGCATATTTCCTAAAATGAGCTAAATGTAGCTTGAGGATTACACCTGTCTTTGCCAATTTCTATCATTAAACAATTTCCTGTCTCCAGTTTTGTGCTTTATTTCCTGCTGATGTCTAAAGGATGCACACTGACAGCTGAAGAAAGCGACTGTTGTGAAACACTGGCACTGCCTGTGGGGCCGTGATCCGCAGCAAGACTGACTGGTGAGCCTGGGTGAGTTGTTTTCTTTTGTTTTGATCAATCGTTTAGCGTGAGAAAAATGTGGCTTTGGCAGATCTGGCACTATTCACTAATTGGGCTGAATGTACAGATTGACTAAAGCACATGCTTATGGTTTGGGTGATCCAAGTTCAACTCTGCCATCTGCTTCAAGCCTCATCTTCCTGCAGCCCTTGCTGAGCAGGCTCTGGGCTGAGCAGAGCTGGCAGGTGCAGAGTCTCTCTCAATGAAGCTGCTACACTTTGAATACAAAGATTAAATATTTATTAGTGCTGATGGTCCTCTGTGTCCCAGCTCCCACCTGGGTGCCCCAATCACTGCACTGTAATGCTCCTTCTGGAGCAATTCATGTTCAACATAATGTGCAAAGTGAGACCACACCAAGGGGAGAGGCAGCTAGAACCTTTCAGTGCTGTTTTAACAGTTTGCAAGGACAAGACAGTCTCCTGGGGAAGGGATGCAGCTATGATTCTCCTTGTACAGAGGAAAGCAGGGCAGAACTGGGTTTTCCTTCACTCTGAATATGTGGCAAACCTGAGGCTCTGTGGAGTTCCCCTTTGGGTGTGGAAACTTCTCGTCTCTGAGCTGTGCAAAGGACGATGAAAAGTGCCTGAGCCTGCAGGGGACATTTTAAATCCTTTGTACTAGTATCCTCACCTGGCAACTTTGGGGAAATTCAGTTAATCAGAAGAGCTGGAAACAAGTGGAGAGATGCTGGGATAATGGGCTGCAACACTCTGTAGAAGAATTAAAATGAAGACTAACTGAATTCTCCTTTGGCTTTTATCATTTCAGGTGAGATGCATTCAAGTATTCCTGAGGGCTAAAGACTGCCCTAATCAACAGCAGAACTGCAGAACTGATTCTTTCCTTCAAAATTTCACAGGCCATAGTAGGTAAATATAGTTCAGACACAATTATGTTTTTAGATGAAGAGTGTTCTTTCCAATCTTTTCTTCTCTCTTCTGAGAGTGCCAAGTAGCGCCAGTTTGGAAGTAATTTCTGAAATGTGGACATCTGTCTTCTAGGATCTGTACTGAAAACACCATCTTTTTTCATATGGCTTACCAAACAAGTCATTCATTAGTAACTAGTTTCAATTTTAATGACTTTGGGTCTGATTATTGGTTGTAATTTGAACTTCATGCCACTGTCAGTGGGGTTTGCATGAGCATAAATCTGGGTGCAGAATTGAATCTGTCCCTCTTTCTGGTCAGAGTAATTATTTCCATGTGACATTTCATAAGTCTTCATTGATCTCCGGAGTACTTTCAATGTCTGAGAAAGAAAAAGTTGCAGAAGAACAAATATACCATAAAATTACTCTAAAAGTAACAGTTAATCTCCTGCTTGAGATGTTAATTTATAGAAGGAAATGCTTTGGAATATACCCTGAATCTTGTAATTAAGTGACTGGCTTTTTTCTTGAGGTGCTTAAACAATCTTCTTAGTTGAGCAAGTATGTGTTCTACACGCAGATCTTTTAGCAGTAGTTGAAAGTTATTTCACATCAGTCCACATGTAAGAAAAAGTATTTCATCAGTCTGAAGTAAGGTATAAACAACCTCAGGAAGTTTGGAATATGCTATTAAAACTGTTCTCTAGTATCCTCGTTACAGGGTGTTTTGGCAACTCAGCCTTTAATGTAAACTTATTATGTAAGTCCCTTGTTGGCTCACCTCTGGTCTGTCCCATGATCTCTCATTAGAAAATCACATTGTTTTGTAAGTGGGGTATGAAAAGAGAGACTGCTGTGTGCTGCTATTCATTTAATGATTCATCTGTCTTGCTTTCCTCCTCTTCTAAAGGTCCTCCGTATCTGAATTTCAATCTACCCGTGTTCTTCTGACTTTTTCTTTCCCATGTCTTGGGCACACCTGCACTCAAAAATGTCCAGCTTGGCTTTGGTCACTGAGCATGATGTCAGGGGTGTGCTGGCCTCAGGCCCTGCTGTCACCCAGTGCACACAAAAGCCAGCATTAACATGTAAAGGACACTGAGGAGGAGCCCCTTTGCTCCCCTCTTTTTGGGCTTGAGCTGAGTTCCCCAGCCGATGGCCCTTTCTAAGGCCCCTGCACCACCCCATGGCAGGCATGCTGCCACAATCAGGCTTTGCAGAGAGAGGTGATGCAGTCCCTAAACCTCTGCAGAAACCAAGAGGTGTTTACACCTCTTTAAAAAGGGAGGGAAATGGGAATGGGGAAATGGGAAATGGGGAAATAGGGCACCCAGATATTTGTGTTTGCGGTTTCCAGTTAGTGCCTTTGCGTCTTACCTCACTTTTGATGTATTAAACTAAAGGATACCACAGACAAATCCCATACCTAGAGGATTTTGAAGATCAACAAAAATATCACTCTTTGAAAAAGCTTTGAGGCCCTGTAGCTATGGATGCAATGAGTGCCATTCATTAGTGCTAAGGAGGTATAACTATGTGTGGTCACAGGAAAATATGAAACATGAATATGAAGTATTTACAGCACTGAACAAGGAAAAGCATCAGGTAGTTAATTTTCTTTGACAGCATCTCTTGAACTGAGTAGGTCAATGTGTTCCTAGGATGACATCTAATACCTCATAGTCTTCATAACTCTTCAGGGCTATAATCATCTGTTTCTTTTAAAGACCCTTGACCCCATCCTTTTATCAGTCATGCTCCTCATGCTGAGTAAAACAGAGTTTGTAAATCATGCTGCAAATCAGGTATCAGCTGAGCAATGGGGACTGCTGAGCACCACCACCACCAAAGAAAAGTCAGCTCGAGCTTGTAGTGAGGTTATCTGAAATGTCCAGACGCCCCCAGAATCAGTAGGAACTCAACCTCTTTCAGGGCTTCCTGCACTATCAGACCATCAGGAATGGCTGGCGCCACAGGTGCCACGGCTCACAGGGCACTGGGGGTGGCTGCAGGAGGAAGAGGATGAAGACAGGGGCAAAGCAAACCTTCAGAAATATTCCTGCACTTTCTAAGGCATTACTGAAATTTGACATGTTCATGCAGGAGTAACTGGAAGAAATACTTTGGTGGCAATAAATCCAAAAAGAAACTCACTAAGTAGACATTGCCAGTGTTTGCAGATACTTTTTCCAAAATTGCTTTGGAGGTGGAACCAACCCTGAATATTTCTTTGCTCTTCTTTATACGTGTTTAAGACACTGTTTTGAAAAGGTTATTAAGTGGCTGCAAAGTGATCTATTGGGGACTTTATTAACAGAGCAGTGGGTGAGGGTTGAGCAGCAGAATCAGAGAAATGCAAACCCTGCAGTGCCAGGGGTGGAAAGTGGGTGGCTGCAGTGGCCAAGAGGGAGGGCAGCAGGCTGCATCGCTGTGGGAAGTGGAGAAAGCCCACGAGAATGAGGTTGCAGAGGGAGAGAATACACAGCAGCTGGTTACCTAGTCTGTCCTCGTGGCAAGTTGAAGCCCATCAGTAAAAGCTGCTATGGTTGTTATACACTGTAGTTATGATATATAACAATAGTTACACAGTAGTGTCCCTCAGGAATTAATAATGTGTTAATGATACCTTATCTATTAATAAGTACTATAATTTAGGTAACACAGAATTCCTCTGTTCTTTCTCTGGCTCTACATTTTACTCCCTCTGAAAAAGGCAGGTCTGTATCAACTTATTTGCTTATCTGAATTGCTTTTGCTGCTTTTGCCACCACAGCTATAAATTTCCTAGGAAAACACCCTGCAAAGCCACGGTAGGAATTCAAAATTTCTTCAAGGTCACTCATATCAGAGGTGTTGTTCAAAGCTTTTAAAATAGCTAGCCTGGTGCTGAGTCAAACATATTTTTCTTGACTTGGTTTGTATTAAAGGCCTGAGCTACAAGCCTTACCCAGGAAAAACTTTATTTTAACCAGGGCTTTGGCTCCTGTTGTGTCCTGGCTTTGCTTGCTTTAGTAGAAATCAACTTGCACGATACCCTGACCTACACATATAGTTTGACACTAACATTCTTTCACCAAGGCATCCTTGCTCATCCTGTACAGGCAGATATGGTTATCACGAGAGATAAGGACGTAACAGTGAGGGAGGGCTTGGACAAACCACTGGGACACGGCCATTTCCTGAACCTCAGGCCCAGCTGGGTAAGGTCATTGTGAAGACCAGTCTGTTCTTCTGGGACAGCACTCAGATCTTCACAAAATATCCCCCCTCAACTCCAGCACCACTGTTCAGCTACCTTGATTGATGCTAATAAATCTTCCAAGGCCCCAGTTTTTTCTCACTAGAGCAGAAGTAGACTTACCAGCTTGAAATGTTATTTCAGGGAGCAGGAGAGTGAGATGAGGCAGTAGTAACTGAGCAGAAAATGAAGGTGGCCTGCTCATGCAGCACAGATGTTCCCAGGAGGTCCACTAGCTCCTGGAACTGCTCTGGGTGTGGGGTTGGGCTCTGCGACTACATGGAAAGAGCAGAGTATCTGGCTTGACTCTCAGATTGGTGTTTACAAGGCAGGCAGAGGAAAAATGGATGTTTTACTTGAAATGTTATGGAAATTGTTCAGAAATAATGCCTGCAGAAGGCAGTTCTCAGAGTCTATTTCTGTTCATGAAAGGCGTGCACCAGAATCAAAAATTCTGCAAATCCATTTCCTTTTGTTTTATCACTGCTAAGTTCATGAACTAAAAGAGGAGTCTGAGCAATTTGACTCAGTTTCCAAGGGGAATTATTAGGTTTAACTTTTTAAAAAATACATATACTCAAACCTATTGTTTTATTTAAGATAAGCTAGGATTTTTCCCTCTACATAACAATAGTTAAATCTGATACTCAGTTGCTTGGCTAAGAGACTGATAGGATTAAAACCTAAAAATACAAAAGATAGAAACCAGATTGTGTTATCTAAAATATACATCCTCTTCTGTCATGCTGGTAACTTAAGTTCACACAGTGTAAACAGAGAACTAACAAGCTCTGGTATTGTCGTTTGGGCTAGGGATTTTTTTGTTAACATAAACTAGCTCCAAGCAGCTCACAGAGCTCTCTGAGAGAGCAGGTACATAGGTTTCAATGTGTCTTCAGCCCCCAAGTGTTTGATTGATATAGTGCAGTACTCCTGTTCATATAAATATTTGAAGTTTGAAAAACCTTCTGGTTTTAATTCTGTTAGAAAAACCCAACAGTTTAAGCTAATTTCCCATAGCAGAACAGTACTTTCACACACACACACACACACACACACACACACACACACACACACACATCCATGTGCAGCTCTGTTTCTTGTGTGTAGATCCCCACCAAGAATGATGGGTTTCATGTAACCACTCGGCCCTCGTTGTTTCTTACAAACCAACAGGTACCAGGGGCCTGATCCAAAGCCAGCTGATTTTTCAGATTCCTCATTGACTTTGGAGGACACTGGATTAAACAGAGTTGTATCACTACTTGCTTTCTGGGTTTCACATGTTTCTAGGGATTCCAGTCGTTCTCCTCACCCCTTGTGTGAGCTGCATTCCCAGCACAGCAGTTACAGAGGTAACTGTCCTCACAATAAAAGGCTTGGAGACCTCATGGAATCTGCTAGTCTGGGTGTTCAATTGATATGGAAGTCTTTTTGTTGCATTCACAGCTTTCTGAAAATATAATGCTACATTTTTATCTTGCTGTTATGAGAAAAAATGTTGCCAAGTAGATAGATCCCTCACAAATGAGAATCTGAGAGAAGGGAAATGAGAACACTGCAGATTCTTGTCATCCCGGGGCATGGGCAAAAGCAGCAAGCAAGGAAACGCAGAAGAGAATGGTCAACAAAGAAGAAATTGCAACTAACTTTAAAAAAAATTTCTGAGATGCTTTGCTTGACAAGTTCAGGACTGGAAACCATGTATAAGAAGCCTCAAACAAGGAAAATAATTACTAAATGTCAGAAAAATCAAGAGGCTGATTCCATAATCAATGAAGGCAAAAGACACAGCGAAGTCAGAGGCACAAGACAAAACCAGACTCTTGTGCTCTGGGATTTGCCTGTTCTCAAGTTTTTATTTCTTTTCTTCTAGCTTCTCAGTTTCTCTACTGGGACTTCTCCTCGCCTACAGTCTAACACTGAAAATACCATTCTCCTGGTTACCAGCGTGGATCACGGCACTGATGAGCTCGGTTATCACAGATGGGGAGGAGATGTCTGACATACTCCAGTTCCAGCCTTGGAAGGACTTTCAATCCAATACTAATAAACCCAAGCACCAGCAGAAGTCTGAAGCAGTCTTTCAGATGCTGCTCATGTGTAGCTGGATGTCTGCAGTCACCGAGCTCAACGCTGCTCCCAGCACAGCAGGGAAAGGCTTGGAGATGCCTTCACCATGTGGTGCACATCCTCCAGATTCTGCCAAGTCTGTTGGGAGCCACAGTTTGGCTCCCAGTGAGGAGGGAGCTTCAAGGCTTTGCCACTTCACTAGCCTAGTTCCTCCATGTGTTGGTGTGACTTTGTAAATAGTTTTTTTCAGGGAATTAGAGATTGCATTGCAATGGCAGTATTTTTAATTTTAGGCAGGATTGTTAACTTTTTTTGTACTGAGTATCTACCCATCTGGGAAGTAGGAGCCTCCAAGCACAGGCAAAATATTGAGAGCCATCTGCACTGGTTTCATTGTCAGGGTGGCCTTTGTCCTTCATCTTACATAGAATCATGGAATAGTTTGGTTTGGAAGGGACCTTAAATCATCTAGTCCAACTCCCTGCCATGGACAGGAACGCCTTTCACAAGACCAGGTTGCTCAAAGCCCCATTCAGCCTGGCCTTGAACACTTAGAGGGATAGGGCATCCACAATTTCTCTGGGCAATTTACTCCAGTGTCTCACCACCCTCATTGTCAAATTTTCTTCCTTACATCCAATCAAAACTTACCCTTTTTGTTTAAAATTGTTGTCCCTTGTCTACAGACTCTGGCAATAAGTTTTTCTCTGCCTCCTTATTTGCTTGTGCCCACACAAAGTCTGTGATGTGTGGAGGAGCTAACAAATGTGTGTCAGCAGGGGAAGAGGTAAAGCCACCTCCTTGTGAAAACTGGGGTGAAGCAAGGTCACTTGTAGTGTGACAAAAAAAAAATTCAAAGCAGCCCAGACCAAGTCAGTTCTATATCCCTGCATGTTGCTTCTCTAGAGCAGCTGCCTGGTATCCTGCAATTAGAAGCTTTCCTCAGTCCTGCACCCTTGTAAGAGACACCACTTTTCCAGGAGCAGTTATTTCAGAGCCAGGAAGCCTGTAGAAGGAATAAAAGGCTGCCTCTAGTAAGGTGTGAGCTCAAAAGCCTGAACAGTGTATTGTCCTGTGCTTCTCAATACTTGGAATTGAATACAATTGCAAAGTTTAGAAAGGTAGGCTGTCTGCTTTAACTTCACCTTTGTAACTACTTCTAGTTTGTTTGCTTTTTTTTTTTCTTTAATTCTGGCTTATACAGGTGGAGCTAATCTATGCATTAGCTTGTTCCTGTCTTCCTGTGGCTTAGCCATGTATTTTAAGACTGTTTTCCTTTACAGGAAATGGGAAGCTGTGGAATTCAAAGTATCATTTTAGTAAAAATAATACTGCCTAACAAGCCCCAAATGATTTACTGTATCCAAAAAAGCCAGATATACCAGAGAGACTCACTTGGAAAGTGTATTTGGTGTTTAACTTTTTTTCCAGACTGCACTTTTTAAAGTTAGTTGGATACATCTAGACAGGCTGACTTAAGTAGGTGGTTTGTTATTTGTCACTTATTTTTCAACCATTTCTCCAAGCATACACAAAATACAAACATTCATTCTGCACCAGTGTCCCCAGCAACATTTCTGCCTCTAACACAGTCAATCTGAAGCCATTATCCTATACAATACAGAATTGTCACCAACAACATGAAGTCCAAGGAAAGTGGGCAGCTAGTTATCCTCTGGGACAAATTACTGGGTAAGAAGCAAATACGGATGTATCAGAGATTCCTTATTCACTGGTGAAAAAATCTTTCTTCTTAAAATAATAGAACACTACTACTTTTAGTGTTATACTGAGAACTTAATCAAAAAGGTGATAGTGAGTGTTTCTATTTACCTAGAGGACAGATTAGTGCTGGGGTGGTCAGTGGCCTGCAGTATATGGCTATGGTCTGCAAGTGCAGAGCCTCGCAGGGACAAACTTGCTTTCAGTAATTTCACCTCCTCAGTGATCTGGGTGCCATTCCTTTCCTCCCTGCCTCCCCACACATGCACAGGGGAATCAGGTCAGCTAATCAAGTAGAAGATGAGCCAATCTGTGAATATTTTCCATGGGCAGAGGTGAAAACTGGGACAGTCCCTTCAGTTTGACTTTAGGTGTGGAGCATGGGTATAGCCCTGGAATCCTTTGCATTGCAGGTGCTGAAGGTTCATGATTATAATTGCAGTTTGCCATTTGCAGCTTTCACACTTCAGGGACCAGAGCTGAGGTGCTGGTAGCTTGGCAGAGCTGGTGGGTGCTGGAAGGGGTCTGTGGCTTAGCTGCCCACCAGCCAAGATGCTGTGCCCAGCAAATCCTTATGTGCCAGAATGTCTTCAAGAAAAGCAGGGAATCTATTTGCAAGCTATTAATTTATTTAAGCGGAATTTGTTGCACACACTAAATTTATTTGCACAGAATAATTCCATCCTCACCAGTGAACAGTTAGTTTCATTTGTGGACAGACTGCAGGAATGAACACAGACTTTTCAGCATCTGTAACTCAGTTGTGACCATGCAGAGCATTTTGAAGAAAATGTATTAAATAAAGTATGCTTTAGCTTGCATGTTGCAGAGGCTTCCCTTGGCAGACCCAATTACTTTCAAATGCAGTGATAGGGTGGCATTGTTCTGGCAGAAACTCTCCACAGCAATGTTATCAGAACAACTTTCAGCTGGCACACATGGACAAGAAAGTCATCCCAGGTTCCATGGAACTGGGACCATCCCTAAGAGCCCTAAGGCTCTATTTTGTTTGCCAGGGAAATGAGAGAGGATGTGCATGGTGCCACAGCAGAAAACAAATTAAAAAGAAGCTGTGAATCCACTGACAAGCAAGGTAACCATACCAAGCATATCTCTGCCATGCAGCTGTGTCAATTTGGTTAAAATATTTACATTTTATACATGTCAAAAATACAAAGCATGCTACTGTGTCTTTCTTAGAAAAGTAAGATAGTAAGTAATAGTAAGTTAGATAGTAAGTTTAATAGTGTAACTAAGAGAGACCAACCTTTATTTTATCAAAATTTTTGCTACAGGTATTTTTCTTCTTTTATATGACTGCTTATAATAAAACATCAGTGGGAAAACATAGGCCATTGCTATAGCAGGTTATCCTTCATGCTGGCCACAGCATCAGGCAAGTACAGCTTCCTGAGACACCATTTGGAATCATGAGTTTGTTTCTCCTGGACACCATCCTTTTGTTTTGAAAGAGGGGAGAAGAAAACAACATTCCCCTGCTGTTGGTTCATGGATGCATCATGCCTATTCATTTTATTTAGTTGTTTTTCATATTCCAAAGTAAACACATTCTTCCTCACAGTGTTTGGTGTTTGCCATGTGCTGGAAAAGAGATTACTGCTGCCTTGTACCTTCTCTTCTGTTGAAAAGGAGTCTAAACCAGCAAGGTCTTCCACCTGTGAGTAATGCTTACTCAAATAAATGGGACACTGCATAGAAATTACTAACTTGAGCAAAGATTGAAAAGTCAGTTTTGCTCTTATGAAAACACTCCTGAACACGAACAGAGAAAGGCAGAAATACAAGCTGAGAGAAGGAAAAGAAACAACAGCAACAAAAAAAGACAAAAACCTGAAGGCCAGATCTTCAAGCCCTAGAATATACCTCCTGCACAGTATTTGCAGGTAAGCAAGTTGCAAAAATGTTACGTCCACAATTAAGCCTTTGGGAGTTAATTCCATTTAGGTCCTTCAGTGCTTGATATGTGGGTACCACCAGGTGATTGATGGTTACTTATATCAATCACACCTGGTCATAAATACTGCCTGTGAAAATTATACCTCAGTGCTCAAAATCCCAAAAGCAAATCAGATGCTGACATCAGGGCAGCCCAAATAACATGTCTCCTTTATTTCAAAGAATTACAAGTGATAAAAACCCCTTCAGTGCCCGTGTTTCTTGCTTGTAGTGGACTTGGGTCAAATCATCACCAAGAAGAGTAAACACTGTAAATGGAAGCATCCAAATGTGAGCTGGAGTTTTTAAGTGGTATCTGCTGCCAAAAACATCACATAAAGCCTGACACTTCCCCTGTGATGTGGTTAAAACTCACACCAAGGTCACTGAGGGAAGGATCAGATCCAAAAAATGTGGCCACAGGTAGTGATGGCAATTTGAATGTTGTAAAGAGTGAGCTCTTGGATCTCGGGATGCTCTCCAAATCCTCAAAGTGCCCCTCACTCCCAGCTGGGAGCATTGGCCTTGTTTGGGAGGGCTGGCTCTGATTATCAGGGAAGCTTTTGCTCATCTGCTGGGCTAGCCCTGTTTTTATGAGACTGCCTGTGCAATACTAGTTTGAATTACTGGCCTTTTCATTTTACTCAGAAACAAAATGAGGCTTTTTAAAAACAAGAACCACAGGAGTAGATATAGGGTTTCCAGTAGAGTGTATTAGCACTACCAGACTATTCAGATTTGATTCCCATTGCTTTGCAATATCTTTCTAATTATTAAATGCAAAATCTTTGTTTAAGAAAAAGTTAGAAAAACAAAAATTTACTTTTGCCCTCTTGTTCCTCAGCTATTAGGCCATGGTACCATTTCAGTGGTCCAGTGGGTTGCAGATAGGTAAAGATAAGGCCATTTCCAGAGTAAATCTGGGTTCCTCACACCCTGTGACCTCATTGTGAGATTGGTGAAAGTTTTTTTACTAAGTTGCTATAGGTCCAGCAGTTGAAATGCTGCATTAAAATGTATTTCTGAGTTGCGCTGCTGGGCCCAGCTGTCTTCAGAACACAGAGCTGGGAATGCTTTTTGCTAGCTAGAAAAATCCTTTAATAGACTTGTTATTCAGTGTAGGTCAGTCTAGCTTTGATATCCTAACTTTCACTGTACATTTTTCATGACCAAATATATTTCTTCTGTAATAATGTCACACTTGGAATTGGTCTTATTTATTCTTACTCCTGAAGGGACAACTTTGCTGCTTTATTTGTGCAGTTAAGTTGTAACAATATAATACTAAGATTATACTGCAAAGGATTTTTCCTTCTCTGTGTTCAGTTTTACTTCTTGAAGTTTCTATACCTAATATGTATGTACGAAAAGTGCTGCTATGGAAGATTCAATTTGTTGAGAAGCATAGCCATTGATTTGTGACTCTTCTGCTGTAGTGTCATCTATTGCATTAATGCTAATCAAATAATTTTCTTTGTGAAACAATAGCTTTTATATACGTGTACAGCATTTTTGTTACAGCTCCGCATCACAAAAGGTATATATAGATTTACCTTAAAAATTCAACTTCTAGGCTTCTTAGATTTGTTTTTCTTTTTGTTTTTAACTTTAATTTTCATTTTTATTTTTTAGTAATGAAGAGTTTAGCCCCAAACAAATATTTTTTCAGACCATTCTTGTTAGGCATGAATACTATTTAAGTTGCTTAAGTGTTACGAATTAGAAAAATTCAATTCATGAGAACCCTTTTACCAATGCTGGTAGCTTCGGTCCAGGTCTCCATTATTGCAATACTCTAAGGAAAGAAGTCAATAAATGAGCTTGTGTATGTGCTGGGTGTTGCTCAAAAGAGACTTGTTTCTCTGTCTTCGTGGAAGTCTAAAATTTTGAAGCCTTTGTTTTCAGAAAATATCCATTGCACTATTTAATGATTGCCACCCTCTGAATTGCTTTCCTTTAGGCTGACTCCAAAGTTTCCATGACACCGGATTACGGAACCATAAGAAGCATGCCTTACAGATTCAATTACAGCCTGAGAGAAGAAAGGTGAATAAGATGGAAACTTGCAGCCAGAGTGAAAAGCTTCTCTCTAAAGAGAATCTAGAATAATACACTTAGGAAAGGAGGGGGTTTACCTTAAATACTGTGAAAAATTGGAACAGCAGTTTCCTGAAAATAAAATGAGGCTGATGTGTATTCTCTTGTGTGTGTCATTCTTGTAAAGTGTATATTTTTCACAAGCTGGTTCGAGTTGAGATGATAATTTGCATGCCAAGAAAACTGTCTTAATTTCCTTGTTCTTGCTTCCCTCCTAGGATGACACTGCCTGATATGTGTTCTAACAAACATGTTTGTCAACGAAGAAATCACAGCAAATGCGCAAGTTAATGACAGTGTTAGCTGCTAGTCTGGCATCCGTCTCTGACTTCATTGTCAAATCTTTTGGTAAAGATAGCCAACAACGCACTCAGGTACACGCAGACCAGCTCAGGGAATCTGTACAATACATTATAGTCCAGTATTTCTCCTCACAGTCAAATTGACTTAGAATTTAAAGTGTTTTAGCAGTTGTGATGGGGCTCTGTACCTGCATACACTCCTGGTCTGAAATGCATAAAAAGCCCAGTCATACAGCTCTAATTCAAATTAACTTTATCCTTTGTAGCATTAGCATTAATTCTGTGAAACTAAATGCACTGTAATTACAATAAATCTGTTGGGTTTTCTAGTCCATTAAAAACACAAATGAGAAAAAAAGTTCCTCCCTTTTTCCCCTCCTCAGAAGGCAGCGGTTTTGAACTGGGAGACAAACAGATATTTCAGGAAGTCCAGGTGTTAATGTGAATGACTTTATCATTTCTGGTTCAAAGCATCCTATTGTGGCAAGCATAAAAATATGAATGCAGACATTTAAAATCAGTAATTCCACATTGATAAGGAAATACCTTTGTCAAGTATGGTGTTAATTACTGGCACAATGATATTACTACAATGACAAAAACCTTAGGGGGCAAAAAAGAAAAAGAAAAAGAAATTCAAAAGAAAAGGGAAAGCATTATAAGGGAGAGCCATCTCAGAAAGAGATTGTAAGCTAGGTAATATCTTCTCATTTCAGGGTTCACTGGAGTCAATAATCTTGAATGTTCTGCTCATTCCTGAATCTTCATGGTCAAGTAGCAAATATCTAGCCAAGGCCCTTTGATGTGAAGCAGTATTAGAATGCATTCTATGCACCAATAATAATAATAATACCACCTCTCACTTATGGCCAGGAAGTCTTGGTCACGTTTTCACACTGGACACTGCAATAAGAGCCTTTGTCCACACTGGCTGAACTGCTGCACTCTTTCAGCACAAAACTTCTGGCTTGTCAGAAGATGATCTTTACAGATCAGCTTTTGTGTTAACTAAAACAAACGAAACATTTGTGAATTTTGAGTGCTTGTCCTGACAATGTCAATCTTCTGATATACCTCTTTTTTAACATTGCTCAGATTTGAAAAGGTAGCAAGGGTGAGTGTACACTCTTGGAGTACAGAAGGCACTTTGTGTTTACTTCCACTTGGCCTAGAAGTGTATTGCAGCAGGCTTATTTCAGACAAAAACATTTTTTCCTGTTTGTTTGTTTGTTTGTTTGTTTGTTTGTTTGTTTGTTTGTTTTTTGGTTCCAGAAACTAGCATTGGGATTTATGGCAAACACTCCTGCTTTTGGGTTGCTGGGCTGCTTCTCTGCCTCTCATCCAACTGCGTGTACTCTTTCCACAGCAGCTTCTGCTTGACCTGGTGTACTCAGCAGTGATCCAAAAAGAGCTGGTGGTGCCCACATCTCTGCAACAGGGTATCCCTTTGCTTAACCAAAAACCTCCTTCTTGTGTCCCTGGGTAGGAAACACACCAGGTGCCTGCAGAGCCTGGGGAGCCAGACCCTTCAAAGGGTGGGAGGCCAGGACCTTGCCCTGCTTAGCAGCAGCTGTGTTACCAGCAGCTGTGCATCCTCTCCTTTCTGAGCTACACCAGAAAACACCTCTCTGCAGGGTTACACCACAGGGCATGATCTACCATAAAATTGTGCACAGTAACAGCTCTGGTGGTTCATGCAGCATTCACCTCCTGGCAAAGCTTTCCCTTTGTGAGCAGAAGCCAAAGCATTTCAGATGTTGTGTCATGTTGCATGTGGCAAAAACACTCAATGTAAGCATTGCACAGTATCTTAGCCTCGGTAGGCATCCACTAGAATACACCACATCCTGGATGTATACCAACACAATCCAGTGGTATGGATGTATATTGATACAACTGAAAAGAGAGGTGTCCCTTGAGTGGCTTTTGAGGCAGAGCTTGAAAAGGCCAGACATATATAGGAAAAAAGCAAAGGCTGGCCTTCATGTATAGATGGCCTACACATATAGTTTTAAATCATTCCTGCACTGGTAAATCTAACTCCTGCTTCCATGAAAACCACTCAGCTTAACTAAGTATCCAGGTCTACAGACAGTGCTTCTCAAAAATGAAAGGCATTAAAGGAATTAATTAGAGATTAAAAAGATATATATATATATAGTATTGAATGCTAAGCAAACCAGCTATGTTTTTTATTTACTTAAAATAGGAAAATCTTACGTTCCTGAGAGTGATAATATTTTACCACACACACTTCAGGTAAAATTGAAATACTGTAATTGAAAGTCTCTGAGGACATTATTATTGAAAATTCACCTTCCAAGAGAGTATCAGTGGCTTGTCATGGTGTCAGAATGAAATTTTGTAATTTTATAATCCCAACAGTTACCTATTAACAAAAACCTGTCCTGCAGACAGTCACCACCAAAATCTTAATATTCTATACATCTGTGTTAGGGAAGAGGTACCTCAGCAATTACAGTCAGTTGCAGATGTGTGTTTTATAGCATGTTGCAAAGATTTTTTTCCTGAACATCCTTTTCCTCTGCAGCATGTGTCAACTGCACCAAATGAATTTCTCAGTGTTTTACTGGGCTCAGCCATTGTGAGCAAAGGCTCTTCCTCTGTCTCCGCTGATGCTTGTGCATTGAGCATTGTTGCTGCATTTCTATCGTTCACAGATGGATTGCTAGGAAATGTGTGAAACTGCCTTGGGCACCAAGAAAGCAGGGGCATCAAGCCAGGACGTTAAAAGACTATTTCCAACAACTGCAGCTGCAGTGTGCCTTACTCCACACTGAGCTACACTCTCCTACCCTGGCTGGTTGGCTTCCTCTTTATGTAAAAAGAGGGCATGTTTCAAGTGCAAGTAAGTTGGGGAATTACAGTAAAAATGAAAAGAAAATCTCCTTTAAAGCATGTGCATATTCTTTCTTTGGTGCTCTAAATCTACACATTCCCACACATGAGATGAGTTATGAAAGTGCTTAGATCTGAGCATCTTTGATCAGATCCCTCCCTGTTTGTGCAAAAGTGCAGAGAATGCAAAGAACAGTACATAAACACCAAAAATTAAACAGTGATGTGATTTAAAAATTTTATTTTAGACCCTATTTTTTTTACTTTTTATTTCTCATCATTTGATAAGAGGGATGGTCCCCAAAACAATTTGAGAGGAGAAATTGGGAGCAGGAGGGAAGACGAGCCAGCTTAGCATCAAGCTGTAAGGAAAAGATAGGAATTACTGTGCCATCTCAGTGCCCAGCAGACCTGAGGCATATCACAAGCAGAAGAAAGCAGCTCAAATTCGCCTGTAAATTAGAAGTGTGGGAGGCTGCAAAATCAGCTAGTAACAGGCTCTAAGAGGTGTACCTGTCCCTGGAGAAAAACAGAACTCAGGGACAAAAGAGATCTTGCAAAATTTTGGCTAAGTGACAAAATTGTAGATACTACTCAAGCTTTTAAAAAAAAAAAGAGGAAAAAAGGATGTATTTAATACCAATAAAAAGGACATAAATATAATCTACATCAGTATAAATTATACTGTAGCAAGTCCAGGGCATCATTTGTCTGTCTTACAATATCATCATAAGTGTATTCTCTGCATATTGCAGTTCATTTCATCATTCCGCATCTGGAATGCAAAAAACCCAAGGATACCAAACTGAAAACAGATGGCATTCCCTCCACCTAGATTAATATTTCCATTTCTAGACACTTAATCTCAAAGAAACACCAGAATGGAAGTGACATAGGAAAGTGAAAAAAATGAGAAGAGTACAGGGAAAACTTCCCTGGTGAGAGAGCTGGACTGTAGAGGAAGGGGGGGAAAAAAAGGGACAATATAAACTGGTAAATCCTGTTTCATATTACAAGGACAAGAGAGGGAGCCAATGGAACTGGAAATCAGTAATCAGAAAGCTAATTAAATCACCATGCTTTGTCTTTACACAATGCATAATTAATCTGTGTCACAGATGTTCTAGTCAAGAGAGATTAGATGATTGTATACATAATATGAACATCTGCAGCCATGTGGTATAGGATGGAAGCCCTTGTGTTGTACAGTATCACCCAGGTAATTACTGATGGAGTTTTGGATTAAACTTCTCTTACTAACAGGCTCTTTTCTAGCTCCTCTGCACTGGGCTTGCATTATATTTAAAGCAACTGGTGAGAGAGCTGTCACACTGAGTTCCTGATGTGTTAAACTATTTGGCCTTTTCTAACCTGTGTCAGTGTCCTTTATTCTACTTTGAATTAAAGACATATATATGTGTGTGTGTGTGTATATATATATATATATATATATATATATATATATATAAATCTCACATAATAAAAGTCTCTCCTGAAAGAAAAATAAATACAACTTATTTCTTCACGTGGCATAAAGCAAAGATTGCATCTTAGACACTTTGATTAGAAAAAATATATTTGTTCTGCATATATTATACAGAATTAATCATATGGATGCAGATCTCTTCCATCAGAAGGCTGGCTGCCTTTAAGCAGCTTTTCCCTTTGAAAGCCCTGAACTCTGGATGTGACAAAGTCATTAGTATTTTAAAAGAATTACAATGAATGCTAAAAAGAGACCCCCACTTCCCACATACAAACTTTCTGGCAATAAAGAGTCTTTTCACACTGTATAATCCTATTTACTGTTCTTAATTGGAGAACTGTGTTTGTCAAAACGTACAGAAGTCTTCAGTTGTTTGGAAGTGAGTCTGGCTCATCAGCTCCTAAGGGAAGAAAAGAACTATTTATTTGAACTGTTAAGCCTAAATGCAAACCACACAATAAATTTGTCTATCCAAACGCTGACCTATTTCATGTAATGTCAGGATGAGGCTGGCCTTGCTCTATAAGGCTATTGTGGCACATTAAAAAAAAAAAAAAANAAAAAAAAGCAAATGCTATTACTGAGCCCTGGAACCAGCTTCTAGAAGGTGGCAGGGTGAATCACTGCCAACCCCATCGCCTCCATCAGCTCCCCCAGACTGCCTGCCTGCCGGGAGGCTGGAAATGAACCTCTATTCCCCAGCTCCATCTAGTGTTTGGGAAACAGATTACTCCCCAAAACCCACCCTGCCCGGTAAGTGTCACCGTGTTTTCATTTCCTCGAGAAGAAAGCGTTCTGCAGAGCGGGCAGGGAATGGCAGTGCTATGACGGATATGGGTGCTCACATATGGATGAGCACGGCCAGAACTACTGCGTTTCTGTGCCAAGGAGCTTATTCTATAGCAGTGGGTCTTGCTCAGATCTGTGAACTGCAGGATATTGGTAAATACTTCCAAGAGGAGCAGGCAAAGGAGCAAACTCTACTGGGTATGCATGGCTTGTTAAGGGATCTGAATTTCCCCTTGAAGATTTACCAGGATCAGCAACAGAAACCCACTGTTCCACATCCAAAAGTGGTGGCCAGGAGGAGATGATTTTGAAGCTCCTCAGAAATGCACCAAAGTATGGCATTCAAAATGAAAATGCCTCTGGATTTCTAGACAGAAGCAAAAGCATTCAAGCCAATCTTATCTCCCTTTAATTGTTCTAACAAAGGCAAGCCTGTAGAAAGCAGAACCCAAAGAAATTGCAAGAGAAAAGGTTGTCTTTGGGGCCTTCCAAAGATCTCCTTTCTGAAACAGCTATCAGTTGCCCTCTGCTCACTTTCTCTGTCTCACAGGTGACTTCTCTTTTGCAGCCACTAACAGAGCTCATAGAAAACATGCAACAGCTCAGCTGCCAATCACATTTCTCAAGTCTGACATGTTTCAACTATATTTCCTTAAGAAGGAAATAAATTTACAGCTCTGGAAATAGGAAACCATGGCACTTTGCTTCCAGTACTTCAGTCTGAGCATTTTGAATAGTGCTGAGATAGAGCAGTTTAAATAAACAACATGACAGTGTTTTCAAGAATGAACGTACTGTAAGGACTTTCCAGGAAATACTTGCAAAATTTCACTAAAGATCTCCATTTAAAGCCAGCTGGTTTTCTTTCTGGTCAGGTCAGAATAAAAGTTTCTTGCTTTTCTCTCTCCTTAATAATTTTATGTAGTTTGATTGGCAATGCACTCCAGCCAAATTTCCTGGATGGTTCACAGTTTGGCCCAGCAGAATGAGGACTATTCCTGCTCAGGCTCTGCAGATCAGAAAGCTATCAAGCTGCTTCTTCTGGACAGGCTGAATTATATACTTCAATCAAACCTTGCCCTCATACTGCAATGGAGTTGCATCACTGAATGTGGACAAGGCTCTTTTCCTGAGTTGTAGCAATAGTTGTAACTCCACAACAGCAGTCATGTACTCTCTGCTTCAGGGTATCTGATTTGCATAATAACTAGAGAGATGGTTATTGTGGAAAAACATGGGCCATATGCAAATTCTTATGCTGTGGGAGGATGGCAGCCTTGGGAACCAGTTACAGAGAAGAGATTTGAGTAACTCCTTCACATCTGTTTTCATAGGGGTATGTTGCCTGTGAGTTATTTTAAGGTGGTGCAGCTACAGGCCACCAATTCTCCAACCTTTTGCTGCCTTCACAGGCTGCCTTGCTGGCCCTAGCCCCCCCACTGTTTAGGGAATACCAAGGAATCTCAGATTGCTCCCTGAGGCAAAGTTGGCTCATGCACTAGGTGAGCCTGGGTGTCTCCTTGCCCCGTGGAAGAGTGTCTCAGCTGCAATTCCCAAACCCAAGCAGTGCCAATTGCCTCAGCCCCACCTCCAGGTTTCCACGCAATACTGCAGGATTATTAATGCACAAGCCTTTTGCCACAGCAACGTGTTGCTCAGCTCTCCTGCAGCATGACTGGATCGGCAGCACCTCCTCCTCTACCTCACACTAACCCCTGCCTCCTTCTCTATAGTCTCCTTTAATCAGCCTGAAGCTAATCCCATCCATGCCTAAATAAATGAAAGGTAGTATAAGCTTCTTAGATTTACTTAATGGCCCATACCTCCTCCTCCCAGCTTCCTTCAAACTCTCTGAGTTAAAATATAATTCTCTTCACAGTAATCCATGAAACAAAGCACATTTGTAGCTCTTTAGCAGTCCATTTTGCAGATTTCCAGAGTGAACATTTTGCCTCTGAAGAGTGACAATCAAAAGGGAACACACTTTAAAAACATTATTTTGCACTCCTTTTCTACTTCTCTCTAGGACTAAAGTAGCAGACAATATATGGTCTGATTAGAAAGTAGCGTGGGACATTTTATACAGAATTTTTTGGGGCAGAGAATGCAGAACGAATTGCAGATATTGGTAACTAGACTTGGATTTAGCTTTAAACTGACCTGCAATGAGCTTAAGCAATGCAGAACTGAAGGACAGTCAGCATTGCTAAGACTTTCTACTATTATATCTTTCTGCAGACATTAGCATCTGTATATTGCTTTATCTAGCGAGCTACTGTAGATATCATGAGACCTATTGACCCATGATTATTAGTAAAGTCATAAACCCACAGTTACATTTATCTACAGTAAAACATTTTGCCATCTATGCTATCAAAATAGAGCAGAAGTCAAAAGAAAAGATGTTATTCTTTATCAGGATTTAAAATGTTTTGGAGTGATTATAGCTCAGTGAAATCCACATTGGAAAACAGCTCACACATCCTTAGGGTTTTGGGATTTAACTTGCTTACACAGAAGACATCAGTGCATCATTTTAACATGGCATCTGATAATTTTTGAGGACAAGTTTTCTTGAGGACAAGTTTCTGCAAATTTGTAAATCATAGTAAGAAACTAAATGAAGGAATAAATCTGAACCTCTGATGAGAATGTACCCAGAAGTTCACCTTTCACTGTTCCCACACTGCAATTTTCTCATTTCTCCACTTCTTGGGAAGAGAAGTGGGTTTTTTGGTATTTTGCTCAGAACAGACAAGAACTATCAGAATTCTTGATTTAAAAAATAGTCTGAATATAAGAGATTTTCAGACACATTTGTCAAGCTCAAAGTTTCAGATCAGTGTGGCTAACCTTAAGGTAAGTATTTCAGCTTGACTTAAAAGTTCCCTACCTGTACCCTTTAAAATTCAATGAAGTGTTTTTGTGTTCTGGATTGGATTCTAGACTGGACAATAACAACTGGAAAAAAATCCATTTGTTGTATAAATAATCATGAAGGGGACATTTGTTGCTATTATACAAATATTTCCTAAGATCTCTGCTTTTTCATAGAAGAATGTTGAAATAATTGAATTAGTTTAAAATGAAATATTTAAACAGAGCATAATATTCTCCTGTTAATGAGCAAAGTAAGATCATATTGTGGCTGCTCAGGTGTCAGCTGGCCCTCCCACCTGTCCCTGAAAGCCCCCAAGGCAGAGGCACAGCATCAGTGTCGAAGCAGGGGCAACCACCCCAACCCTGAGTACCCAACACCCCAAGCACAGATCTCAAAGTACAGCAGCTTTTGCAACATTTAAAAGAAAACTGAGGTGTTTCTAGACACCCTGAGGGGCTTAGTCACACTCCCAGAATCCTCCAGGGAAATCCTTCCAATTCGGGCATATGGCACCATTTCCCAGGATATTTCTTTAAGGAGAGAGGAGGGGAGTGTTCTGCTCTTCTTTTCTCCTTGGCAAGATTGGTCATAGCTAGAGATGAGGAAAAGCATCTCCAAACCATGGGAAACAGCATTGCAGCAACATCTGGAGAGCATGCCTATAAAGGAAAGAGCCATTGAAATAATGCAAGAAGTAGGGACAACCACCAAATAACATCTCACTCCTGACACCTAGAAACTCTGGCTGCAGGTCTGATTACTGACATCCCCTGGGAGTGTAGCAGAAGCACCTGATGGGGTGAAGTTTTCTGCCATGCCAGTGGGAAGGATCAGCACTGATGCCAAAAAGCAGAAGAGAGGTTACCACATTCCCAGACCTTGTGGTGTTGTACCCTTCTTCTCCCAGCACGCTGTTCCCCTGGCTACTCTAGGAAATTATTGAAGCAGCATGTGGTGTGGAAGTCACCAATGAATGCTGTGCTGGCACCATGAAGTAGCAAAAGCACTGCAGTTTTAGCTACCACCACTCCTAAGCTCTCTTAGAACAAAACCCTTCAGTGGAAATTGTGGGTGGTCTCTGAGTTTCACATTGCCAGCAAGTCTAGGAGATACTTGGCACAGTCCAGACTTTCCAACTCAAGACTGATTTCCATTAGACTGGCTGAATTGTACTGGCCATGAGAGGATGTTTTTCTGTAAATAATAATTTCAACCTTTGCAGGGCTCCTGTAATTTCTCCTCTTATGCAGATGGCAAAGAGTCAAAATAAACCCCTGTGCGCTTGAGGATCAACAGAAGTTTTCCGTTGTAGTGTTGTATCATGCTCATTTTGTCCTGGTTCTTCATACCCACACTGAGATGCTGAATGAAGTACTTAAGAACATTCAGAGCAGCAGCAGAATATGACTTTGAGAGGCTACAAGGAAATTGGAGGAATCTGCTCCATGACTAATGTGCTGATTATAATATCTGCCTGCTGAATTTTGCATAATACATGGGAGAGAACTACAGAAAAGGAAGTCAATAGACTTGGATCACTTTGCATGCAAACATCTCGGTGATCTGCTGCTGCTGAACTTACACAGAACTGGTCAAGATGAGGAAGTTGTAGTGCTAAGCTGGGCTGGTTCTCTGCATGTGTTTTCAGATCAGTGCTGGGAAACTGGAAATAGATGAGTGAAATTAAGATTATATTTGGTTTAACTGTGATTATATGTTGCTGGCTTGATCTGTACGTTACAAATGTGCGTTTATGAATTTTTTCTCATGATTAGCAATTTCTGTTTGAAAGGGTGAGGAAGTGCTTGGAAGAATGAATTACTGCTCACCACTGCTGCCAAGTCTCATGTTTTAATTTCAAATTTCATGATTTTGATGCATTTCTTAAAACTTAACATTCTTGGAAGAAAGATTCTATAACATTTCCAGCTTTTTTAAAATGTAAAACTTGAAGAGATTTTACCTAGGAGATCAGATCTAAAAGGCAAATAGAAAGAATCCAAAATGTGTTCCTTTAAGCATGCTTCATGATGTTAGGTTAATCTGGTGGGACCTGGGAGGCCTGATTCCTGAGGGTTTAAGGAAATTCTGTGCTTTATTTATATGAAAAATAGTGTGTCAATGATACAACTATATTTTTTCAAAATCAGTTGCAATAGCCAAATGAAGAGAAACATTTGCAATAACATATACAATGGATATGTTGTTTATTTCACATTTTCATACAGTCCGTTTCAGTTAGCTCTCAATTTTCCTCCTCTTTAACATGGCAACTATGAGAAGAAATGGACATGAGATTTTCAGAGAGCAGCAGCTCAGGAGGTACAGTTCTGTATTTGAGCAGGTGATATAAGACCTGTTAGGGAGAGAAGCTTTATTTTCCATTTAAAATACCTTTGGTATTCTGGAATTTTTGATTCTGGAAGCCTTTCTTAGCTGGTTCCCTCTATTTCATCTCGAGCTCTGTGTGCTTGCAAAAGTGGCTTATTCAGAGAAATACCTTTGATCTGAGCTCAGGTTCATCCTGTCAATGCATAGACAGAAATTAGGCTTTTATATTTTCCCGGGATTTGAGATTTCTATTCTCCTCCTGCCACAGATCCAATTTGCCTACTCCAACCAAGTCTATTTGTCAGTGATTACTACAATGCATCAGCCGTTACCATGTAACTGAAGAAATTAATGCAGATTAAAGAGTACATTGCCATAGGAATATTCCATTCAGTCCTAGAAAGACTAAAAGAGTGTAATTGAAACAGCATCTTCAGGCCAGTCCCAGTTTCTTGCAGCTTTCTTTCCCATTTCATTAAAGCTCGAAGCTCATTTAGTGTGGAATATGCAAGAGTGCTAGAGAGGTTTGCAAAAACAAGATGAAAGGAATGAATTAAAAGGAAGAAACAAGACGAGGGAGACTGCTCTTATCTGGGCTGATTTTGTGAACGCAGCATGGTGCGTTATAAGAGTCAAATGACTGTAAGTGTTGCAAATTTCTGCATGGCGTGTCAGATCAAGGTCAAATCCTTGCTTTCTAACAGATAGATTACTCTTGATCAGCATTGATTCTTCATGCAAAAAAGCTCAGATATTTTTTCCTATTCATAAAGGTCAAACACAGATTCTGTAAGCTTTGCTTCCCTTTGTCCTTAGCATAAAAAGAGGCTCTTCTGAACTTCTTCCCTGCCATATCTGTTTCAGTGATCTTTTCCTCTAACTTCACAACATTTTTTTCCATAGCAATACTGTGCTAGCCCTCAGCTGGATGCAGTACAAACATATGATCTAACAGGATTCTTGTTCCCAAGAGCATACAGTGTAGGTAAAGCAGAATTATGATACAAGAAATACACTTTGAGAGCAGTTATAAAAAAAGCAAAATTCAAGTCCTCCTTCAGTGAGGTATGACTGAAGTAAAAAGAACACTGTGTGGACAGATTTGGCCCCTGAAAGACATCTGTCCCTTTTTTGCTGTCTCTCTTCTCAGAAGAGAGGTCATTCTCTTCTGAGAGCTCTATTTTGTTGTGTGGCTGGGCATGTCCTGGAGGCTACATCTTTAAAGGTTTTCCTATGAAGTCCTTCTGATCTTTGAAATGTAGGATCTGAAAGAAAGGAGATATGGGTGCAATAAGGAAATTATGGTGAAATACTGTAAATGTTTGGATTATGACATGTAAGGTTCAAGATCACACAAGAAGAAAGATGATTCCACCTGAATTTGGTGCAATGGTTTCTGCCCAGTTTGCAGCGAGTCACCAAATCGTGGCTCTTATCTGGAAAAAAAAGTCCTCAAGTCTACTGTTATTTAAAGATCTGTGTCATGAAAGCAGTAGGGAGATTAAAACAAACAGATTTTAAGATCATTAGCTTCTCACCTCCTTTTGAACTGCTCTGTTATGAGGCTCTGTATTTTCCTTTCTTTAAAATTTTTTTTCAGCTGCCTTTTCTGTTCTGTGAAAGACCCACACAGAGCAACTGGGGAAAACACGCTAGGTAAGGGATATACAAATAACACTATCTGATGCACAGACATAAAAAATTATCTTTTGTATCATTTCTCAGAATAACCTAAGCTTTATGCAGCAGAATGAGGTTTCTTAGACGTCCCAGGAGGTGCTTTGAAGGCAGCTAGAGGAGCAGAGCTACTTCTCCTTTTGTCCTCTTGCCATCAAGAGTAGGAATGGATGTTTGAGCTCCCAAGTCCTTCCCCTAATTTCTCAGCTCCAGCAGCAACAGTACAATGACAGGCAAAGGAAAGGGCCATAATGTGGTTTGATAGTCTCAACAGACAGCTTTTACAGCCAGTGAGAAAACATATCACAGAGCAAAGGAATAAAAAAGAAATTAAAGCTTCACACCTGTCTCTTTGAACGCTATATTCTGTGACCTTGGGCTGCTGCTTTTTTCATTCCCAGCACAACTTTCCAGACTATAACTTACCCTGTTAAGTGTATAATTACTACAGTGACCACAAATAAAAGTTTTTGATGCATGTAATCTGGAACTGAGCACCTTTTTCTTTTTCAGTTTTGGTGCCTATGTGTGCAGGGGTATGCATTGAGCTTTTAAGGCAGAGAAGGGAAGATCACAGTTCCTACATGGTAGGATTGTCTTTCGTGTTTACACTGATATTCTTGTCTGCAGTTTGCTTTACGCTGGGGTGTAATAACAACAGTTAAACTTAAATGTCACTCTGCCCAAAAAAAACCCAAAAAATACAACAGAAGAAAATCAACCCTACCTGAGAATCCTGTGGTCTCAATGCGCAAGAAACTTAGGAGGAAAAAAGCATCCTTGTTACTCACAGCATATACAAATATTTCTGAAGAATACATTTTTAAATCAGTGAAATGTCAGCACATTTTCTTGTTCTAAGATATATTTGACCCATATTTTGCAAAGTGGTTGGAAATGTAGGGTGTTTCTCCTCGCAGTCTCTGTTGATTCTGTGGACTATCAATGGAGTGACACATCAGTAAAACTGGTTTTCACAAGGTAGCAATGCTCAGAGTAGCTTAAATAAATCTCCAGGTGAGCATCCGGAATAGCTCAGCTTGTCCCACCAGCATTTTAATGTCTACCTACTCTGAATGTTTTTTTCCCATGGCTGTTGATACTTAACAGTATTAATATTTTACTGGGTTGGGCAAAGTTCACCTTGTTTGGTCTAAACTGCACTTGCAAGCTGTCAGTAACATGAAAAAAAAATCCTATCCTAACTTAGGAATAGTGCTGAAAACTCTACGGTACATATAAGTTCACATTAAAACAGTTCTTTTGCTAGTGCAGCTTATTTTAATTGGCAAAATAGTATGACTTGGACTGATAGAAAGACTGTTTTTGGAACATAAGCTGACCTACAGCAAGGAAGATGTACTGCTCTCATGAAACAAAATTAAACATTTTCTAACATAAACAGGCTCTGGAGGTCAAGTGCATAAAGATGTTCAGGTACTCAACTCCACTGAAATTGGGTGGGAAAATTGTTCAGCCGAGTTTCTATCTGCAAAGAAGCTGAAGAAGGCATGCCAAAGGTTATTTCTCCAATCAGAAAATACTGGTAAAATAAAGATTGCAGCACACATACAAGTTTAAGGACATTCATTAGCAGACTGTAAATCTTAAATCTTCTTAACAACATCTATTCTCTGAACTTGCAGCATCCTTTCAGGATCCATGCATGTTTCTTTGCACCCTATTAAAGCATCACAGACTGAACCTGCCTGATGGGAATAATATTGTGGGTATCTGTGTAACCTTACCATAGTCCTGTTGGTTCCTCTGCCTGATCCTGTTCCTGCCCTAAGACTGCAGAAGCATTTACCCTTCTCTGTAACTGCAAGTCATGCCTCCTTCAGGGATGAACTTCCGGCAAAAAACCCCACACCCAAACCAGCATAAACCAGCAAACAGGGTAAAAAGAGGCAGTGCCTGTAAGAGGCATGCTTGTAACTTTAAGTCCAGCTACAGAAGGATTAGTGGGCTGAGTGGAAATGCCACGTCTGCTGATTTCTGAATGCAGACAAGCATTTCCTCAGACTGGGCTCCTGCAGCCACATCTGATTTGTCAGCCGTTTCACCAAAATTGCCTGGACACCTCAAGAGACAACAAACTCTAAACTAAGCAGGAAGGACTGAAGCAGAGAAATGAGAGTAATCACACACTGTGGCTAGGAAATCCTGGCTTAAGTTAGATCTGAGTTTATCCAATGACACTCTGTTTTCAGTGTTCCAATGTAATTGAAATGGGGAAATGCAGGTACCTAAACATAATGCTTTTGGAGATGGCGGCAGTTGCTGGAGTCATGTAATGTGTTGGCAGCTTTGACACAGGATTTATGGCAGGATTTGTGCCCTGCTGGAGCAGCAGCTGCAAGCCAGACGGGCTTCTTGGAGCATCTAAAATGACATTAGACAGCTCTTCTTATATTTAGGCACCTGAATCTCTTTAAATGTTCCTTTCTTGGAAGTAAGTGTTTTAGCATCCATTCAATTCTACCTCTAAATTACAGGAATGGTACAGTTGTGTAATCAAATACAGCACAGAAAATTACTGAAAGAAGGGGCCTCAGGCAGTCTCAACATGTCTTCTTGCAAGTACACATCTTGACAGAGTCCGTAGGATATTGGATAATTTTTTCTGTAAAAGCCACATTGCATTCAGTTTTTGGAAGGTCGATACTTATGCAAAACTTTCCACCTTTTAATTACTGTGTACCTTTCAGACTCTGAAGTGAATATGAAATTATTAATTTCCTCATGGCAAACTATTAATGAATACTAATGAATACAACTTTACAGTGCCTTTCCCTGAAGAAAAAATTACCTCAATTCCCAGTTTACTGTGGTAAATATGATGTCAAAATCATTGAAGTGAGAAAGGGGACACGTAGTGTGGGCAAAACGCCTTGATGCTCCGCCTGTGTTGTGTCCACATGGGTCTCACTCAGAGTACACTGGGGTTCATAGATTAATACAAGGTTTGTCCAGTTAATATGATTCAGAGTTGTACGCCACATGCTATTACCACTTAATAAGGGTTTCAAAAGGTGTGTTATGTCACCTTATCCTAGAAAGAGGTACTGGTGAAAGGGAATGATAAAGCCCAAGTCATTATATTTACACTTGCAGTGTAAGCAAATTACGAGTGAGAAGACAAAATAGTGTGATATAAGAGTAAGGAGGGGGATAAATGATTCAGATGAGAGGAGGTGGGTAGGGAAAGGGGAGGACAGCAGATGAATTGCTGTGGGAATGCTTACTGCCCATCTCTGCAGCCTGGACACACTGGAGGACTTTGTGGTGATGCACACTGATATGGTACAGAGAGAATGATCTTAAATGTAGAACAGTGCTCTGTTTAACCTCTGATTGGAATCTCTGTTTCCAATATTAAAATGATTAGTCCTAAAAGCCTAGCCTTAGGTCCAAAATGTGTCCTATACTTAATAGGCAGGACGAGCCTCAGGGAAACTGGAGATGTTGAGGTGCGATCTCACAGCAGCAGAAATGAATCAGCAGAGAGGGAACCCGAAGTGCCCACTCCTGGCAAAACAGGAAATCCTGCCTAGGGTGGATGTTCCTGTGTTGTCCTTGCTGCCACCAGCATGAGGCCTGAAGATGTTCTGCAAGGCCCTGAGTGAACCCCAAGATGCCCCAAACATATGTCCAAGGACGACAGACAAGCTTACTACACACAGGTCTTAAATCATTTGTAGACTCAGTCCCAGTCCTCTAGGACCACATTCAAGTGCCTCAACTACAAGCTTGTCCTATTTGCCTATGAACCACTGTCTCCTTCACAATATGCCTTTACAATATCTTTAGAAAATGAAATGGGCCCCAACGGATTGAAAGAAAGTGTTGAAGAGACCAAGCAATAAAGTGTGTAAAGGGAATCAAATGAAGGCTGCACAGGAACTCTTAATTTTCCCATTTCCTAATTTCTTCACTTTTTCCACTATGTGGTATTTGGGGAAAAAAAATCCATCTCCTACTGTCACTCAAAAACAAATCCAGACAAACCACAGCAAAAAAGAAAAAAAATCCATGACGTGACTCAGGCTTTACTCTTACCAGTGTGGTTGGGACATTTTTAAGTCCATACCAAGTCCTCTTCTGTTTTTACATTAAGGTGAAGGGTCTTGTCTGCCACTTGCACACCTCAGAGGCAGGAGGGCTGGAGGCTTTGCAAGGTGTCAGGGCCATGTACACCACCTGTAATTGTGCTGACAGAGAGAGAGATCACAAATTGGTCCTGGAAATGTTCATGCCGCTTCCTGCTTTCAAAAAAGGACAGTGCTGGAGATGTATTTCCTCACGGCTTTTATCAGACTCCTCTTTAGAAGCTTAAAGAGCAAGCGAGTTCTTTAAAGCTACTGTGCATAGTGTTTGATATCTGCCTTAGCAATTTTTCACTTGGCCATGTACTTCAGCGATTGCTGAGGACCTCCAGGGCTACTGCCAAGAGGACCTAGGAGCTAAACCACCTCCCAGTGCTTGCCTCAGCATCACAGTATATATGAAATGATAGCTGCAGCTGCAAGGCTTGGCACACACATCCCTGAGCAGTTGTGGGAACCCTTGATGTCAGGACCTGAGCCAGCTTCCCCACCAGAGGCTGCAGCCTCACCATGAGGCTGCACATCCCCCTGTATCAAATCACAGTCCTTTTGGTGGAGGAGGCTGAGCAAAGCCTGCTCCAGCCACCCTCTGCTCATGGTTAGTGTGGGGAGGTGGATGTACATTTCTCACCCAAAATAGGGTGGGGGTTTGAAGATAGAGATCCACTGACCCAGTGGTGAAAATGAAGTTCCATTCCTTGCTGTCAGTTACAGATCAATTAAATCTAAAAGACGAGGTAGGAGAGGATCTGTAGAAACTCTTTTTGGGCCCTTCCTGTGAACTAGGGTTATAGGCAATTTCTGGCAATTTATACATGACCACTGGGAAAATTGGCACTGGCAAAAGCTGAATGTGGTTTTTGACATCTAAACTAGCAGATAAATAGGTAATAAAATCCAGTTGAAGGAAATTGATAAATCTTGAACTGTGTAAATTTTTAAAGGTGAAAGTGATTAATCACTAGAAAACCTTGTCAGAGGATTGGTGAAACCAAGCATAAGACTTTTAATTTAATTTTTAGTCAAGACTACCTGCTTTCTGAAAGGGATTCTCTAGCTCAAACTAAAAATTACTTGAAAACATCTGGTAGTTTGCTCTGGTAGGTTCCACAAGACACCAAGTCAGATATCAGAACTGATTTTTGTTACCTTGTGATTATTTCAGAAATGCACACTTCATACTTTAATATCTCTGGTGGGTTACAGACTAGCTGTTCTTTGCACCTTAAAATGTTGCTATGTGAACTCAGAGAGTGATTTGAATATAAGTATGCAAAATTGTGCTTGTATTTTCCTTGAAATTCTTTAGCACTTCCTTTTGAATGTCCTTCCCTTAAGGCAAAATGCTATCAGCTGCCACCTATTACATGTAAATTCCACTCAGTTCTTGATATTCAAAGTCCATCCCAATTAATGACAATAGAAAAGAATATCTTCCCCTAAAAGAAAGCCACAAAAATTAATACTGGAGAGCTCATGACTTTAGGTAAAAAAAATCTGAGCAGACAGATTTCTAAATCTGATATGTTCCCCAACTTTGTCATTCTTCCTTAGATTGCAAAACTGAAATATCTCTGTGAGCAAAGATGAATGTGTAATAGCTGAATTTGCTACAGATCAACTGATCAGACATCCATGTGTCATCATGTGTACCCATGAGGAATTTCCTGAGTATGAAAGATACCATATCAACCCACATTTATTATTTTGGCAAAATATAAGTGTGATATATTTAGATACATTTTTTCTTTTTTTTCCCTGTAATGTAGTCCTGAAGTTTATTATATGAAATGTCATTTCTATTCGCAAGTTAACAGATTAATTTTTATTTTCCTCTTCCCTTTCTCCTTCAGTTCGAGTAATGGGTTGCATGCACAATCTCTGTTACTTAGCAAAATTGTACTCTATAATATTTGTAGTTCCATCTATAAAATTTAAGCAGAACCCCATAACTTTGTGAGATATTTTTCATGGCACTTATGAACAGCTGCACCACACATGTTAATCTGTTGAATTCCCCAGATCACACCTTCTCTCACATTAGAACTGTTCTACTTACTTTCAGTCAGCTAGGTTTTCTTATCTACATCCAGCACAGTTCCAGGCCACGTGATAATTTCCACAGACGTCTATGCAACATCTTTTTTTTGTAGGACTGCTGTTTACCTGAACCAAATGGGTAAAAACCAAATTGTAGCTTAAAGCACAGTTCAGGAAATAGATGATATACACTGATCCCCTGGCTAATAAGTGGCCATCATGGCGTATGGAAAATGCAAATTCCCAGCAGGCAGTACTAGCATGGTCAGCTGATCATACTGGTTCTATCTGGTGTTGGTGTACACCCCAGTGCAGGACACACAATAGATAGGAATGTCTGAACCATTTGATTAGTTTTCCCCCAATCAGAAAATTGCATTCAGAAATGTACAAAGTTCCATCTTAAAACCACTTTCCTCTTTCACATCAACTCAGTTGCTGGTAGAGGCTGTTGGAGAACCTGTCTCTGCCAATGATCAGCTTTTCTTACTTCTTTTAGCATCTCCACTGGCCGTGTTTGCCTTAGTGGGTTGGTCTGAATACTCTGATTGTTCCCATATACTTTGTGTCATTTTGGTTCCTCAAAGGAAGCAAAAGCATGAGGAGGAAATGATACGTGAGAAGGAACTTAAAGGACAAACTCTGTTACAAATGTATTATAACACTTACACATCGTTGGCCCAAGGTGCAAATATGAATATACAGCATCATGACATCCTCTAGGAGGTAAGTCTTTGCAAGTTCCTGTGACAGCTGACACCACAAGGACCAAGAGCCACAGGCAGTTTACGTGCTGCTGACTGCCAGACATCAACTGGGCTCTCTCTGTCACATTCCAAACAAACATGGCACATAAGAGAATACCTATTCTGCAGCATGCTATATTGCTGTGTGGGGTAAAATGGCACATAGGCATATTTTACATCAACAATTCCAGTTGGCTGTCCAGTAATGGGGCGGGCTGGTGCATATGGTGAGATGTTGTTACCATTCCCAGCCCCCAGGCCAGCAACACAGCATGGGTGAGATGCACAGCAGATACTAGCGGGATGTCCCTGCTGTGCTCAGAGACTCCATCCACTGCACTGCAGCATGAGAAGCAACAGGAGATTCTTGACTTCTTCATAAGTGCAAAAGAAAAGGATCAGTATTGCCAAGGAGGCATCTCTCTATCCTCCCTATGCAGCCTCAGATCTTCCCTTTCCTTCCTTCCGTGACAACCCTGAACAACCCTTCCTTCCACATCCCACCCTGAATTCCCTGCCAAGCAGAAGAGGTTGCAGAAGACAGTTTTGTCATCATTGTACAGAAAGAATATACCAGTTCCTAGAGAATTGCCCTCTTCGCAGTTGGAATTTCCTCCCACTCTTGATAAAAAATATGTTTTCCCAGTAATCCCACAGAAAATTCTGTCCTTGACCACCTAGAGATACACTGGGGGTGGCTGCTGGCAAGGGCATCACACAGGAGCAGGACTGCTGAGTTTGCCTGTCTGTCCTCTATGATGAAGAGAAGGCTGCAAAAACTCTTCTGCCCCTCTATGCCCCATCCTGCAATAGGTATGATACAGGTACATCCAGAAGTCCATTCTGGAAGGAGCACTGCTGGAGTGAGCATTGTTTTAGAGGAGAAGAAGCTGGAGGAGAGAGGCTAGGGAAATGGGGTAGAAAAGGATCCTGTTTCTGTTTTCTGTAGGGCTGGCAGCACCTCCTGCCTGCCTGGTGACAGACCAGCCAAGCCTGGAGAGGAGGTGTGAGGAGCAGCTCTTCCCCTGTTTCTCAGTTTATAGCCTATGTTGCCCCCTCAAATTGTCCCCCTGGCCTCAGGAACTACAGTGGTGCCCAGGATATTGAGTTTTTCTATTTAAGCATTCATGAATGTAACGGAAATTGGATGAGAAGGCCACATTCACTTCTCAATGGTCTTCTGTATCTGCACATGGGATGGGTGCACAGTTGTGTTCTAGCCAATTTTGGGAAGCTAGTTCTTGATTTTTACTGTTACAGTTTTCTTCCATACATGTTCCTCTTTCTTTCACGCAGCTGGGAAATCTTTTACCGTGTCTTTTAATATCCTTTGCAAGTCTGGCTCAGCTTGACTTTTGGCAATATTCCTTTTATTGAACACGGATTTCTTTGCTGATCAAATGGTTTTGCAATACTTCTGAGCTCTCTGCTACCCTTAATGTAACTTCTGAGATGCTGACTCAGTTTGCTTAGTCTGGAGACCTTTCTGACAGATTTTCTGTTTCTGCTTGGGATATAAGTTGAAGATACTATGGCACTTTTGGCTTTAATGCATTTCTTTCCGTTCATGTCTTCTATTTCTTCAGCTGTTAAAATTCATTTCATTACACAAAATTACCCTTTAGAAATTGAAAAACTTTAAAGTCTTCCAGTGAATTTAAGCAGAACCAGGTTGTAATAACAAACAATTTAATAACCAGAGAATATAGAGGATACTCTATTTTTTTCTGAGAGCTTCTGTATCATATAAGTACCTTTCCTGAGCAAAATATTCCAGAGTCCCTTTCCTCCCTTGTTCTATTGCAATTGGTCCAGGCTCCCCTGTGTTTCACTCCCCAAGTGTGTCCCATGATTCTTTGCTTTTCACAGAAAATCCTACCTCTACACTTGATCTCAAATCCTGATTAAAAAAACAGCTGTCCTTCCCCTGGCTGTAAACTGTGAGACCTCTCATCTCTATGATGTCTCTTCATAAGATATTTCCAGTTGCAAGTGCCAGCTGCAATCCACACTTGCCTGCAGTCCTGAGCCCCTTGGTCTTGGAGCACTGAGCTATGGGAACTGCCTTGTTCCTCCCTGCAGGTCTCCAACCCAAACATACCCTTACCCTGGCTTTTTCTGCTTGTTTACTGTAGTCCACTCCAGTACAGCCAGGTACAGGACTGGACTCTGAGGCAGGACTGGAGCCAGGACTGGGAAGAATTGAGGACAAGCACTCCAGCTGTAAGACAATGCTGGGGGCTCAGGACATTTTTGTCTTATTTCCTGGTGCATTTACTAAGTCCCGATGGAAGATTGTGATTCTGAGGATGATGTCTCATCATTAGCAAATTAGATGCTGTAATCTGCTTCTAAATGAATCTTCTTAGGGGGTATTACTCAGGGTCAGATTAAAATTAAGTGAGAGAAAGACTGATTAAAATTCAAGGTGAGCTTCCGTTTTCTGCTTCTGGTGGGTGCAACATGAAACCCTTGAAAGGGCAGAAGTATTCTTAAACTTCTTTTTTTTTTTTTTTGTGGCCTACCCTGGAACTCTCTCTAAATCCTGATGGCTCACAGATCCCATGGTGAAGTGAATTTCCTTCTCTCTTCTGGGTGCCAATGGGTGTCAAGACCCCAGGTATGTAGGAGACCAGGTCTTCACTGCTGAATGACTACTTCAACAGCTGCAGTAAACACTTATCCTGGGGGTGCAATCAGCAGGAAGAGTCCTTCCCATACTTGTCCAGCCACTCTAGCATGCAGGGTTGTGGCATCTTGGGCTAGCAAAGAGTTGTGGCTACACCAGCAATGTTTCCTTCAAAATACAGGATCCTGAGTTATCTGCTAAGGGAGGAACAGCTCCAAATGTCTTCTTGGCCTAGCTGCTCGTTTGTTCAGTCCTGCTCTGATTTCTCAGAGGGACATAACCAAAACCAGCAAACAAGAGTCTGTAAGAGACCATTGTACTTTACCAGGGACCCAGATTCTCTGGTGGTGTTTCATGGCCATTTTTCTGCTCCTTGGTTACATCAACCTTTATTTACCTTTTGTCATCTCAGATGAATGCTGTCCAGATTCAGATGTCATGCTGATGCCATTAGGGTAATATGGAGATCAGCAAATGGGCCAATACAATGTATTTGGTTTTAATTTTTACTGAAATAAATGACTTAGCGAGCTACTATATATCAAAGCTTTGCTATGGCAGATCAAAACTGTCCTGTTAATTAGCTGCCATGTTAATTAATTGGACGTGTGTGAGTTGATGTTAGGTGCAGTCAAATAGCAGCGTATTTATTTTTCTCATGGTGTATAAATGGCATCAGAGTTTCTAGTTTCTCATCTCAGAGCTGCTGCCTAATTTAATGACTGAACATGAAGGTTGTTTATGATGAATAGTGCTTTAAACTTTTCTGACATGCTCTACTTTCTTCTTATTTTCCATCCAGTGGCAGCAGGTGCATGGGCTTCATCTGCTCCATGCCCACTGCCTGCCCATGTGTCTCCAGAACCACCGGATGGCCTCACCTACTGTACCGAAGGAGAGCATCTTCAAATGCCTGAATACAGCCTCCTTTTCCCAAGGCACTGACACCCACCTCAGTGCTAAACTTTGCACCAAACAGTTTCATGTCCTGTGTTCCAGCTGCTAAAGCTCCTCGTAGTCTTGGTAACTGCAGGGGACATTGCCTTTCCTCACTGCCGACTGGTCTGCACTGGGCTCTCCCAGCTGGTTACCACTGCCTTATTCAAAGCCCTCCTAATCTAATTAGGTGTCTTGTTAACATACTAACAACAAAGGCCACACATCCAGAACTATTATTTGATGCACAGAACAAAGTCCATTTGGTAATTTTTCTGTCAGGGCTTCTAATAGCCAAGCTCCATGTTTACTGTGTAACATATTTTAGGTTTTCATGCATGAGCCAATTCCTACTGGCATCCATAAAAAGGCCCCTGCTGACATTTGGCTGAGGCTCAAGACCTATATCTCTATCAGAAGGCTTTGTTGTCTGCCAGCGTTTTTGAGCCTAATGCACAAATACAGCCAAAAGCAGCGACAGCTGTGAGAACTAAGCTAGTGAAACCAGACAGGTACATCCATAACCCAGCTTCAGTCTTTTTACCTGAATATCTGACACAACAGATTTTAGCCTTTTCTTTGAAATAGCTGAAAAACAGATTTAATCTGACCAAATTTCTAGATATCATGACAAAACTATCATTTATTTTCAGGCCAGAGACTATTGTTGTTATACTTAAGACAAATTCTTAAAAAACTTGTGTGTTGTCACTTGGTCTGAAGTGAGGTGTTAGGAAACAAAAGCAAGATCTTGCCAAGAAGTGGTGATAGCTATTCAGGATGCAGTGTTTTCTTCTCAGTTTGGTGGAAGCATTTATCTCAATTGGGAAGTGTCAAACAGCTTCTGACATTTCTGTTGCCTTTATTTTTGAATCATATTAAAAGTTTACTATGTCATAATCACACATATATATACATAAAGTACCCATAAGATGGGATCAAACATGAAACTAGCAGATTTAGGGGGTGTGTGTGTGTGCAAGGATGGGTGTGCTGGTGTGTGTTGGACATCAGTCTCTCTACAGCTCATTCTGAAGTAAGAAAAAACACACCACAGGGATATCCACTATCAGGATAGGATGAGGACAGTTTCAGATGAGCCTGTGCTCATGAAAGTGGACAGTAAATGGAGAGGAACAAGAGAGGCTGAACTCAAAAAGGAGATAAAGTAGCACTTGTTATATAATTTTAAACACACAAAGACCGCTAAAAGCAAACGAGTGGCTAGATAATAAGGGTCCCATCTATTGTTAAAAGATAGATAAAGAGGAAAGATAAAAACTACTAGGCAGACACATTCAAAATCTCAAGAGAGAGTAGGAAATAAAGACTTTTGAAGGACACATTTTAGGAGAGGCAAATGAAGTCCAGAGTGGGCAGTTATGTCCTGCCAGCTCTATGCAAAATGAATGTAGCTTTGATAAAAGCTTGTTTCAGGTACTTTCTTTAATCCTAAGTTTTTGTGAGTATATTGAAGAAGGCGTTTGGAGAAAACATGCATGAAGCTTTCATGATCAGGTAATAAACGGTCCAGGATTAATTACTTCTGGTAAATGATTGAAAGAAGCTATGGATTGGCTCATCTCTGATTTCCACTGGTACAAAGAAAGAATTACTGCACAAATGTCAGCGGGATACATTAGTGAGAAAGGCAGAATTAACACCTCAAAAATGTTTTTCAGTTTCAACATCCTACTACATTTCAGCAGTGCTTTGGGATCCAGTGAGATAAAATGTGCTGTACAAATGTAGATGTGTCTTATTAAGTGTCTGCTAATTTTATTCAGGGAAATAACCCTTGCTGCTCTGAGTTCAGCAGAGATTTGCATAATCTCAGGTAAGTGAATCAAAAATGTCTTTTAAAAAGGAGGCTCAACCCTAAAGAATTTAAAACTAGAAAGGACATTAAACTATTCAAATTCATCTGAATTTCTAGGTGATTTTCTTTCTATTTTATCCTTCCAGGGCATCTAAATCCAGCTGCATGAAGGAAATGGAGCAGTGGGGAAGGTAAAAGACATAAACAAAACCCTGAACATTTGAAGGAGAAGTGGCATAAATGAAGATTGAAGAACTACAAAGTAAAAAAACACCTATGAGAAAAAGCATTGCTCAGTGAGTGTTTTAGTCTGTCACAGGGAAATTACATTAACACTGTCACGGATAGACAGAGAATTTTTTTAGAGGCTAAAAATACAATCCTTGAGCTCCATTGTAATGTCATCATTTTTGCTTTGGAATGTTTTACATTTTTTAGAGCATAAATACGCCTTGACCATCCTTCCAGGTTCTGTCTCTTTCTCTGAGATGTGTTGATTAACAGCAAGCATGAATGCATAAAAGTCAGAATACTGGAAAAAACCTTGAAATCAAGGATAGTACTCACCTTCACTGAAGCCAAGATTTCATCCAGAGAGTAAGATTGTTCAACACAGCACAATCCTTCACGTACCCTGGGTGTTTCTGCCATCAACTAATTGTTTTGTATTGGTTTCTGCAAATTTTACAAATGACAAATATGAGCCATGAGAAGCCAGAAAAGAACTGTCTAGCTTCAAGCTTTTCTTCAATTGTCTTTGAGCCAAAAAACCTACAGAATTTGGGGTTTAGGTAAAGAAAGGTGTCCCTGTCCTGATGCTCTAAATAAGCAAGGCTGCTCTTTTGGGTTAGTTATTCCATCATTGACAAAGACTTTCTTGCCAACGAAATGTTGAGCTTTCCTTTTTGCCCATATTATTTTAAAAAGCAAATGCAGGATACACTGGGAAGCTGACTGCTGTCAGTCACAACAAGCTCATTTTAAAAACCTCAGCCAATTTGCTTCCTTACTCAAATCAGATAGGTCATTGGAGGATGAGAACTTTCTTTTAATTCCCATTCCATGTTATTCATTGTCACTCCTCCCATTCGTCCTCGTGCCAGTGTTGTCATCTTACTTAAATAACTTTTAATTCTTTAATGACTACCTGGTGATTAGCCATTTAACAGATACATACAGAGTGATTGTAACTTTGTATTCTAGTCTAAACCACCCACGCTCTTTTTTCTGTTCTTGTGAAATGACAGCTCCACTTCTCCGTTCTTTTTAATGACCCTTTTTTGCCCTTCTTCCACCTGAAATCCACATTTTTGAGTATGAGCTGGTACAGAGTAGATGGAATTCTAAACAGTCCCTTTACAATGGCATTCATACACCTCCCAGCTACAATGTACCTCACAATTATGTCTTTATTTTCCTGATTGCATTACATTGACTGATTGTTTGATTGATTGATTGATTCAATTAATCCTGTGACTGCCTAAATACCCAGGACCTTTCTTCTCAGTCTCTTTACCCTGAAAGTTTTGTTTTTCCAGGCCCAGCCATTTAATCAGGAATGACATGAGGTGTAAGCACACAGTGTGCAATCAGTGAGTTAGATCCTTTCACACACATCACCTGCCAGTAATCTGAGTCTTGAGAGTTGAACCCAGCCTCAGAAGAAGCTCACCACGGAATATGGTGCTTCTATATTGTGGCTTAATCTCTCACAAAGATCGAATCCAGTTCCCGTTTCCTGGAGCTGTACATGGAGAAGCCACACAACAGAAGAAAGTTCTTCTTCCAGCCAGTGCAGTGGTGTCTCCTGATGCTTTTTTTTTTTGATTGCACAGCAAGTGTTGTCTGGGGAGCTTCTCTGCAAGTGTTCCTAGATTATTTTGGCTTCTGCTGTGCTAGACATGTAGCTCAGAAGAACAGCCATCTCCTGCACTTGCAAGCATCCTTCCCCAGTGAAAACCTCCTGTCCATCTAGCTTTGAGTAGTAATGTCCCTCACCTGTGTTTGTGGCTTTGGGTCCTAATGTAACTCCAAGTTACAACTTCAGTTTTTATGACTGAAAAATACCTGTTATGGGAAACTGTAGAGGTCAACCAGGTTTCACTTAACTTTCTCAAGAGGAATTGCAAACTCATAGGAAGAACAAGAATCCCTTTTCTCAGAATGCTCTGTCAAGCCACATGTACCTAGACAGGTTTCAACACAAGACCATGAAGAACTGACACAGGATGTAGTATCAGGGTCTGCTGGTTATTTTAGAAGTTGTGCTGACACTCAACCTGCCATTATGGAAGCCTGTGGGGGACTTTGGAGATGAATTCTGTCCTTAAACCAAGAAATAGGAGGAGGTTCTTGACTGTAAGACACTAACAATGAGGACATTGTTTGTATGGATATCTCTAAGTCCTGATGCCTGTTCACAGACAGTAAATTAATTTACAAGTGCCTAATTTACTTTGGGAGTGTTCACATTTTTTAAAAAACCCCATGCATGTAGCGTCTGCATGCTGTGCCTGTTAAAATCCCATGACAATGCCCCTGGGGCTGCAAGTGATAGATACATGGTTGCTCAAATATGTTTGAGAAGATTTCCCGTTATCATCTTCCCTGGCTCCTGCTGTTTTGCTACCATGTTCTTAAGACACAAGAGGTTTCAGTTCTTAAAAAATTAAGGAAACCGTTATTAAACTTTGGAATGTATCCAGAATTGCTTCTATGAATGTTATTTAGAGCAAGCCTCAGGAATCCAGTCCGAACCTAGTTAAAGTCAAGGGAAAGTCAGATCTAGCTGATGTACCAATGCAAAACAAGAGAGTAACTTGTAGTTAACAGCACACATGGTGAAGGTTGCAAACCATTGATGAAAAAGATAAGCTTGAGTTTCTTTAGCATAAATCTCAGTAAGTGACAACCTAAGCAGCCACAGTCCAAAGCACAAATCTTAAAGGAATAGCTGCTGTTTTTTATAATATCTTTTATTTATCCAGCCATTATATGACAGTAATGACAAAACAGAAATGATAATGTCTTCCACCTGAAGCAATGCCAAGCATGAGTTAATGATAATGAATTTGATGGGGAGGCCATTTTGGAAGGAGCTTATGGTTGGAAAGGCCCATCTATGGTGTCTAGAGTACCTTTGATGCCTGGAGAGGCTACCTAGAGCAGAGGCTAGACAATGTTAAAGGAATAAAGTACATATTTATTAAAAGGCTTTCAAAGGATACACCTTGGGCACTACAAGAGCCCAGCCATGGCTCCACCCAAGATGGACGGCATGTCACGAGTTTTCACCCTTTTATAAGTTTTGGTCCATCTACATATTGGTGTTAATTGTTCGATTACACCTTCAGGTCTTGAAGTCCCATCCTCCCAGATCGCTCTCCTCAATTCATTGTTGTTTATACTTTTTGAGCTGCAATGGTGTCCTTGGTTCTCAGGCTGGAAAAGGATTGTTTTGTCTGACTAAACTGTGAAGAGAACTTGCTAACACTTTATATGAACTTCAGAATTATATACCAAAGCAGTATAGAATCTGGAAAATATGAAAGTTAAAACTTAAGGCATCACCTTCCAGATCAGAAATGAGTCCACTGATGTGGATTTTATGTGATCAGATGTAGATGGCTGCTATAAAAACACCTATGGCTGAGTTGGTTGTTGGAAGAAAATAATCACTTTGGGTATACAATTTTTTTTAATGATACATGATACATGAGATCAGCTCACCCTGGTGCCTGTAGCTCAATACCCTAAAATAGTTATTGCTGTTCTACAGGTAATCTGCACTGTGTGCTTAGTGAATAGTATGATCATAGGATGTGTGCCAGCTCCTTCCACTGTTTCTGCTTTTCCTGACAAAGGACTGATGAGCTACGAGTCATCAGATACCACGACCTAATTTATTAGTGCATTGCATCCAACACACTTTTCCATCACTCATTAAGACAGTAATGCAAATTTTGCATTGGGTCAAAAGGAACAGACAATATGGGAAAGCCAAAAAGGAGTTTATGCTGCTTGAAATAAAACCAGATCAAAAGTACTTTGCATTGAAGATGTGCATTTTTTTCAAAGGATCTCACATGTTTTTGAAACAGCATATTAGGTGTAATTTAATTTAAGGAACCTGAGGTTAAAGATATGATTCCACAGTATACCAGGTTGACTACTGCATGAAGAGGAAGTGCTGCATTGGGGTCACAGAAGAATGTTCCTGGGTTGTGGTGTCAGTGCAGATCTGCCGTAAAACTTGCAGGAAAAAATCAAGCTAATCTCCTGCAGCAGAAATCACAGAAATAGTTACACTCTTCAGCATGCCACAGTCAACTGTTCCACTGAAGTCCAAAAACACAGGTATTACAGGTATTGCAACTGTTTGGGATTCGTATTGCCTCTCTCCATAAAGTAGCAGAGGAAAAAGAACAAGTCCTACCAAAAACAATGTCATTAAGTGCTAATGGAAAAAGCAACTCCCCACAAGAGAAATCCTTACTGAAAAATACTGACTACAGCTGAGCAAGGGTCCAAATGGCACCCACACGGTAAAGGAAGCTACTATACTGTGAATAAACCTAAGAGAAAATAAAGCAGTTTTTTTCTTTCTCATTTGTTACAGACACAGCAGGTAATGAAAGAAACTTGTCTTTGAGCATGTAGTTTCCTTCCCTTCCTTCGTTTTCCTTTTTCCCTGGATTCCACCACATTTCAGGGCATATTTTTTCAAATCGCAGCGATATTGGAAAAGTGCCCCTTGAAACTTTGAGCACAGAAATAGAAGTGGGATTTTTTTGTGGGATGGAGCCACCTGAAAGTCAGATCACCAGTTAGAAAAGAGATGCTGCCCTTGCAAGAACAACATTGTGAGGGAGTCTTGGCAAAACTCACTTCAGATGGTGAACAAACAGGTCTCCTATCAGCTGAACACCACTCACTTACTTGTCAGGAATGGACCAGCAGCCCAGCAGCACAAGTAGGTGCTTGCAAACAGCGAGTATGGTGCCAAATCCTACCACAAAAAAAAAAAAAAAAAAAAAAAAAAAAAAAAAAAAAAAAAAAAAAAAAAAACAAAAAAAAACCCAAANAGAAAAAAAAAGTGATATTGAGAGGATGTTATCTTTGAGTCCCCAGTACCAGCAAAGTAGTGACATGTTTTTGACCAAGGGTGTGCTAGGTTACACAGGACAAACCTTACCTTTTCCAAGTGCTATGGAGACATGAGGACCAAACTGACTCCAGCAGCCTTTGCCCCAGAAGGAGGGGTTCACTCACATGTCCATAGGCAGGACTGAGGCCCCACCTGGGGTACTTCTCCAGTTGCTCCATCAACCCCAGAAGGTGAGAGTGGCCTCATTTTCTGTGCTGTATATGCTGAGAAAGCAACCCCAAACTGAGGGTCACAAATAATCAGCTAAAAAATGACAAGCAAACACTGATCTATCAGGAGCTATAAAATTAGGGCTTCTGTTTGTTATCCTCTTCTTTTCTACTCTTCGAGGATTACTGTATATGCATAGCCCATATTGAGCTTTTATCTACAGCCATTAGGACTGGAACTTTTCTTTTTTAATGAATGCTGAGATTCTCACATAATGACAAGAGCTGTACAAAGCATCAAATATCATGAGACATGTGAAAAACATCTTAAGTTGGCAGTGCTGCACATAAAAAGAAACAGCTCTTGTTTTACAGAGCTACAGTCTAAACACAAGACAAAGAGTAGTAGAAAGTAGCACTACCACAATTTTACAGATATAGCAAGATTAAGGAAAAATTTGTCAAAGGGAAAACTGAGGAAAAATCTGACACGGCTGTTTTTAGATCCCTAGTTATAGGGATACATTTCTTCTTCAATATACAGCTTTAATTTTCGTGGGGAAAATAAAATATTTTGCATGTTGCCAGAGGATTATGTTTTCCTTCCTAAAACAGGCAAATTAGGCTATTGTTGTGACAAATCATACTAACATATTGCTTCAGCATAAGCATAAGCTTTGCAAATAAAATTTCCTGTGCTATGGCAAATTTGTATTCAATGAAATGAATGAAAACAATGTTATGGCACCCAGAGAAAGCAATTTCGAAATATATTCAGTGAGGATTTCTCAGATTACTTGTGCAAGTGTATGTATGTGTGCAAAAGCAAACAAAACCTCATCCCCTGCAACTCCTCAAAACATCAGGAAAGTGACAGGCTGTGACACCTCTCCTTGCATTGCTCTGCAGAATATTATTGCAGCACTGACCACAGAATTTCATATGGTAAACAAATTTTACCCATCAACATGACAGCATCACTTTTACTACAGGGTTAATTTGCTTCTGTTTGACAGATTATTTTTATCAGAAACCTAGCCAGTTCTCAGCTGTAGCTTATTTCGACAGCCAATGCCAACAGAGCGTTCCTTCAAGTTGTGGGCACATTGATTATGGTGGTTATGAGATGAGCTAAAGCTATATGCACTTGTTCTCTATTATTTAATGAGTCATTGAAATTAATAACTGCCATCTTCTTATCTTGCATTACAGTTGAGAAACACACTGGTTGTAGCCAAAAATAAGTTGAAAAACTGGTTGTTTTGTTGATGGATCTGCTGTACTTGTGCACTGTGTAGTTGTCACTCTGTTCTCAGAATTTTACAATCTTCGTGTTCTTTAAAAATTTCCCAGTATCCAGAGGCTATTTCACAAGTACTAGATCATACCTTGTTTCAAGTTAATGGAAGTGTATGCATCTGTGCTAGTATTAACATAATTCAATTAATCATATTTAAATCTATTTGCTGGTATTTGCATGAAATAATGAATTTATTAACATGGCAGCATATGCCTTATTCCTAAATTATTGACTTAAAAAATAAAACCAAAACTGAAGTGAGACTTTGAAGCTTTAATTCAGAAAAAATGTCTGAGCATTTTACTGAGCAATGATCTTACAATAAAACTATTGAATCAAGTACAACCTAACACTAATTATACTGTAGCCCTTCATGGCACTTGTCATTCTGGCTTTTGTTGCATTCTGACCCTCTTCCACTTAAGCTTTTATTTTAAACATCAAACGATGAGTGTGTGAACTAAAACTCTGTAATTACTTTGCACTGCTTACCTTGTTCACATTGAAAAATTGCCTCCTAGCATATGGAATGACTGTGTCAGAGCCTGTGCTGTGGTGTATGAAATGCAGGAAATCTCCACTCCACCAGAAGCTTGGCCTGGGTGACACTAAGTCTGCTTTGATGGCTTCATACAGGGGAATTTGATATCTTGAAACAGTCCATTGCCATATCTTTCCCCCAAGCACTATCCTGCATGAGCAGGACTCATGGCTCCACTCTAGAATCTCTGATAAACCATGTAGAGAAAGACTTTCAAAGAGGATGGAGCACTTTTAAGTCCTTACTGAAACTGGCTTTGTCTTTCTTTTTTATATTTACTGAGTAAGTACTTCTGAAAATTGTCTCCTCAGTTGCCACAGAAAATTACCACAAAAAATGCCCCACAGCTAAAGGTAAATTCATACCAGTGTTCACTTGCTCTCCCAATTTGTGCAGCCCACAGCTATTCCCTCCTCCCTGTTCCCTGTACACACAGCAATACTCTGCTCAGCCAGGAAATCTCATTGCTACAAGTAGGCCAAAGAACTCACTTCTCTCAAGTTAGCAATCTGATTGATTTTCCTTTCAGTGTCTACTGATAACAAACCTTAAAGAACGTTGCCCAAGTTGCCTCAACAAGCAAAGATGTAAGAGAGATGTAATAACAGTCTTCAGATATGTGAGAAGTAGGTGGGAAGAGGAAGAGCAAACTCTCTCTCCTCCCAGGTGGACAGAGCAAGAGCTTAGGGCTTAAATAGGAACAACAGTGATTTATGTTAGGCAATAGGAAAACTGTTCTCAGTGATGAGGCATTAGAATACACCACAGAAGGAGGCAAGGGGTCCCTAAAAATGCGCTTGGACAAACTCCACTGGTAAATTGTTCAGGGAATAAGTGTTTTAGCACAGAAGAATGGTATAAAAGACCTTTCAGCTTTTTTCCAAGCACTGGTGTCAAGTGGAAGACAGACTTCATTCTTAGATTCCCCTGGGGTTCCACTACAAGTCAATGTCAAAATGGACATGACTCACTTTCATCACCTGCAATCAAATTATTTTTGCTGAGGTGCCACATGATGGCTACAGCAAGCACCAGCACTGGTGGCAGTCAGAGAGCATGACATGTGGGCAAGGAGGTGGCTGTAAAAATTTTTACAGGCCCCCCAGCTTCTCCTTTCCTGCAGACAACCTGCTCCTTCCACAGCACCTCTGCACTCTATGTCCCACCTCCTGCACACCCAAGTGCAGGATCATGACCACTGCCCTTGCTCTAGACCTTCCATGCAGCCACTCTGCCTCCCATTTTGGTGGGCACTCTGGTACTTTGTCACTGTCTTGGCTTGCAAAGCAGGATGTAATCAAAAGTATGTAATCTATTAGCATCTGTTGAAACCAGGTGGGGCAGTGTTCTTTATCTTTTCCACAACCCATCCTTCCTCCAGGAAGATATCATCTGTTAATGGGCCATTGAGTCTCACTGAATGACTGATAAAATTACATCATCCCATTGGGTCCCACTGAATGACTGAAAATTACATCATCCCATTGGGAGATGCTCCAGCCAGGGGGAGCAGCCAAGCATTTCCTACCTAGATAAAATCTGAGATTTGGAACATCAGAGCAGCCTTTTTCCACTGGATTCCAGAGGAAAACCAAAGCTTTCCACATCATCACTGGACCTTTGGAGGAAAACTGCACCCTTCTACAGGACCACTGCTTCAACTGAACCACATCTGTCACTCCAGGAGGACTGCAGCCACCATTTAATCAGACTGCTACTGACACCCTGACTGATGGGGTGTCAGGTTGTATTCTGACTCTGCCAGTGTTTTGGGTTTGGGTTTTTTTGTATACTGTATTTTTTATTTTAATTTTTTTTCCTAGTAAAGAACTGTTATTCCTATTCCCGTATCTTTGCCTGAGAGCTCCTTAATTTCAAAATTATAATAATTTGGCGGGAAACTGTCCATTTCAAGAGAGACTTCTGCCTTTCTTAACAAATACCTGTCTTTCAAACTGAGACAGATTTTTAATTCCATAGACACTGGACAAGGAATCTAGTGGAAGTCATTACCTCTGTGGTCTGGAAGACAGACAAATGTTTCTTTCTGCAGTGGACCATCCCAGCCCTCTGTGTCAGTATGTATGGCACCAGAAGCCCCTTTGAATTTTTCACACCACTTTACAGCTGGGGAGACCTCAGCACTTCTGCGGCTGACGGCATTGGCACAGCCTCACGGACAACATCAGCTGGCAGCCAGGCACCCTCTCCTTTCCTGACTGAGTGCAGTGCTTTCCCACACCTACAGCATCTATGCTAACATTTTTCCATATTAGACTGCAGGTTGGATGTTTTAATCTTCCAAGTGTCCTGGTTCTGGCAGTGAAAGCAGCTTAGACTGGGCTGGTGTAGTGGCTGTTGTCAGATGTCTCCACGCTGTGTGCTGAAATGACATCTCGTCATCACATGCAGACAGGAAGCAGCAAGCAGGCGAGAAAGAAAATACAACAGAAAGTATTTCTCTGTCTGCCAAGGAAACAGTCCATGCACAAAATCCTGGCTGCTAAAAAGGCAGGCAGCAGTGTCAGTAAATGATAGCTTTGGATTTTTAATGCCATCTTCTTACCTGAATTTTTATTGCATATCTATTAACTAATAATATGTAGCTGAATGCAAATGTCATGTGAATATTTTTATAGGTTTCCACCAGTTTGTTTTTCTAAACATTTTAATATTTCTACTTCTATTTGTGCATCTATGTTTTAGTTACCTCTACCATAGCTTTTCTCTGTTTTTCAACAGATACATTTTTTAAAAACTAGGTACATTAAAATTACTCCTTTTCGACTTTACAAGTGAAATAAAAATTCTCCTCCATTTATGTTTCACCCCTGGATCTAAATTCACACATTCCTCTTTTGCTCTTAAAAAAATCCATAAATTTATTTTGTGGCAGTTGTAGTAAACTGTAGCACTTTAGAGAAGACCTTCTGTGTTTTCTTTTAACATGGATCCTGTTCCCAGTAAGATTTATGCAGAGGCTAAAAAGAAAATCACGCTAGTTTTTATGGTTAAAATTTCCCCCAGATTTTAAGCACTAAAGTGTTCATGGCCTGGAAACTTCTGAAAAATGAAAATCTCATGAGTTTTATCCAATTTACAGCCTTCCAAAAAATGTTGGCTTTTTTTTTAAGCAGCCACTTTCAGAAAAAAAAAACTATGTAAAACTCCATTTTCCTGATGAAAAAGACTTGGAAGTTATGCTTTCACATGCTTACCCAGCTCCTCAGGCACATTAGAAAATTATTCCCTTTAGAGTAAGCAATCCCATTGCAGAACACCCTCAATGTGCTGGGGCTCAAGACTTTTCTCTGAGGAACACTTTGCGATGTTATGTTGCTGTCTTCTCTATCGCTACTCTGTATCTCCCTCATTTTATTTCAAGATTTATTCGAAGAGGATATTTGAGTCTTTGAGTCCCAAATAGATTTTTTTTTTTTTTAATGTGGGCATGCATCTCTTTCAGTTCCAGCTGGAAGACAGAAAATGCTATTTTGTTTAACACAGAGACATTCAGACGTTATGAACACCCTAAGCTGGTGTTTGGCCAGGGAGCATATCTGTAGCAGCAGCCATGATGCACAGCAAGAGTGAGCTGCAAAGCAAATCAGTTCTGGTGCAGAGGACCCAATGTTTGCGATATGCAAGTTTCTGAAGATTTTACTTCAGACCAGCTGAAGTAGTACCATCCCTTTTGTGGATGGAACAGTGCTCCTGATCTGCAGTGTCTGGTTTAGGTTAATCCCAGAAGAACCTAGCTTGTGTTTTCCAGCAGTACTTCACAAAGCATGCTGAACTGCGGCATGCAGTTGAAAAGAACACTCCTGATCCAAACAGAAACACTAGTGAAGATGAATCCTGAGCTGCCCTGGTTATACCTTAATGCAGAACTACTGCGACCACCAGAGGAGTCTGGTGGCTAGAATAGATAATTTCATTCGAGTGATCCTCAAAAGAAAGCACTTTCCCTTCCAAATTATGATGTGTCTCTCTTCCTAGAGTCCATTAATACATATGTCCTGGATGCATAGCTCTGTTAGTGGCTACTTTCTTATGTAAGGAAAGATCCTTAGCAAACAGTGGTTTGTCTCCATCTCCAATCTCCAGGGATACCCATGGGAAGCTGATATGAGGTAGGTGCCCAAGTACCTTTGCAGATCTCAGACATGCACCCTTTGGCTGGTGTTAGGTGGTGGCAGGCAGTTGTTAGAGAACTAGAGATGTAACCACACTAAACCTGGGCTTTTCAGGCCCATGAAAACTAAAATAAACTCCACATCCCCCACATTCATGGTGGCAACTCTCAGTAAAGGAGCAGTGCCTTTTTAGACTGTGATTATGTGATCCTTTGTGTCCATTTGACTGTGGTTGTATTTCATGGAGTCATCCACAACAGGAAACAAAGGTATCAGCTAGTGAAAACTCTCAGCTGAGACTGAGGGGTGATTGCTACACCCACCAGTGAAATAAATACAAATGCAATGAGGCTAATTTCATTCCACATGGAGAAGTCTACACAGATGAACTAGAATTCATCTACTTTTCTCAATTTACAGGTCTGGTGAGTTTGGATCAATGTAAACCAAACATCTCTGTGAATGTATGCACACAGGCTTTCTCCCATCCTCTCCAGTGAGAGTGTGTTCATGCTAATTTCCTCTGCTTTCTCTGGCAGTGGGGAAATGCAGCCATTCTGCCACAAATTAAATGAATCCTTCACGGATAAGATAGTCATTGCAGCTTCCTGCATAGAGCCCAAAATTTTCATCCTGTTTAATAATCAGACACTGTAAAATGGCATTTTAAATGTATTCACAGCTTTCAAACATCTGGTGCATACTGCTGGTGTGCAGCAGACGAGTAACTTGTATATATTTTGGAGCATAATGCCACGACTATTTAAGAGAGAATATATGAGAAAGAACATCCCAAAGAAAGGCTCATTGGTGAACTTACCTGCCATTGCCTTTTACTCATTTGTTGGAACAGTGTCTGTATATTTGCATAACTTGAGCTGCTCAGCAGCAATCAAAGACATCACTATCCTGCTATCATTAGTTTTTGTGTCATTTATGCAAATATCCATTTGCATGGGTGAGCAATATGGGTCTTACCTTTTCCTGTGTTTCAAAATTATTAGCAGAGGAGAGAAGGTTTTGTCAGAAGTGTATAGTCTTTTTGGAACCCTTTCTATAGGTTTTGGCTAAGCAATTTGAATATTTAAGTTTTACAGTCTCAATCTAAACATGAAATTTCTGATGATGTAGAGTTTCTGCAAAGGTAGTATCAACTCCTTTTACTTTAATAACTTGTCTCCAGCAATGGTCAGTCTCATTACAAAAATATATTTTAGTTTGACAAGGCTTGTCTTCCATAGACCAATTTTGATTTGAAACAGCTTTCTTTCTATCCTTAAAATCAACTCCTAAACTCACAATTCAACATTTTGTTTTGCTTCCAAATAGTTCTGATATGCTTGTAATATCCAAGCTTCCTGCTATGGGTTTTTAAAACACTGACATGTCATTGGCTTTCTTCCAGTCTTCTGGACACTGCTGGAAGTTTTCCGGTATGCTGAAAATCACCGTTTTTGCTCCTTGGTTAGCTGACTTAAAAATCACAGGTGCAGGTTATCCATACCTGCTGATTTAAAATGTTTAATCTTTGTAGCTGCTGTTTAACATCATCTAGATCCATGCATGGAATGACAGTCTACAGAGGGAGCTGTGATATAATCAGATTTTAAGTAGCACAGATTTGCACACACACTGGCCCAAAAGGCTTTACCAGAGGCAGCCTGGTTTCAAGATAAAAGGCTTAGTGGTATTTCTGAGAGCTTAGACTGGGCTGGTACATTGACCTACAGAATAATATATATACACATCTCAAAATCTAGCTGGCCTTTCATTTTTATAAATAAGTAAGAGTTTTGCTGTAAGACCTGAAAAAATCTCATGTGAACATGAAATGGTTGTCTGCCTGAAGCTAAAAGAAGCCTTGGACAACCACTTGGAGAAGCCAGAGATATTTTTCTGTCATAAAATCCGTGTAAATAAATGTCTGTGAACTATGATGGTGAGGGACACTAATCCTTATCTCGGCATGTATAATAAACTTGCTCTGGAAGAGGAAAGCCTACTTGACTTCTGTCAGAGTATTTTTAAGAACTTTCTTGCCAGTACTTTCCACAAAGACGGAAGGAGTTATGTCCCCATGTAAGAGTTATGTCCCTAATGTACCTGACACAAAGCCCTGTCTCCCCTGGCACATCCTCCAGCTGCCTACCAGCCAAGCAGTGACTTTGAGCAGACATAGCTGAACAATTTCAAATGTCTTGATTTGGAGAGGGTACCTCACTGTCATAAACTATTCTTGATGGTGGTCTGTTTTCACCTTCTCTTCCTGCCTGCTTTGGCAGATTGTCCTAGTTCTGGCCAGGACAGTCCCAATTTTTGCAGTAGGCAGAAGGGGACATAGATAGGATCTGGAGGTTATTCTATACTACCTCACTGATTTTCTGGGGATAGGGGATGGGGTGGCCTGGTGGAAGGAGCAGTCAGTTATTGAGGGGGGTGAGAACTCATGTGCAAACCATTCATTTCTTGTATGCGCTTATATTGGTATTTATTTTCTTATCTCATTGCTGTTTCCAGTAAATTTTTGTTATCTCAACCCAAGATCTTTATCTTTACCTCTTGTGTCTCCAATTCCCTTTTCATCTCACCACAGGAGGCAGGCAGAAGGGAGCGAGTGAGCAGTGCATGGTTTGGAGTGTATCAGTGGGAACACTAAACTGGGGAGGGCTGTTCCTAAATCAAGATGCAGGTGTATTTTCCTACAAAAGAATGTAGAAAATTGTACATGACTGTCTTTGCCTCTCCAGGGGCCAGACCTCTATTTCCAACATAACATGAGAGTTGACACATTAAAAGACATGTCCAGGTTTCTGGACTGAGATAAACACACTAACAATCCAGCATGTCAACAGCTAACACCCCACCTCCACCACACACACACAGAGTTTTATTTGCAAGCAAATACAGGGAGTTTAGTAAGTATATGGGTTTAAACACTACTCTAGACAGTCAACACTTTGATGACACCACAGTTTATGATAAGAAAAAAAAATATGGCTCTGGGTCACGGTTCTGGCAGTGCTAAATCTTACATACTGTTGATGCTTTTCTAGTTTAATGTGGTTTACCTCAAATACTCAACTCTGGGCATTATGTGCTGTGTACAGCTCCCCCCAGAATGACTTCTTTTAGCATTTGAGACAAGACATCTGACTTAGAAATTTCCCAGCATGCAGGTCTTTGGCACAGTGTTTGCCTTTGAAGTGAAAGAAAACTGCAGCTGACAGGGAATGCTTTGATGAAACAGTTTCTCATGAGAAAATGTGGATTCATAAACATGGAAAATTTTAATGGAAACACATGAGGCAAGAAGAAAGCTTAGAGTGAGGATACATTCTGGGGTACAGGGAGACTCCCACAATGGTTGAAGTGTTGACTGGGATGTGAGGGATGAGTGTCTTTCAGGTAGTATTCTCAAGCATATCTCAGGCAGTAAATATGCTCAGGCAGAGTCAGTGCAGTCAAGTGCTCATTCAGTGCTTGAAAATGGTAGTTAAATTATCAGATGCAAAGTTTTTCAACACAGAATTGGCTTTAGGTGTTGCTGATCAGCAGTGGGTAAAGTTGTGGGTCTCACAGCTGAAGTCCACTGAGGGTATTATAGAGCATTTCCCATGCATAAGTTGTCCCCATGCTCTCTAGAGAAATTTGCCGTATTAAGGAATGTCTGTCACCTGCAACAAAGCAGCAATGCATTCCTTGTCCATGTTTGCAAGTCATTCAATCACACATCATCTCAAAAAGGCTGCATATTATGGAGCTGAGGACCATCAACCAGAATCAGTGGAGCACGATTAAGGTGTTCATGGAAAGACCTACAAATTAACAGCACCAAAGATGTTGTGGACAGCAATGTGGTAAGAAGTGTCTTTGGATTTTGTCTTGCCCATTGAAACAAGCTTCTGCTCTAGCCAGGCTGCTGTCATACATGCTGGTTCAGCCCATGAGCTGCTTACTTGTAGCCATAGAGGTGGCTGAGCTCCAGAAGCACAGCCAGGACTGCAGAAGAGCAAATGAGACTATTTGAAAGTCTAGCAGACAGCAGAATGACCTCTGTAGCTGAGTTTGGTTCTGTCCTGCCAGCCCTGGGTGCAGACATAGCTAGTGTGTGACTGCCCTCAGCAAGCTGGCAAGCCCACAGGCATCTGTGTAGTGAGATCCTTCTGATAAATGCTAGAGCCATGGAAAAGTCCATCTGCAAAGCTCTCCTCCAAGCCTTGGTATCAATGACAATCAAAATAGGAAGCGCCCAAGGCTGCACATTTGTGGAATCTCGGTTAGAACAAGTATTAGACTTCATAAAACAGGCATAAAGCATGTTGGTAACTTTTCTCATGGTTGGCTTTTATTCACATGAGATCTCACTGCTGAACAAACTTCAAACAGGGGTACTAATAAATGTCTGTCTACATTTGAAAATCCATTGGTCATGGCAAACTCTCATTTCCTGAGACATGTCTATTCCCAGAGCAACATCCCTAATCTAAGCAGCCTGACCTGGCTCATAGTGAGGTTTCCAGGTGGGCAGAGGGGGTGAATGCAGCTTCATGTCCAGCCCTACCAAACTTGTCCTATATCTTAATGATGGGCTCTCAGACAAGCTTAAAAAACTGAGCTGCTTCTGGAGGTCAAAAAGTCAGTCCCCAGACTCAGGAAGAGGTGACCCTTTTGGTCTCTGAGCCTTACAATACAAGGGCAAAAGTATTGTCCTCCTGACTGCTTTCTTTCCACTTTTTTTTTCTAAAAGGATGCTTGTTTAAGAGCAAAATTTGTTTTCTCACCTCCCAAGACAAGGCAATTAGCCTTCTCTAGATAAAACCTCTTTAAGTGGAAGCAGCTAATGTCTATCAGTTAATTATAACACTGTTAGAAGCCACCTTGCCTTTACCTGGCATTGGGAACGTCTGTCCTGTTACAGCCTCTACCAGACTGGAGTGCTCACAATCCATATAACCTCTTGCCTTCCTTATTTACATTACAGAATGAACTGAATAATTCTGAAAACATTTTGAAGATGAGGAATATCCCTTTTGTTTGCTTAAGTTGTGACTACTGTGCTGCAATATATCACTGCCCAAAACAATGACATCTGAAAATACATATCTAATTTGATATATGTTCATAATAAAGTGTATTTAACTACAAAGATATATGTGTCTGAAGGTATACTTGTTACTGGAAGAACATCTGAGCCTTACTGCCACAGGCTCGAGAAGTGCAGAAAATGCTCAACAGTCCAGTGACATAATATTGATTAATTATACCAGCATTTCTAAAGTACCTTTAACATACTTCAAAGGGGGTTGCTGCAAAGGCCCTTCCTTTGAAAATTAGGGCTCCTCTTCCATCATGCAGACTGGAATAGAGGGGAGCATGTCTAAATGCTTGGCACCCTATGCACAAAACATATTTACTTATACTAATCATAAGTGGTATAAAAAATAATTCTATGCAATTAAAACAGGATCAGGCAAAGAAATCTGATGTAGTGGATTTTGAAGCAGCAAGGAAAATTAATGAAAAAAGCTGTATGTCTGTCAGAGAGCTGAAGACACTCCAAATAACAGAATCCTGGCAAGCCTAGAACTCCCGAGGGGTCAGGTAATATTGATCTGGCCGAATTTCATCATATAGGAAACCTTACTGTGCTGTATGTCTTGAACAGTTACAGAGCCCATAACATTTTCTAAGAAGACTTGAGTTCTCAAGTCTGGACCACAGCTCTATGCACAAAGATTTACTGTATTTTGGAAAGTTTTTCCCAAGGAGGACGAAAGGCTTTTTGGTTGTGAAAACTTTATAGATGTCCAGTTTGGTTATGCTTAAGGCTCACATTTTTCAAATTGCATAGCAATTTTTATGGCCAAGCTATTATAAATTAATTTTAAGAGCAAGGCTTTTCAAAGCACTGTATCAAATGCTGTTGCTGTTTTTAATTTAAATTACCCCTACCATGTTTTTTTCAGTTGCTAATTTATCAAAAGAATTAAGAGCCAACAAAGAAAAGCTATCAGGTTTCTCAAGCGAGATTTGATCTTTATGAGAAAATGCATGCATCAGTTTCATTCTTATTAAACACTTGTGAGCATCCAAATATAATGAAAATTAGGCTATGTCTTCCTGATTTCAAATGTGTAACTCAGAGGTGAAAGGCGCTTTGAGGCTATATCACAGAGAGGCTAGATCTGTGAGCTTGACATTAATCGTATTTTTCATGTCATGCTTCACGCCTGCTGTATTGCTACATTATTTGCATTGTGCAGTAAGCCTCAGTCATAAACAAATATATCTGAAAATCTGTATTGTGAAGGTTCAAGAACTGCTTGAAGACATAGTTCATACTGCAACACTGAGGTACATTGAAAACTGCTGGTAATTGCAGGAAACATTTTGAACTTTTTGGTAATTTCACTTTCCCCCCACCTTCATCTTGATAATCCCTTCTCTTTGATTGAAACTCTTAATATTTTAGAGGTTCCTGCAAAAAGCATTCTGCACAACCATATTATAAAGTTTTCCTACCAAACCAGGTTTTCTGGAGACATACAACATATGCAGAGGGAAGTTAAATTACAATCTGACTCCAAATACAACAGATAGTGCCTGAAGAAGCTGCGAGTGCCAGCAGGATCTCCCCCAGCACATTATGATGCTGGACATGTTTGAATCAGAAGTTCAGTTCCCCTTCCAGACAAGTGGAGGAGAAAGGTAACCTTAAGTTTCTTTAGGAATATTTCTGGAGGAATTAGATGCTGCAGAATCAAGCTGCCCCAGATGTATGACAGGACTGCCTTAATCGGTAGGAAAATATAGAAATTGGGAAGCTAACCAAGCTTTTTCTCCGGTCCTGTGTTATGCTGGACTTGGGGCTTCCTATCTTGCTGACAAGACCCAGAGAGCCAGAGGTCAGCCTTGAACAGCATCACATGTATACACCACAGCTGAAGCTCCAAGAAGGGCTTTTGGAAAGAATCCCTCCTCATTTTTTTCTACCTAGGAATTATGAAAAGTCTTTCAGAACGTGGCCTTTTTTGGTGCAGGAGTTATTAGGAAATGAGGGAAGACACATGGTTTACATGTACAAAGTATTGCCACCTTCCCATGTATGTGTCTCTATCCCTGGCAGCAGCCACTGGCCCGTCTCGTTAGAGAGACACTGTAAAATTCAAATCAATTTGAGCAATGGACATGCAAGCAATGTGCCTGCCCACAGGCTCCACTATCACATCTGGAGAAAAAGATGCAATTATTAGCTTCCTTTATCCCAACCTTTCACCAGGGGTATCAAAGGCCAGGACAAATGATAAGCAAGTCATCTACAGGACAGCACTGCTTCCCAAGCTTGAGTGAGCTTGCAGCAGCTCCTTGCAGGGTCACCAAACCCGGCAGAAACTCAGCTGTTTATGCTAATATTTGGGGTTGCAGCAGGATTCCCATGGGCAAGCTCCCTCAGCTCTGTCATATGATAGCAACAATGGAACAAAAGCTGCTGTAGTGCAAGAGCAAGAATAGCAGCTGCTAGAATAGTGATTCCTATAATCTGACATCAGTTTTAGTAAACTTTGTCTGTCTAATGTGCCCAGTGGGATTTTACAGAGGCTATACCCTTCTGACCTTTCTGACTGCAGCCTTGGGTTTTGCTTGCAATTTTAAAAGTGGGACGAATGTAATATTTTTCTAATTAGCAGCCTCCGAAACACATGAGCAGAAATTGCACCAGATATAGGTCTGTATTAGTATGATTTTAATTTATATTAATAAATTTGTTTTGGTTCTTTTCATCCAATTTGTGTGTTAGCACTTTAAAATGTGTGTTATTAGTATGCAACTTAATCTTTAGCACATTATCCATAAGATTTAAACACAATGCATGCTCTCTTAAATTTGGTTATATCTTCTGTGACATTTATATTTACTTTCCCTCTTCCTATGCTGATAAGTAAAAGATGCCCTCAAGCATTTTTAGTTTATATCTGTGTATTTGTTTCCATGGAATTACACATTTCATGTTGCACAGAAATATGCTTATCTGGAGACTGGGTTTTTGTTTCTTTTTATCTTGCAGATATCAATAAAACCAAATCTCTCTGTTTCTCTTCTAGGTTAAAAAAAAAAAAGTAATTCTCTTCCCATTAATGAACATTATTAGTGATGTTTTCAGTTTCCCAATTTAATAGTCACCTCCTGTGTTGACAACTCTTTCTTCAGAACGAGAGCACAAAGCATCTCATATAGGGAGAGCCTATGACAGATTGCCCCTTTGCTAATGGGGGCTCCAGATATATGACTGAAACATTTACATCAGAAATGGATTGCCTAGACCTAAATTTTTCCCACTTCAAAGCCTGAGGGTGACCAGATCACTTCACAAATACATCTTTCTTCTTTCACTTGCTTACTGTGTCATCATCATGTGAAAGTCCTAAAGGGTTAGATCAGAAATAATTAGGAAATTTTTATTTATAATGGGGTATAGATGCCAAAGGAAAAAAAAAAAGAAAAGAAAAGATGAAAGAGACCAAAAGGAAACTGGGGGAAGTCCCAGTAAGTCTGCTTAATAGATAGGAAACAGGTCAAACAAAGAAGGCCATTTGTGTGTGTCTGGGAGAGATTTCCTAGGGTTAGCAGAGATGCAGATTTCCTTGGCATATTAGAAAAAGTGGGATTTACTTTCTCCTACTTGGATATTCACAGTCTGGATAGGGAACAGCATCTCACATTCAGCTCAGTGGAGCATCCCATCCTGAACACCTGCAGAGATGTTCCTAATTATCAAAAGTTGAAATAACTAATCACCACTTTTAGCTTTCAAAAGTTGTTACTGTCAGTGAGGCAGTGTGACAGGAGAAAGGGCTGGAGAGGTGGATGGGAAGGCAGGAACGAGAAAGGATAGGCTGGAAACAAAAAAAAAATCACAATAACATCAGGCAGTGGGTGGAGGAGAGGAATTCATAGCTCCTAATCATCAGTGACATGAAAGTCTGAGCTCAGGTCATGCCCCACCATGGAGCATGGCTCTCCATGACAGATGTGGGAAAAGACATATTCCTGCAACAGGAGCTGTGGAGACCCAGTGCAATGCAAGAGAGAGCTGAATGACCTTGTGAGTCTCCCCATGAGTCATGAAGAGTATTAAAGGTAGAGATCTAACACTGTAGTTTTAGGCTTTGAATATTTGACGCTTTCTACAGCTAACCAAGCACACTCATATGCCTCTCATTTAGCTCAAATCCAGACTTTAATCAACACTGACATCAAAGTTCCAGATACTACAGCCTTCCCTTGGGTCACAGGTAATGCTCCAGTTCTTTATTACCATCTGGGAGAGGAACTTTACACTTAGTCTTCCTGGACACTGAGGACTAAGCAGCGTTCTGAAGAATGCTGATCATTCTAAGCATCATTCAGGGGCTGCAATTCTGTCCTGAGCCATCAGTGCCTAAGAAATCTGCACAATTGCTTAGAGGACTTTAGTTAAATGCAGTCTAACCTTTCTGTGCCAGCTGAGTGTAAAGACTGCAGTGTTGGTTGCAGCAAAAGCCACTGGTCATACACTATTTCTACGTCTGGAAAACTAAAAAAAGTTGCTTTTAAAAACTCCATATTTTGCCATGGGCTTTATTCTCAGAGAACAAAGATAAGTTTGAAGAAATCGCAAATGTATATATAGCATACGTATATATATATATATATATATGCAGTGTGTGTCTCTTTAAAAGTATACTGCAATGGAATTTAGGCCCAGCATGTAGTTGGAGCACTGGTCTATTTACAAACTCAGTATTCTATAAGGAAAAAATACTTGTTGCCTATTTTCTGCATGCTGTTTCCATGTGTAAAACTTAATGTCACTTCTGTGCTAGTTCTCTTAGTTCATACTCCTAATCACAGCATTAGCTGTGATTTTTGCTGAAATAATGATGTCAAGGGGGAGTCGATAATACACAGCTCTCAGAATCACAGTTGTGCTTGCAAACGCTGCTGGGACAGCAAAATTGTTTTTGGTATTGCTGCTTCTGTTCAGAAAACTAGAACAATCTCTAGTGGGAAATCACTTTATTTTGGTGCAAGCAGTGATTCTTCATGAGGGTTTGCCAGGATTTCTTTAGAAATAAAAGCCCTCTTCTAGCGTAGACAAAGACTTTGCAGTTGACTTTTTTTTCTTTTTTGGCAGAGATGCCTTACAATTCCACGTAATATTTGCATGTCTTGACTCTAATGACATTCTAGTTAAAAGTAAAAAACATTTCTTGTTGCCTAGTTTGATTTAGCACAGAAATTAGATACAGTTTATTTTAAAAAGAACTTTTAATTGTAGCTCAAAATAGAGTGAAATGGCATAAAAACTGATGTCACGGTCCAAAAATACTATTCTATTTTGAACATCTAAACGATGTCTGGTCTCATAAATGTTCAGATTATCATAAAAGTAAAAGAGAATCAGAAGAAAACTGAAAGTGCTCTTTTATAGATCGGGCAAAATCTATGATTTGCGTAACAAAAAGATGCCCTCTAAAGATACACTTGCTGTCAAAACTGAGATACTGTTGCATACTTGTCTAAAAAGGAGTTAGCAAACATTTTCCTTTTTATCCAGCTGCAGTCAATCAAATAGGGCAAGCAGGCTATGAATGAATATGAATTAAAGTTGTTTGTGGGAAGTGTAACACATAAACTGAGCATTTTCAGAAATATTATACGTGAGAATGTACCCAGGTCTATCGCAACTTGTGCACAAATAGTTTGTTTCCATGGTCCTTTCAACATGGGTATACTTCTGCCAATGCTGTTTAATGTAGTGACATCAGTGATGTAACATTTACGCCACAAACTGGAGGTATCAGCTTTCTGGTAGTACCCTTTGCAAAGGGGGTCACATGGACAAGGCACAAGTAGCCCAAACCCTCTGCTCCCAGCCCGCCAGTGACCTGCTACAGGTGAGAGAGCTTTGGGCCTAAGTTGGAGCACACTCAAGAGCTAGTGCCAGGAGGAAATCCCTTTTTGAAATGTAATAGTGCAGAACTTCCTGAGTTCAGACCTTGCTGCCACTGCAGGAAAGGTAATCCCATACTATCTCTGAGTGCCTGGGGAGCCATCTCCTCCCCGTCATCTTCTCTTGCCCCAAAGTGCATACTGCTTGATGATGGTCCACAACTACACAGTAGATTCAGTGCAGATAAACTCAGAAGAGCATTCCTTGTCTGTTCTTTAGTTTGTCTGTGAAAAAGGAGATGCAATTTATCTCAAACATCTTCTGTAGAAGGAAATCAAATTTACATGAAACAGCAGCCTAGCTAAGGGAACTGAAAACAGAGGCAGTGGCCAGGATTTGCCAGCACTAGGAAACAACAAAGACCTAGAATACAACTTCTGGGGCTGCAGTCCATAATGCTCCTCATTGACAGTGATGTAAATTTAATCATCCCTGTTCTCTACCTCCCTTTTTGCATTACAGTAATACTTCAGCTCAGCTGGTTCCCTGCCTAGATCCACAATGTGCCCCTACAGAGCTCTGCCTAGCACAATGGAGGCGAGATAGACAAGTAAGTCACAGAGAAGGTGTCAGCAGCTTACTGACACCCAGCTACACCCTGTCTCACTGGGTTACAAGCACTCCTACAGAACTGTGACAGTGTGCACCAGTGGAGGAATTTACCTACAAATAGAGTTGATAGGCTTGCTGCCTCCATCAGATCATTCTATTCAATCCACACCATTGTTAATGGAAGGACAACTGTTCAGGCAAGGTACTTTGGGAAGTAGAGTGGGATATTTCAGTGGGAGAGGTTATCTGTACGCCACAGTTGGTTTGGATGCATAGAAAGCAGAGCAGCTTCAGAAAGGAGTACGTATCTCTCAGCTGAGGAGGCCCTCTGGAAATGCCATGAGGCATCCTAGAAATTAATGTAACACACTGCAGATGCTCAAAAACTCTTCTGGGCAGCTAATACCTAGCTCTACACTGCCCTCACTAACCACGGAGCACAAAGACGGTCAGTCCACTTCATAGCTGGACAGAGAATTGCACAGAGAACCTTCACCAAATTTCTCCAGTGGGGCAGGGCAAGTGGGGTTCAAAATCCCACTGCCATATGGCATTTGCAGGTTCCTTTTTTTCCCACTGAGCAAGGAGACTTGCAGACCTGTTTAAGAGTGTGCTGGTCACAGCTGAAAACAGCAAAGGGGTATGAAACATAGCTGGTAGTGATGAAGATGTGGACAGATCTGGGCTTGTAACTGAGTCTCCATGTCCAAATATTTGGTTAGTTTTGCTTTGGATTTATTTACAGGGAAAGCTCATTGATTGTATTTGTCCAACTTACTGTTTTTCACACATTTAAAGGAAATGCCTGTTAACCTTTGAGATTAAACAGCATATGCAACTTTCACATAATTTCAGCCACCGAAAAGTGAGATATCTGTTTAAACCAGTTGTCTACCTTCCCTTTGAGCAGGAAAAAGACATCTCCAGAGAACAGTTCATCCCACCTGCAACAGGTTGGGTGACTGTCATTCCAGAGGTGCCCACATTTCTGCACTAGATATAAACAGCAACTAGTTGTCTAGCTTTGACACAGGTAAATCTTAACCTCAGCTGGCTTATTTCAATAGAGATCTTGTCTTCATTAAGTAACTAAGAGAAGCAAAACTCAATGAGCTTTCAATCAATAACATTTTATCCACTATAGCTGACCACAGAGAAATATGACATGAATACAAAATGAATGTGATGCCAAATTGATTTTTGTCTTTTTTCTTTTATATATTTTCTATATTCTTTACACATGTATTTGTAGCTCTGTAGCCTATCACAGTATTCATAGATAGCATTTTACCTACTCTATTAGACAGAAAGACAAGATAAATCCCCCAGTGGCTCCAAGATGGGGGTCCAAGGTTAGATTCTTAGGGAAGCCAAGGTTGAAACTGGCTCTCAGAGACACATTTTCATAAACAAAGATTAGCTCCTAACTAAAAGAGGGGGAATTCAAAGAGGAATGAACTGGGCGGGATTACCTCACCACTTATGTCTCTAATTGGGGATTTTTGTCAGATACGCTAATGTGCTAAACATAAAAATTGTAGACGCGTTAATGCTACGGGCAAATCTTCGGCGTTTTTCCATCCGGTGAATTGTGCATCTAAGGATGCTTATAAAGGTAACCCCTTTTCATCACCAAACTGTGTCAGGCTCACGATTTTAGGGCCAGCAAAAGGCATCAAATGGACATCTGATTTGCTGATGCAGGACCCTGTTATTGCTTTGAACATAAGCTGCAGTTTTCTCTTGTATCAGTGACTGATAGTATAACTTTGGTTAGTTAGCCAAACTAACCCAAGGACTGTGATGTGTTGCTAGTTCTGGATAAATCCAATGCTTGTTTGCGGGATTTCTGAAGTGATTGGAAAGGAACTTGACATGTTCATGTTCTTCCAGGCTTTTAAGGGTCAAAATGACACATTCTTGATCATATGATTATGTTAGAGAAACTGAGAAATCATCTGCTACAGAAGATGAAAGAAAACTTCTAAACATTGTCTACATTTTGTGCATGTTTCTGCTTATCAGCCGAACGGTGGCTGTGCAGTGAGGATTATTAACATGGCATCAAAGCTCTACAGATAAAAATGCCCCAAGAGTTAACCGCAGGTCGAGACTGACTCTTACTCAGATTCAGCTAACAGCACCTCTTAAAATTTGCCTTTGAAAGGAGCTACCCTACCGTGTTATTTTGATTTCTTGTCACTGTCATAAATCCAGTGCATGTTGTCATAGACTACTGAGCGGACATTTGCCATAGCCACATCCTAATTGCTATACTAATTTCATCTCCAAAGCCCCAAACCAAATGATCCACTTCTTACACAGGAACTTGAGCAAAATCTGGGAGGGAATTGCTGCCTGCTCTCTGAGGCATAGCAAGAAAAGCAAGCCGTTCCTGGCTGACATCTGTGTTAACAATGGGCCATATGCAGGCTGTACAGAGAGAGCTGGTAACACACCTGAGATCATGCATTTCACAGATTGTACCTATTACTGACATCTTGTATAACATTTAATATAAGGATAAATAGACGCAGCAGCCACTCGGACTGGGCACAAAACAATCAGCCAGCCAACCTGAGGCAAGAGAAATAGCTCCAAGATTATCCAAGATAACCAAAATAACCACTCCTAGGAGGAGCTGACTGCTGCCTTCCATTGTTGCAACCACCCTGGCTATTCAGGTGTGCACCTACAATGGGGAAATCACCTGCAAGTACCTTCACACCTGGCTTCAGATACAGGCTTTACGGCATCTACTTTGGTATTTTGGCTCCTGTAGAAAAAAGTGTTTGCTTGTATGAGATGCTGCCTTTAGCAGCAAGCCAGTGTAATTTCCTCCTCACTGCTTGTTCTCACTGCTTTTCCTCCTTCAGTTTGGCAGTAGACCTGCTCACAAAGCCACACAGTAAAACAGATCACAAACTAGATTAGAGGGAAAAGTAGCCTTTTTCTGTGGTTCCTCAAAATATCTGCGACAGCAAAACCAAGAGCTAGCAAGTTAAAGTGCTTCAAAAAGGGACAGAAATAGAGCAAGAAGGTCAGGAACTTCCTAAGCCTATTTCATGGCCAGTGTCTCACAAACCAATGTAACAAACACAGGCCTGAATGACACAGGAGTAGTTTGGGATGGACACAGACACAGAAGCCATGCTATCAGCTGTGAAAACCCAGTCCCAGCGGATGCACCTCCCCTCAGCAAGAAAGGCCTAGAGGGGTAATGGGCTCACAGGATGCAAAGCTGACATTTACATTTGTATTATTTCCAACAAGGAGCAGATGGCAAAGGGATGCTCTATAATTTCCATCTGAACCCTAAAGAATCCATAATCTCCATTTCAGTTGGGCACTTTGGGTCCTAAATCAGGGCTGTGTGCTGCTAGGTGACAACAGCTCCCTCCTCAAAGGCAGCTGCCCTTCAGCAGGGGATGGCTGTACAGGCAGTAAATTAGGCACCCTGACTTGTCTGTGACATTTATAACAGGCAAAAGCGAAATCATGGCTTTTCCACTGCAGGTACAAAAAGCTGGTGAGCTCTGAAAATGCAACTTGGTACAGATGCTGGAGGCCACCTCCTACTAGGTGAGCGTGGGAACCTGTACACAGTTTGTAGCCTGGCATGGCATCCTCAACTGGGATCAGGGGTTTTCCACCAGTGCTCTTGAATTCAGAAGCAGAAACAACACACAAGAGGCAACTTAACATACCATGACAAAAACAGATACGGTCTTTAGAACTTTTTTTACACTAACGCAGTTGTTTATATTGCACATCAGATAGATTTGTAGGGAAAAATGTTTAGAAACATCTAGAAAAATTGCACACCTAAATAATCATCATTTTAATATCAACTCCCTAAAAGAACTGAGATAAAATAGGAAAAGAATCACAGAAAACATATCCTGAAACTCATTTGTCTGAATTTGAGCATACCGAATTGACATGATCCTAGTAAATATCCTTAAACTCAGAAGAGGAGGAGAAAAATGATGAGTAGCCATCCTATTTAATAGATTATCCAAATTCACAAAGTCTTCTAAATCCAGATGATTTCATTAGTGTAGCAGGCTTTACAGTACCTGTCCCACAGGGACAAATACCATTTTTAATGCTGAGCACCTTCACTAATGGGTTGTTTTTTTTTTTTCTGGTTATCCAGACAAATATATCAGAATGCAAATATATCAAGGTGCAAATATATCAAGGTGCAATCTCTTGGTGCAGGCGTTTTCAGGTGCTGGGCAGCAGGTATTCATTGTGGAGGAAAATGTCTGCAAAAGTTCACTTATGCTATGTAACGAGCTGCTGACTGAAATTTCCATCTCATTGTACCATTCAATATTGAAAACTCTTATCAAAAGGACTGGAAAACCTTCTAGAGGTGAAAAAAGAGAGGACTGGATGATAAATGTGATGGGCATGACCTCCTTAATGAGGAGGCATTTTTGACAACCCTTAATTCTTCCAGTGTTGTGTATGTCTACCAACACTGCGTGCATGGGGCTTATAATGCATACTGCATTCACAAATACACAGAGCTGAAAAAAAATAAAAAGACCTCAAAGCCTCTGGCAGTACAAGATAGCTGTAGGAAAATGGAATAAGACTGATAGAAAAAGAATCTCCTAGAGACTTTTGGTTACCAAGAACTGTGAAGCCAGATAGTAATGAAAGCCTTAATACACACACACCTGCTGTGTGGTCCCCTAAGGCACCACAGCACTGCCTTGGTAAGGGTCACCTACTCCAGGGAGAGGGGCAACAGCATTTACAGCATTTTAATTTAATAGGGATTACTCAAAAAGGTTGCAGGGGCAGAAGTGAGAGGCAAAGTTAGCTCTGTGGATACTTCATCCATCTGTAGCAAGCTGCAAGGGTAGCTTTCCCAATGATGGGAGTTACCCCCCCAAAGATGGAGATATTAACTAACAAGTGTCTTGCTCTCTATTAGTTCAGCTGCCCATGGTCATCCTGGGAGCAGAAACTGAGACAAACTTTGTGGAGAGGCAGCCAAGAAGACCAGGCTTCTGGGTCTTTCTATGAAAAATAGTAAATGGGTCACGTGTGCAGTCTGTTCACTATTCTAAGAACTGTCTTCTCTCAAATAAATACCAGCTGCTTCTGAGGCAAAACACTGATATCTTTGTTCCAGACAAGGTGGTAGCGTTGTGACAAATCTACCTTGCTTTGTGCAAGGAGACAGGCAGAGCGGGCACTGCAGATGGGACGAGGATTGAGCAGGAGGCTCATATGACAATCTTCTGACAAAGCCTGAAGGCTCCACAATCAGACATGTGAGAGCAGCACTAACAGGGGGAGTCAAACAGGCTGCTTGCCCATAAAATACAACCAAAGTTACTAGCAAATTTTAAAGTGAATATGGGGGAACTGACACATTTCTTCAAACTACACAAAGTTATAAACAAAATGGTACCAAAAGATCTTTGATGGTACCTTGCAAAGCAAAAAAGGAGCCAAGCAATTTATGATACACCTAAAGAATGCTAAAATAAAATAGGTTAAAGAAAGACACTTTGAGAGGCAAGGTGACAAGACATGATGAAAAAATCCAAGCTTTTTAGTTCATCTACTCAAGAAACACAGGCAAGAGAAACACCCTCTTTTCCATATCATGCCTTTGACATATATTATCTCAATCAAGGCAGTTCCTTTACTTTCATTTTAGTTTTCTTCTTATTTGACCCCCAGATTTATAAGCAAAATAGTGCAATTTAGCAAATATGTTAAAGGAGTCAACTGGATCTCATGTGGCTTTAATCACCTCAAAGAGAAACGCCTGACGAGCCCCTCTCTAGGCATTTATTTAGATTGCAGATATGGCAAAGCACTGTAAGAAAACACAGAAGGGCTCTTTATAAACAGCAAAGCGAAGTTAGTTCTTGTCACAAGATTCAGAGCCTGGATATGGTTTCAGCAACCAAGGCATTAATATTCTGCAGGGAGCAGGCAGAGAGGGCAAGGACAAGGCTCTCTGGGTCTGCAGCCCAAAGCTGCTATGTATGTGAAGGCCAGGGAAGAATGGATAGGGCAGCAAGCTAGGAAAGGAGAATGTATTTGAGGAAGCCACATCAGATGTTTCTCCACAATTATTTTGATAAGCTCAACTCATGAAAAAAAACCCCAACAATAACCCAGCAACAAAATTAAGTAAGACCAAACAACACTGGAAAAGACCTAGGTTGCTGCACGGAGTCAATTCTCAGCAGTGGCCTGTGCAAATAAAGCTGCAAGCGATAAAGGCAAGTACTACACTTGGCAGTTCATAAAGACAAATCTCTTTTCTTAGTAAGATTGCAGGCTATAAACTAACAAAAATGCTATCAAGAAGATTAGAGCCTTTATTTTCCACTTAAGCTTAGACTGATAAAACAGTTTTTACAATAGTGTGCTATGCATGTGATAATACAAGATGTCTTCAAAACCATGCTTCAATGACAACTATATCTAAGCTCTTGACATTCAGTGCTAGAAAAATCTTTAATTAACTAGGATGGCAATGCTGGTTTAAGACCACAGGCACAATGGGATTTAGTGAGTATTCTAAGCAATTGGATTAAAAGGGAGTAAGACACACCTCTCACTTTAGTAATACTGAATGGATTCAGTTTGAAGAGTCATATTCCAGGGGGAATGAGATAAAGGTGTCCACTTTATCTGAATTTATTTTAGTGTCAACCCTCTAAAAATATCAGATTAATCAGTTAAAACTGCATGAAAACATTATAATCCTGCCATCTACAGATGAAGTCTTAAGACATATGCCTATCAACTGCTACCAGTCTTCTCCACTTACCCACCCTAACATGTCAGTATGAAGAGCAGAAGACTAGAGACGAATAAAAAAAATTCTATGGGATGTCCCAAAATCTCAAGGTTTCTAGAAAACAGGTCCAGCTGGATTATACGTTCCTGTACCAACAGTTTAAACCAGAAGACTTCACACCCCTTTTTCTCCCCCTTTTTTTTTTTTTAATTAATAAAAGAGGAGGCTGAGGAAATTTACAGCTACAGTTTTGTTGATTAGGATCAAGATACAGCAGAGTGCTGAGCATATATTTTTGTACAGTGGTCACATGACATTCCTAACAGCCACGCTTCAGAAATGCTGCTTTAGATGAATGCAAAAGGCAGAATTTTAACCACTTTTTACTTTTAAAAACCTTAACAAACTTTTATGCCTGTGATTAGACAGCTTTTACAGCAACATTGGTAAATCAATATGTGTTTCAAACTCTCATAATTTCTCAAAGCCTTCAGGAATCACAGAGGAGTTAATTCTGGAGCTGTCTGGCTTGCTGGGGCTGCCAGTTTATATGAAAGAGCCATGCTCCAGCCTAAAGTCTGTCAATCTGCAATTTAGAAAAAGGAAAGTACAACCTTATAGAAAAAGTTGTTATCGTGGGTTATCAGGAAGGATTCTAGCCAGCACTGATTGCCTGTATCAAAAGAGTATTTTCCTCTCTTCTCAATAGATACATTTTGTCATAGATAAAATAGATTCTAAGATTATTTATGCTGCAAAAAAAGGTTTTCATAGCTCTGACAAATAAATTGTTTGAAACCACCAAACTTGCTAATTTCCAAATGCATTTCCATTCAGGTACAAAAATGACAAGTGCTTCATTAGAGCACCAGTTTTTTGATGACATTAGCTTAATCTTACCAATATTATTGACCTATTCAATGTTTACTTCAGCAAGCAGTCCCATGTATGTCTAAAAGCAATCTTTTGAATTGACTTTTCAAAGGAGCTCGTCCACAAATTTTAAATCGCTTTCAAGCTGAAGTGAACTTTTCAAATAAAATTTCACGTATTTTTCCAAGCTTAACATTAACATTAAAGAGAGTAAAGAACTCCAAATCTGTATCGTATCCAAAGTCTGTAGATCTCTCGTCTCTCTCTTCATTCTGCACTCCCCCAAATGTCAACCCACTGCAAGTTGTCTCCAGCAGATGATGAGGAGAAATGGCATTACCTGCCCTAATGTACTGCCACAGTACCACAGCGACGTGAGGCTGGCTGCAAAGCCAAAGAAGAACCTTTCTGGTTTATACTCACATATTTTGTACAAAGGTAGGAAAAAGACCTACGAGAAACCTCCACTGCTTAAGAAACTTTCTTCTGCTTCTATAATGCAAACAGGATACAGACGAGAGAACTTACAGTATTCAGTGCAATACTGGAAAGAGCAACTGCGTTTATCATTATAATTATTAAAAATAAATGAAGGGGCAAGGTTAAAAGCAATTCACCTTTGTTTCCCACTTACTGCTGCTATTTATAGTCAGTCAAAGCACGTGGAGAATACTGTTGCCACTTTGATTTTGAGATCTAACATTGAGCTAATGCTCGTGAAAATGAGGCATATGATGCAGAGCCACGCGGAGCTTGGCTTCATGTGATCAGGGATGTGCAGGACCTAGAGGCAGGCCACTAACTGAAAGAGCACTAATCAAGGAGAACAGGGAAAAACCTGCCACAATAACAACATCACATGTTCCTTGATAATGCTTTAGTGAAAACCTCTTACAGTATACTGTGCCCTGCCTTTGCATCTTCAAGAAATTAAATGCTCCAAGCGTTTACATAAAAAAATTCCAACTCACTTTTTTTCTCCTACAGAAACAAAATCCAGAGACACCTGGAAAATGGGGGGACACCAATAAATTAAGTATGTCAGTTATTTTTTCCTCCCTAGATTTAATTTGATGAGGCTAGCACTTAGCAAGAAATATGATTGTAAAACGTTATTTGATTCTGAAATTGTTGGTGTGCTAACAAAAAAGTATTCTCTTTTGCAGCAGAGGAAGGATTCACCTATCAAAAGATACTGGCTGTCAGAGATGAAAGAGAGTAAAGAAATTGAGAGAGCCATTTTAAACATATAAGACAAGACTTTCATCTCATGCTGGACCATGTGGGACAGCGCTATTAACCTTGGGGAAAAATCTGACAGGAGTGAGAAAGACAGGAAGATGAAGGAAAAAAAAAAAAGGATTATTTTACCTTCAATAATTTTTCTGATCTCTACTGACACATTTCAAGAAGTCTACATTTATGCTTTTCTAGGGGTGAAAGTTTTGCCATATGTCCTCTACATCTTTCTGTATATCCAGAAGTGTTGTTACGGGTGTTCTGACAGTCCGTGTGTCCTTTCCCTGGGTCACCTGTCCAGGTGCTGCCTGTGGATATCTTGGGCAGAGAGCATGGCTGGTGAATGCGTGCATGACTCCTTTGCCTGGGTCGCCTGCATACCTTTCTTTCACCTCAGCAGTGCGTGACACTGACTGCCAAAGCAGTGTTAATTCTAGACATTTGTGTAGTTTGTGTTATTTCAGCCTGCAGAGCAGCTCCACTCCAGTTCTGCAGTTACAGAAGTGAGTACTCCCAGATCCTCCTCAGTGGTCTCATCGGTGCTTAAAAAACTCCCTCTGTGGGATTCCACAACCCCCTCTCGCAATGCATTTGTAGTCTAAATCCTCCTTGCTCTTTGCAATTGCCTTCCTTACATTTAAGCGATTTTTCCCCCGAGAACTAAATGGGTAACTTTTTATCTTGCCCTTGAGGGACATGAAAAACAATCACTCACAATCATTTTCTTAAGGACCCTTTCCATATTTAAGCTCCCTGTCGGTTTTCTCTTTTCCATACAAAACCAACCACTTCTTTCAAGTCTTCGCTTTGTGCCACAGCACATACTTTTAAGTCTCACTCGAGGTGCTCTGGTCCTTAATAGGTGGTGGCCCACAGCGGGCTCAGTCGATCTCAGCAGGGCGAGCCAGGGCGAAGGCAATACCTTTGGCGCCTCCAGAATCTGCTACAACACCTCCAGCAGCGATCAGTGAGGATTTCAAAGCTAGGCAAATGGCTTTGTACCTGCCCTTTAAGGGATGCTCTCTCCGTTTCCAGCTCCCGTGCCCAGCCCGGCCGCTCCCTCCCCACCTTTCTCCGCTCCACGTCCCACTTTGGGCTTACGCAGCCCCGATCCCTGGGGTGCTCGGCACGGCAGAACGCTGCCCGTGAGGAGGGCGAGCTCTCCCCCACGACAGCACCGTGCGCACATTCAGCCACGGGGCTCTGTCCTTTTTCCTCAAACCGTTCTGTTTAGGGGCTTTCCGGTGAGCGCAGAGGAGGCAGCCGGAGCGCCGCCGTTCCCGGGGGGCGGGGGAGCTCCTCACCTGCGCCCATCCCCGCGGCGGCGGGGCGGGGGCGCGGCGCGGCCGCGGGGCGGGGCCGCCTCTACTCCGCTCCCTCCCGCGGGGGCTCGGGCATCTCCGCGCCGGGCGCTGCGAGCGGCGGCCGCGCCGGTATGGAGGGCGCGATCCTCGCCCGGGAGCTGGCGCACACCGTGCTGCTGCTGCTGAGCCTCTTCCCCGCAGGTGGGAGCCGCGGGCGCGGGCGGGCGCGGAGCTCCGCGGGGCCGGGGTCGGTACGGGCGGCGGCGGGGAAAACTTCGGCGCTGGCGGCTCCTTCCACGGGGCAGCGCCGCGCCGGGGGTCGGGCGGCAGCCCGCGGTGTGCCCGGCATCGCCCCGCGCTGCCCTTGTGGGACGCCCCGCCGGGGAAATAAAGTCCTTTGTTTGCCGTGCGCGGCTCTCCGGGGCTGGGAGAGGGGCCGGCAGGGAACCCCGCCACCCCCCTCCACCGCCCCGGCCGGGCTGTTTTGACAATAAACTATCCGGGGATCGGTACAAAATGTCCCCGCGGTTAAGTGCTCGTTGAACAATGGGCAGGAGCGAGCGGCCGGCGTCAGGTGTGCAGCGCTGTGCAGCGGGGTGCAGCCGCCCCGGGCGGGCAGGTGCGCTCGGCGCGCTCGGTGCCCTCTGCGCCCGCCGCCGGGCCGGTGCCCCGGGTGCGGGGCTCGCCGCGGGACGGGGCATCAGGGCTGCTCTGCTCCCGCACTGACGGACCTTCGCGGTGAAGAGGAGGGCGGTGGGTGCCTTTCAGGCCTTCGGGGGGTCAGCTGGTGCTAAAACTTTGGTGTGTTGTAGGTTCCCTTCCACTCCTTTCTAAAAAGGAGGTTTACTTGCTTGACCTCGCAGCCCTGGAACACAGGTCTAATGGTTTTAAATACTGCATCTGACTGCAGAGCTGGGCAACTTCGCACGTGGCTTTCAGAGCCGCCGTGCATCTCCTTGCGTGGTTTGTAGGCTTAGGAGGCGTTTGGCGGTGTCCAGGAGAAGGTGCTGGAAGGAGGTCGCTGCTAGACCTGGGGAGGAATTTGGCCCTGGGCACTGAAGTCTGAAAGGAGATAACGTAGAAGGTTCTTTCGCTGCTTATCTGAGAACCAGCTGAGGATCCAGGGAAGCGATGCACAGCGATAGGTGTTTAACGTCTGCTGCCACCACCAGAGAGGAGCGTGGCAGAGCACCCTGTGTGACACAGGCGGGGAGGGTTCCACCAGCCCCTGCCCATGGGAGCAAGTATCACTAAAACACCAGAAACCAGCAGTAGTGACAATTTACACTTCTTCATTGTAAAACACTTATTTTAGGGTGCGTTTATGGTTTTGTTTAGGTAACTTTTTGTTTTTGCTGCTTTTTGTTTATTGGTAATCGGAGTAAGTGTAGTATCTGGCAATTTGGGCTTTCCTATGTAGAAGTGCTCACATAAGGCTGCAAAATGCAGTGGCCGCAGGACTGGGAAAGTCTCTACCAGTGAGTTATTCCTAGAAAGAAATTCTAAAAATGCTGAAATTACTAATACCTTCCAACTTTCTTTACTTCATGTATTTCTTGCCTGCACTTTTAGGTTATCCTTCGTCATAGAGTTAGACTGTCCTTAAGAAAAGCTTGGGAAACAGATCACACTGTCCTGGAAGACAGAGGTGCAGTTTCCAGAGTACTGGAGAAGCAAGGAGACAACCTTTATCATAATCCTTCTTCTCCTTCTGGGTTTTTACACTTACTTATGGGAGACTTAAGGAGCACATCAGGCAAAAACTTGTGTGAACAAAAGCACACAATGTTGTAAGAAATAAATAGCTGCTGCAAAAGACATCTGTCCTTGGGTATGTATGTGCATCATCAGTGTATCACGCAGATGTAGGAGTATTCTGGGCTAGTTTTGTGGTGCTGGGGGAGGTATCAGTGTGATGGTTCAAGTCCTGGCAGTGGCACAGGAACATCCGAAGTGACAGGCAGGACAGAGCTGACATGCTGTTCTGGATTGCATTGCTCCGGAGCTGGTTTGACGCTGTGCTGCTTTTGGTTTTGCCTCAGTGTAGACACTTGGCTGGGATGATCTCCCACAGTCCCTGTTGAGACCTATCCTGTTTATCAGTATACAGATTTATAATAAGTATCTTTTTTTGGCTGTTGGTCAAGAGCTTCTTCCTTTGGTTGTGTCCAGGAAAGGAGGATGTAGAAAACAGCTTAACGTAGCTTCTCAAAGGGTCCATTCATCTTTTCTGTCAATAGTCCCTTCCTAGTTTTTGTTTTTCTTGCAAACTAACATACTTCCATACTTCATTCCATTTGAAACTTGCCTTGTCCTCATTTTGATGCAATATTCTGGAACGACCTTTTTTCTCTGCTTCTCTTGTCCTTCCTCAAGGTTCACTTTGTCCCCCATCAGCCAGTACTCTGCCAGAGTCTCTTGCATTTCTGTCCTGTGGTCATGGAAGACTGGATATGGTTCCTTTCAGCATCCATCCATCAAGGCAAACTTTTTTTTTTCCCAATCAGCTGCAGAGTAATGGGAGACTCTCCCTGTGCCCAGAGGGAAGAATGTCTGTTTTCATGATGCTTCCTGCTACCTGTCAGCCATGAGGGAGGAAGCTTGAAGGAGGAAGATTGAATTTGATGAGGATTCTGATTGCTGTCATTCAGTCACTGCCTTGACCCCCCTCAAGCCATCTGAGTATCCTGCCCTCCCTACTCCCGTTTCCATCTCTGCTCTCTCCTTTTCCTCCCTCCCCTGTGGCAGTGCAGAGTCTCCTGTGCAGAAATATGCCCTAAGGCCACTGCCAGAAGCAGAATGGAAATGTCAAAGATTGTTCAATATTCAACTCTTTTTCCTCGCACTGCCACTGGGAACCCTCTCCCTGCAAGTGCGTAAGTGATTTTTGTTCAGGCTTTATAATAAAGAATGTGACAAATTTGGCAAGAAGTGAGGCTCCCATTTACATCCTGTTTAAATGCCATTCATAGAGACTGAAGGCATTTCCATGTGCTTATTTTGCCAGAGAGAGCCTCTTGTCAACAGATGACTGCAGCTGTAGTACCGTTGGGTTGCATTGGCTCTCTGTGAGCTTTCCATCTCGCTTCAGCTCTCCCAGTGATTGTCCAAACAGTAATGCTTCTTTGCAGGTGCCTGAATTAAGCAAAGGATCCTGAGTCACCTCCAGAAGGGACATGCTGCACCAGGATACAGGTGGAATTGGAAGGGATATGTCTTTAGCACATGTAAACACGATCTAGGACAGGTCTTGGGAGACGCATCTGAGTCATATTCCAGTCAGTAGGAGGTTCTCCTAGTGAAGCTTGTCCTTTTCACTCTCTGGTCTCTTCTAAGAGACTAATGGTATCTCTATAGTATTTGGATTTCTGTCTGAACTATAATTTGTTGTTACTGCAAGCTATTAGAAATATTTTTAAGGCATATCTGGAGCTGCCAAACTAAATACTGAATACTAGGCATTTGTAGTTTGAAGGAAAACTGCTTTCTTGTCTGAACAGTAAACAGTCTGATGGAATCTGAAGGTAAGGAACAACAAATTCTGGATAAAACAAGAACCACACAGCATCAAAGAGTTTCAACAACATATATGTTTATCTACAATACACAATGAGTGATATAATCTCATATCAGTCTTGCAGAAGAGAGGCAGTAATTGCTCAAGGTTAAGCCACTTTTCAGCTTTTTTTTCTGTCCACCGAAATGAATGCCATTGCAGAGATCAAGTGTTACACATTGTCTTGCTCTATGGATATGACACATAATTTTACAGATGTTGTTTTCTTTTTCATCTAGTACAAACATCTTCCAGGATTTTGACTCATTTCCTTAAGTCTCTTTCAGCTGTTCAGAGAATGGCTAGAGGAAATGAGGTCTGATATCCTAATGCATTGCATTTACTGTAAGTACCCTCTCACTTTAAGTATACAAAACTTTACCTTTTTAAAATTTCTGAATGCCTTTCTGACTGTTCCTGTGCACACGAAACAATTTGCAGATGTTTCTGTCCCTTAGAAACTCATCTTCCCTAGTTGGGGTTCTCAGCTGTGACCGAGTTCATTGTAGCTTTAGACGGGAGAGAATAGCTGATGCTGCGGCATCAAAGGAAAGTGTGTCACACCTTTTGGTCATTTATTTGTAAAAATCTGAAGAGAGTGCACACAAAAATTAGGAGACCTTGACATAAAACGAATTTTAAAATTACTAATATCTTCAATATTACTATGGTCTATAGTATTGTGCTTGGCTTTTTCAGTGACTTTTAGGAAACTAGAAGTTTTTTTTCCCAATAGGACCCTGTTTGACAATGAATCCTGCAAACAGTCATAAATGAACGTAATTTTACGCGTGTGAGCAGTCTCCTTGGCTGGCTGCCAAGCCTGATGACAGCTGAAGTGTCTTGTTTGTCCACTGGCCAAGATTGCTGCCGTTAGTGATAAAAGCATAAGGAGAGTGTAAACATCTGTGTTTGAGGGGAGAATGTGACTCCTATTTTCTAGGGGATACCAATTAGAAAGCTCAGTGAATGTTATTCTGTCAGTGGATTTCCTCTTGGGGATTATATTGATTTATTCTGAAAACACAGGTTTTTAGATTTAATGGATTTTTAATGATATTTTTCATGTTGCAATTTAATTTTTTTTTTTACAGCATGTAAGGCTCTTGACTTTAACAGCAAAGAGGCATTTAAATAACAGAAAAGTTTCTAATGTTGCTACCATGCTATGCAGCTTCTGGGCTGCTCCATAGGGATCATTTCTGGAAATTGAACTAAAATGAAGCATCACTGGGTAACATTAGGAGCTACAGGGTTTTTTGTCACTGGGGGGGCTGACTGCATTAAATGTCTATAATTTTAAATGCCATCTTGGCAGTTGAATCTGTAATCACATAACACAATCAAATATCTGATATAGAGAAGAATTCTCTGGTCAGCTAGGCACTGGCAGTTGCAAATCTAAGTGATAAAGAGGATGCATGGGCTGATTTAAGTTAAGAAGAGATGAAAACTGTGGCAGGCAAATGTGAAAATCAGAGAGCTGCATCTCTTACAGGTTCTTTGGAAGCATGGCAAATGCCAGGTTAGTCCTACATCTCCTATCTTTTCCTATCAGTTGTGTTAAGCTGGGCAATGCTCCTCTGCTCTTGCTGGGTGACCATGCTCCTCATGAAGGACCAGAGGGCTGGAGTAAGTCTCCTATAAAGACAGGCTGAGAGAGCTGGGGTTGTTCAAGCTGCAAAAGAGAAGGCTGGAGTGGATTTGTTTTACAGAAAGGCATTGTGCAGAAGCCACACAGGAGAAAGAAATCAAGCTTGTTGGTTATAACCTGTCATTCAGAGCCTGCATGCTTTGACGGGGTGGAAAATCCCAGTGAGCTGTGTAATAGAAATGTTTTGGGTGTTTGCATACCTAGGCCATTCAGAACTAACTAGATTCCTGCTGACAGGTATCGTGAGATTTAAAACTTGCACTTGGCTCTCTTACTTAATCTGTTTTTTGTTCAGGAGTTAATGGCTGCACTGGATGTCACATGTTGAAGGTTTTGTCTGCAGGCCTCAGGACTGGAAACTTCATTCTTTGCTGAATGAAATCTGACTTTTTTTCATGCATTCATCTTCTTCCTGCAGCTGGGTTTCTAAGAGGCATGGCAAGTTTTAGGAAGCTCCCATAGAATTCTATAGGTAAGGCTGGAGGAGACCTGCAGAGATCTGGTCTGTCCCCAGCTCTTCCTTGTAGTCAGATGGAGCAGACCTCCCCACACAGATTTTTGTTCTAACCTGCTCTAAGGCAGATTTGTGCTGCAGTCTTAGCACCTGTCTTTTCCTGTAAATAGTTATTAAAGGTCAAAAGCTCCTTCTGATGCCTAATCTTCCTTGCTGGTTGCTTAATTCCATCTTTTTATTCTCCTGGTGTTTGGGATATAATGAACTACTATACTACTACATCACCATTCTTTTTATAATAATATTTTACACATCGACAATATAAACCCTTCAGCTTCTCTTTTCTATGATAAACCTTTTCCAATATTTTCTTTTGGAGTGTCTTCTGTAACTCCTCCTTCTCCTGCTCTTCTCAGCCCTCTCAGACTTGTTTGCATTTCCTCCAGATATGATGTGTAAAATTGACATCTGACTGCAGATGAGAAATGCAGGTTCAATAAAATGGTTACCTCCCCCTGTACTATGTGCTTCAATTTGATTCAAAGCATTGTAAATCTGATTTTAATCACGATTTAAATCAGCCAACAGTAAGCCTCATTTTAACTGTTTTGCATTTGTACTTAATCATTTTGCAAAGAAAGGTTTAACCTCTTTTATTACCATTGAGATAGAGTTTTAATTAAATATAGCCTTTGCAGTTAATGTTACACTTACTTTGATTAATCACTGTGCCTGTATTTAAGCAATTATGTAGCTTGTTATATATACACTGATCCCAGTTCTTCATGTGTATGTTTTAGTATGAAAATAGAAAATGTTGACATTTCTTGTATTAGATAATTGATTTTTACTGATGATTTGCATCGATTACAATGAAGGAAACAAGAATACTGAAATGTTCTTCCGTTAGATAAAAAATAGCACCACATAGAAGCCAGCCAATTCAGAAGAAAAAACTCATTGAGAAATGTTTTGAAGTAAAGAATTAATGCCTGAAAGGCCTATCTGTAGTCAAAACTGGTGGCTTCTAATCACTATGCTGCAAAAATTTTAGAATTAGTCTATGTCATTCTCTCTTTATTCATAGAATAGCAATGGAAAGAAACATTCATGTTTTTTTTCAGCTCCAGATTGGTAGCTCTTCTTTGAATGGACTAGTTGCTTAATTGAGTTGTACTGAATAAGCTGAAATAAAGAAAATATTTTCTCTGCACCTGCTGGAAAACTCCAGATGCCAAAGGCTGGTTTATTGCTGGACCACAACCTGCCTAAAGGTCCTCAGGGACTTTGATAAATCCAGTAGTTATATTATCTTCAAAATGTTGACAACAAATGAACAGCTTGAAAAAATTTCTGCTTTTATTTTTTTAATGATTAGAGGAGCTGTAAGTTTAAATTTACATTGTTGTATTTTCAAAATCACTGTTTAGTTTTTTTACCTTTTAAGAGGAAAATGTGCAGTATAAAAATGCTGTGGTTTACTTTTCATGTAATATTAAATTAAATATGCAGCTTAATAGGGTATTTTTACCTGAAATGGTTCTTACATACAATTCTGTGCTAGGACCTGATCCTGAGGCATTAATTTTCTGCTGCTCAATGGCTGGCTGCTTCTCTTCTGCACTTTTGATGCTTGTTTGCTGTTGTCTATGTCATGGAAGCGCTTTCGATGCCTGGATGAGCGTAACTTTTGTACTTTAAAAAGAAATCATATTGTCTTCCACAAAATAAAAGCTTCCTCCCAGCAGTGTTCATTTTAACACAAGCTGTTAAAAAGTTTCCTATTCCATAGCTTGCCTGACTTCCAGGTATTATACATAAAATTGCTGACTTTGCAGTAGTGTTAATGTTATCATACCTAGGATTTGAGGAATGCAGCACAATAAAAGAGGTCAAATGGAAGGAGCAGAAGTAAGCCCTGTGTTTCTGGTCTCCTCCTATAAGTTAGATATATTCAGAAGAGATGCTGAAATGGGATTCCCTGTTTAAGCAGGCACTCACATTAAGTGGTCCTCTGTGCATCTCTCCTGGAGCAGGAAGGAGGACTACTTTTCAGTAAACAGCTACGTATATATATACAATGTATATGCAATTTCTGATAAGGCTTATAAGTAAACTAGAAAATAAAGTACAATTTAAAACCAAAAACTACAAATCAGACTTCTGTGATATTGGAGATGAAGTTCAACAGCCGAGTTATTTATCTCATTGGCAGAAGACTGAGGAAATGAAGCTGAATTGTCAGAAATATATCCAAATCTCTATCTTCAAAGCACTTCTGTATAAGACAACATCAGTGACAGATGTTGCTGGGTGTTGGTGTGATTGTCTGAGGTGAAATTTTTCACCCTGAGTATGTTGTAAAAAATGTGCCAATGACTCCCCCAGAAACTGTCCTAGTCATAGTTTGAGAAGGCATATGCAAAGATACTTACCTAATATACTGGCTACCTCACTAAGATATGACTTATTAGATTTGGTATTGTGTGTAAAACAACGCTTTTGCAAGAATTTTTTGCCAACATCTTAATAGAAAAGTTAAAGTGTTGTTTAGAGAAAGAAGTTAGATTTCCTTTCAGGCTTATCAAAAATGTCTGAATAGATACACTTCATTTATATGGAAAAATGTGGGAATATCCTAAAACCTGCCTCTTAAATGGATCCTGTGCCATGTGTCTGCATGACATGATGCAATGGCTTGTATTTTGGTAACATAGCTATATAAATACTCTATCTTATTACTAAACCCAGCATTTTTCTCATTAATCTGTCAGTTCTTTCAGTGAAGGAAGAGAGAATACGAAGTATTATGGACATAAAAGATAGCTGTGTCTTTTCTGCAAAATTTGGTGAACATGTTAATCTGAAAGTCTTGTTTATTGCTATAATCTTCTAGGAAAATGTACTGAACTAAATATCTAGAGAAAGTAAAAAGCAGTGTTCCTCTTTGTGGTATTTAATGTGGTCCATCATACGAGCAGTGATAACATAATTATGCAATTATTGGTATATTTTCCCCTCTGGAGGCCTTATGTAGATGATTACCAGTGCACCTTTTAATGAAATTGCTACTATTTGATAAAATTACTGCCAAGACTTGAAATAATTAGAATTCGCATTGCCAAAAGTCTTACATCTCCTTCCTCAGCTGAGCCTTTTCCAAATAGGCATTAATTCAGATTGCAAAGCGATTTACTGTTCCCCAGTTTTCTCATTTCTCTTCATTAAAATTACCTTTTCACTGCATTTCAGAAAACATGCTTTCAAGCCTGTGTTGCTCATTACAAGGAACATTCGTTCAAAATGGAAGTTGAAAGACACTGCACCTTTTAATGTAAATGTCAGCAAAGAGAAGTGAGAAGAAAGAGCCATTAAAGGAATAGATGGGGTGCATGACAGCTGAATATGAATACACTCTGCATTAGTGTGCTTTTTCATTCTTTCAAATCATTCTCCGTAATTACTTCACAATTTGTTTATTTATGTGTCTTACAGCTGACAAAACTAACTGTGGGGACAGCTGGTTAATAAGTGATTTTGGAAATTAGAGGGAAGAAGGCAATAATTCAGTAAGAGTAAGGATCAGTCTAAATGTATAAATCTCAATATTGACAAATGCTGTGGCATACTGTTGCTCTTTTATTTTTTTTTTTTTTTCTTTTGCAAATCTACTTGTGTGTGTACATACATACATATTTAGCTGTACACTGTATTTCTCTTTCAGTGAGAATTACCAGGTAGTTATATGCACAGAAGCATGGGCCATTCTAGTCTAAAAAAAACCACAACAATCTGGCAGGTCAGTCATGCATTGTGTTTGGTTTTAGTCATTAATATGTTGCCTGTAGATTCCTTCCATAGTGGGAAGTATAGGAAGTTTGGGTGTGAGAGACCATAGTGCATCAATGTAATATAATGAAATGAATGAATCACCTCGTGTACGTTGTCACACATAGTGCTTCAAGATAAGTGACTGGGCTACTGTAGTGTACGTGTTACTCCTTCAAAAAAACAAACCCTGAAACAACAGGAAAAAGCCCCAAAGCCATGAGTTCTCAAAAAAAGGAGGATTCAGGGAGGTACTGTACTCAGCCTTGGAAAGAAACATGGTGTTTGATCCTGCTGTAGCCATTTAGTATGTATGCTAAACTAGAATTATATTCAGCTACATGTCTGCCTTTGACAAATGGCTCTATTTGCAGAGTGAGGGATGCCTGTCAGAAAGGGCAAGCTGCTCAGCAGGCAGGAACAATAGCCTGTTTGCATGGCTGGATTTTCCTCACCCCAGCAAGGGAAGTAAAGCCAGTGGGGCATAGGAAGGTGTGTCTGCCTCTGGAAGGTGCATTGCTTCCCCCAGCTCTTGGCCTTGGGGGAGTGTTACACTTGTGTGTATAGGGCAGCTCTCACATGCTTGTGGAGGTCATGTGAGGAATCTGCTCTGCTGAGCCTCCTTCTGAGGTACTGAAGCAAAGTGCTGTTAGCTGCATCACTAATTGGTGTGACAAGACCTGCTGCAGGAGGATCTGCTGGCTTCCACCCACAAGCCAGGGATTGTCCCAGGGGTTCATGGTTATCCTGCCTGAAGATTCTGTGAATGTTTCTCTTGGACAGTGGGATGTACAGGGTCTATAGAGCTGGCTGGATTTGTCTTCTTGCTACCTGTCTCTGATACTGGCTCTTCCTGATTCACTGCATCTTGTTCTGAGGGGTGCATAACCTCTCTCCAGGTGTAGCTGGGTGTCCCCTCAGTTTCCTGAGCTCTTTTCTCTGCAGTGGTAAGCACCAAGTGCCTCTTACTTGTTGTGTGGAGTGCCGTGCCAGGGCATGAGGTGTGTCATGAGGCAGGCCCATGTAGGTGCAACCTCAGACTGTGGAGCTGAAAGGTTACCATGGGGCCTCACTGCAGAGGGGGGTGCCTCACAGCCACAGCTCTGTAGTTCCCCATGCCTCCACTGATGATAAAGACAACCTTTGTTCCAGCCTCCTGCCACTTCCTCTCTTGGGTTTGCCATGAGTGGGAATCAGCTGGCTGGTTCCACACTTGCTCTTTGTGTGGGAGATCTTCATTTCTCCTTGATGCTGTTTGCAGATGGAGTCAGCTTGGCTGTGCCTTTGAGTGCTGTGCTGGTGAGCTCCCGCCTCGTGCTCTCCAGAGTGCCCTTCCTCTGCCCCCTTCCCTTTCGGGGTGAGGGGGCAAGCCAGGCTGAGTGGGAAGACAGGGGTTGCCCTCATGCAGCTGGGTAAAAGTCAAAGCCCTCATTAATCCTCTACACTGGTCTTCTGCTTAGTAATATATAGCTTCCAAGAATCCAAAACTTCAGAGTGAGTACAGGCTCATGTACTCTTTGTTTTCTCTTTTTGGAAAACACGGCATTGAGGAGTCTGTTGGTCAGCAGATAGCAGCGACCCTGGGAGATGGGTTAGAAACAAACCGCTTAGTTCTGCAGGGGAGCATAATCAGCCTAGACTTAGGCTGTGTCCAGTGACAGATAACTTTTCAGTCTCTGAAAAGATATTGGGGCGGAGGACAGGGGCCAGCAAGGATTTGTGTCATTCAGATATGCCGAGAGTCCATGACACTTGCAGGGACAATCATGTCTTGGGTATTTTTTGGTCTATGTCTTTGAGGAAGATGCTGGTGTGGGTGTTGGTGTGGATGGTTTCTTTTGCTAGCCACCTTCTCCCCCACAGGCTGGCTAAAACAGGATTTCATGTAGCTTTCAGATCAAATAATTTAAAACTGACATTTGCCATTGCTAAACTTTTCATCTAGTGTAAGGGAGAGTGTCTGTTTAGTGAAGTGGAACAAAACAAGTAAGCATATGATAGCATCTCTCCTTTTAAAAATCTGGGAGATTTTATACATCAGAATAAATTCAAGTTGTTCCAGTGCAATTAACATGCAAGTTTGACACTTTATATTCTTCCTTGGGGCATGAAATGGCAGGACAAAGAAAATGTAATTGAAAGGATCTTACATTCTTGTCCATCATAGCATATGTCAACTGTCATAGTGGCTTTAACAAATAAGAGACAGAGTTGGAAAGGTGATATTCCTCAGTTAGACTTGTGTGTAAATACTCTGAAGAGGATTGAGCAAGCTTCTGGCTAGGACCTCTGCACTTGTGTAAAAGAGATGATTTTGCTTCTGCTCTTCTTTCAGACCTGCAGGGAACTTGTGTGTCTGAAAACATGTTCCTTTTCTCCAGCAGCGCTGGGTTTGCTGAAAGAGGATATTACTTCCCTGCAAGCCATGTCTTGCTGATATCCCTGGACCATGGCATCTACAGCAGTGCCACTACTTTAACTGATAAAGCATATCTCTTGTTTCTGCTCTGTTATGTTGTTGTAGATGAAAAACCACGGTGAGTGAGGTCTAAGTGATAGCCCTTGAAATGAAGTCAGTGCCCAGAATGCATAGGCACTGAAAAAAAATAGTCTCTCCAATTGTATCCAATCCCCACAATCTTACACAAAAGTTGTGGACATTTTGTAACTTGAAGTTTAGCTCCTCTGTGCATTTATGATAGAAAAACGTTAACTGCTTTAGAAATCATGGTCAGGATCAGGTCATGGTCAGGTCGCTATTTTCGTTGTGCGGTGTTTGTACAGCGTAAATGATGATGACTGTGAAGGTTATGGACAACTGCAAGGGGAAAAGGCAGAAGCTCAGAAGAGCCTGTCATGCCCTTTCAATGTGTCCCAGCCCTTGGGGAGGCAGGGTGAGGGATTTACCCCTGCTGAGCAGCAATGAACTGTTGGCAGGGCGCTGCCAGTCCTGGCAGGGAGGCTGGTACTGGATATGAGCAGGTTGTGACTGTGCTGTGAAACCACACCCTGCCTCTGCCCTGGGTGATGTTTGACACAACTTGAAAGTGGAAAGGCGTGGGATAAGGCACAGGGTTTTTTGTTTTATTTTTCTTTGGAAGCAATCTGTTGTGTTGTAGAGCTGCCACAAACTTCTTGTTCCTTTTAATGTTTAGATAAGAGTTGAAAGAGGAAGCAGCCAGAGAGAGACTAACCTGTTGGCCTAAGGTTGTGCAGGAAATCTGTGGCAGAGCTGGGAATAAAATCCACGGTGTTTGACTCTTCATCTTATTCCGTGGCAGTCCCACATCCTTTGTTTGCTTGACAGCTGGAGATGGTTTCTACTTTCTTGCAAGCTTGGTGTGGACTTGCACCTGATATGCTCTTCCATGCTACAGCAGTGTTGTGCTGAGGCTGAAAAGCTCCAGCATTAACTGTATTTTTTTACACTCCTTAGCCAGAGCTTTTGTTGTTTGCACATCCCTTAATTGTTACAGGAACATTCTGCTGTCCTTAATCATATCCCTGCAATTTGACCTGCATTTCCTATCAGCATTATCTACAGCTGTTTGATGTTCTAATTCCTCCAGCCTGGTTTTCCAGATGTTCCTTCTGCATGCAGAATTCACAACTGCTGTACTCCTCCTCTTTCCTCCCTCTCCTGTCATTTTAATATATTCATATATTCCTCTTTTCAGTTACACAGCCTTGTTCTCAAGTGATCCCAGCATTGTAGTTTTTAACTCAAGTTTGTTATATTACATGGAGAAGTTAGGGTTGTGGAAGTGAAGCTCTTTAGTTGTAGGACTCAAATTTAGTACATCCAAAATGGAACTTGGGCTGTACAACTCCGAGCTTATTAGTTTATTTTAGTTTTTTAAATTGTGACGTATTTGCCATTATCAGTGTATTTTTGTTAGCATATAATAACTACACCCTCTAGTTGCCCTTGAGGACAACTCTAGAGGGTCATCCAGAATCCCAGTGTGGTACCCTGGTTGTGCAGTGTGTGGGGAATGTTGAATGTGTCACGGTGGGATCCACAATCTGTGATCAACAGTGGGATCATCTGCCCCACTGGAGACCACAGGGCCCATGGGGACAGAAGACAGATTTCCTCACTTCTCCTTGTCCTGAGTTGTTCTGGGGTCAGGTGGGCCTCGCTGAGATGGGGACACTCAGCTGAATATTGAAGTAGTACTCCACCTCCTTTTCAAAGGTGTAAAGAGGTGGAGAGAGCGGGACATGCCCAGGTGTGGGGTAGATAACAAAGTAAGGATGCACACCCACACCTGGAAAACTTCAGTGGGGACACAGCAGTGGGGGGTTCCTCCATCCCATTGCTCAGAAAGTTTACAGCCCTGCTAGTGGCTGGTAAAACCATGATCCCGCCTGGGCTGAACACAGAGCTCTGGGAGCAGACAGTAGACACTATCCCATGGGGTTTGGCACTTGGAGATCCCTTGCTATTTCTAGCATATATAGTGCCAACACAACTGATTCCTGAATTATGAGTCTTGATGTCGTGGCTGTGATTACATGGTTGATGTTGCTGGAGTCCCCAAGAGCAACAGGGGGCCTGGAAAGAGCCCCATCACTTGGATGCCATACAAATGGAGCAGTCTCAGACATAAGTCTGAGAAAAGACGAGGGGAGAGCAGATGGACACATGCTGTGGGGATTAGTGCACCAGATTACAAGTTGTTAGTTAAACTCTCAGATTTCTGTCACTTAATTATTCCTCCAAAAAGAAGATACAAAGTCATTCTCATCTTTCTAAACACCATCTTAATTCTCTTTTTAAAGACAGATGATATCTTGGTGCATAATATGAAGCAAATCTAATAGTCATTGTGTTTACAACCACTTGTCCCTACACTGTCATAGTTTTTTTAAAGAGACATTTTCAGAAGGCAAGAGGAAAAAAAAAACCCTTTACACTCTGGGAATCCTTTGCACAAGGCATTATTCAATTTGTAAATTGTTTTGCTGAGAATTCATAGATGGCGTAAAAGGAACCATAGCAAAATAATCTCAAAATGAGTGATGCTTCACCACATTGTGCTAGTTTTCTCATTTTTTTTCCCAGCTCTGCTACATAATATATTTCTTGTGCCTCTGGACAGGTCAGGCTCTGCTGTGTTGTTTACTACCTTTAAAAATTTTCCAATAACTTGCTAGATAGTCCTGCTAGTAAGTGTTAAAAAACTTGAACTCCTAACTGGAGTGGATAGGACGAGAGCTGTGGGAAAGAATAGGTAAGAATCATAAACGTTCCCTAAAAATATGAAATTATGTTTTTCTAATCTTTCTGGCAATTATTTTTTTGTGGGATACTTTTTTATCTGTTCAGTCATGTGAGTTTATTTAGGGGATTAGTGGAACTCATGGAAGATTTCTGGTGGTACTGGAAAAACAGGCACTGGTGGACTTGTCTATTGGGTTTAGCACTGGTAAATCTTCATCGGAGGGAGATGGGGAGAGAACAAGGGCTTCCTCCAAAACCCAGACCACAAAGTAATTAGTCTCTGCAGGTGGTCTGACCATCCTTTGCTTCCTACTCTGGGGTGGATTTGTCAGGAAGAGGAGCAGTTACCTGACCTGCTCTTAATCCATTATATACCTTAAGAACGACTAAAGCTGTGAGATGAGTGAATTAAGTCTGGAGTGTATAACCTCATCCCAAGTAATTATCCGATTGTTTTTCCTGAACGTCTGTTGTTATCTGTGTGGGCAGGGAAATTCAGCCTCTGAATGGAGCTGCAGAGTGTGTTTTTGCATGCAAGTGGTGTTGGGTTTTGAGAAGTGTTCCCCCGGCTCAGGCACGGCTGTTACATGTCCAGTCCAGCTGTACAAAGCTGTGCTGTGCATCAGAGGGACATGGGGTATTTGTAGGACTGTTGAGCTGGACTTCATAAGGGGAAGGGTTTGTTGCTGCAGAACCTGTCATCATTTACACACAACACAGTGATATGTATGGTTTGACAAATCCTTCCTCAGGTAGCAGGTCAATTATGACATTAATCTTTACCCTGTGACCTCTAATGGGTCTCTTTTCCTCTGCAAACCTGTTGGTGATACCCTACACTTGACCTTGCTGGCTGCAGGCATGGAGTGATGCCAATGAATGTTTGTCCACATCTTCTGCTTTCTCAATCCTCCCTGACTCATCTGTTAAGCTCGTGCCAGCACAGCTATACCACACCACACTTGTGCTGTTTTATGCAGCTCATGTGACTTGTCACTTGAAGTGCCCTGTAGTCTGTGGCAAGCAGCAGAGAAGTCTTCCACAGAGGTCCCCATAAAGTACTTGCATGGTTGTTCACAAGCCCTTTTCAGAGGTCTTTGCCATCTGTCTTCTCACATGCCAAAAGTTCCTGCCTATGATTGGAGAGGTTTGAAAATTACACGTCTTCTTGCCTTAACCCTGCTGCCAGGCACCTCTTTGCCCAGAGCAAAGAATTTTTCCAGCTTTCCTGTTTACCATGCCACTGCTGGCTGGGACTTGTTCTTCTGGGACCTTGGACTTTCATTCTTCCTGTTTGAGCTACTGTACCACAGCTCAGACGCTCACCTGCACTTTGAGGTAGCAGATTTGAAATTAACAGTTATTTTTCTCTGCCTTCTTCTGGCAATTTTTATTTCTAGGATGGTTGTTTACGCATTCTGTCATGGAAGCATATATGCAGGATTAGTGGACCTCATCTGGAAAATTGCTTGGTGACACTGGAAGAATGAGTGCCAGTTGAGTTTAACACTGATAAATTATAATTCCAAGGAGGGCTCCTTTCAGACTACGAACAAACAAAGTAATTAGTCTCTGCAGGTGGTCTGACCATCCTTTGCTTCCTACTCTGGGGTGGATTTGTCAGGAAGAGGGGCAGTTACCTGACCTGCTCTTAATCCATTATATACCTTAAGAACGACTAAAGCTGTGAGATGAGTGAATTAAGTCTGGAGTGTATAACCTCATCCCAAGTAATTATCCGATTGTTTTTCCTGAACGTCTGTTGTTATCTGTGTGGGCAGGGAAATTCAGCCTCTGAATGGAGCTGCAGAGTGTGTTTTTGCATACAAGTAGTATTTTCACTGGCATGACTCTGCTACTACATAGGGATGTTGTACAGTCTTGTACAACTGGCATGAGCAAACAGCACAGTTATTGTAAGCTAAGGATTACTCCTAGCACTGAAGAGCCACTCTGAAAGGGGAAGAGTTTGTTACTGCAAAATCACCTCAGTCTTTGCATATGTTCTTCTGGCATGCAACTACGTCTGAAACAGTGAGAATTTCTCTGGATTTCTGACTATGAACTCCATTTTTGCAGGCTCATTAAGACTTTCAAAATCATGGCTATGCTAACTCAGCAACTCCCTCATTGGCTTGCCCTAACGGTCGAGCTAAGGAAGCCTAAATGTGCGCCTTTCTCTGTGTAGACAGTTGGGAAGTGGTTGGGAACTGTGAACTGGAGCTGCTAATTTTACAAAGAAAATATTTTGTGAGAATGTTTAAAACATTGTGTTAGGGTGTTTCCATGACAAAGAAGCTAAATGGTCAATTAGAGCAGCTTTGGTGACTGGGAGATTGGTGCCTCAAGTGAAACTAATTTGGTAGCATTGGGATGGAAACTTGAAGAATATTTTGCATGTTTTTTTTTTTTAAATGTAAGAAATGTTGAATTGACACTTCAGGTAAAGAAATAAGCAAGTATGGAAAGCATGTACTGATGCCGTCATTTAACTGGACACTTCTAATTCAAGAGTATGACTGGAGCATCTGAGTATATGAGAGAGCAGTTATAAAAAGATAACTGTTGAGCAAGGAAACTTTAGTTCTTGGCAACATACTGAGTAAATGACAAAGAATGATTAAAAGTGCTGCCATGGAGGATCAGACTCATATGTTCTTGAATTTAATTTTTAAATAGCTTGGGTCTGTTCCCATTCAAAAGCCAAAACATTGCAGAAAGTGGTGCATCTGAAACATTAGTTTCAAAAGGAGTTTTAGAGGCCAGTTTCCACCTGCACTGGTTATTTACTCTGTATGCCAAAGGTCTTATAAGCCAAAAGATGTCTGTAGAATTGCACAGTGCCACTGCAGCTTAGTACTTTTAAGAAATAATTCCCAAAATATTAGTTGCACATATACAGCTGTAAAATAATAATTTTTCTGCAGAAAAAAGGAGTGTGTTGTATTGACAGACATTCTGTTTTGTGCTTTTTTTTCCAGGTGGTGCACTGTCCCATGTAGAGTCTTTACGGGTTCTGAATAAAGGGGAGGAATTAAGGCTGACGTGCAACGAGGAGGGACCTGTGACTTGGAACTTCCAGAATTCGGACCCATCGGCAAAAGCAAGGAGTTCCAATGAGAAAGAGTGGTACACCAAAAATGCAACAGTCAGAGACATAGGCAGATACACATGCAGAAGCAAAGGAAGTATTGTCTCCTCTTACTATGTTTTTGTTAAAGGTAAATAACAATGAAGGTATTATTTTTGCTTCCCACCCTTCCCCTTCCCACCACCCGCTCTCCCTCTCCACTCCCAAAATAATAGGGCAATAAATGTTGGAGGATGGAATGAATTGGAAGTACAGGGGGAGAACACAGTGTGGTAGAAGAAATCTTCTTCCCTGTCCGGTAGGAAGAAACCTCATTCTCTATTTTGCTTACAATGGCCTTTGTCAGCAGTTCAAAATTCTGGATGAGTTCCTCTTTACATCCTCGTTAATTTTGTGGTGAAGTTTATCCAAGCTCCCTTTCTAGACGCTACCTAAGTGACCTGATTCTGTTGTATGAGTCAGTTATACAGTGAAGAAGCAAGAAATACATAGAAATGTATTTTTAATTCTATGCCATCCATCAGTATGGAGTCACGTAAAGTTTGGTCCCAAGGTTTTAATTTACTGAGGCAGTCAGCCTAAAGGATTTGGTCTTTCGAGACTGTGCTTCCAGGCCTAAGCCAGCAAACAGCGATGATTCCTCTGCCTTCGGCTTCTGCTCTACCTTATGACTGATCAGAAATGTCTCTGACAGGAAAAAATGTGCTTCTGCTCTGACACATTTCTCAATCCTTTATTTCTCTTCTTCCTGCAGTGTTTTCTTCAGATTTCTTCTCTGCTGATGTATGTCTACATCAGCTGCCCCCAGGCTCACAGTTTACCATGCCTGGCATTCCATTTACTTTCTGAGGAAAATGGTTATTTTGTTTCTCCTTCACATAGCTCTGGTGGTCTTCCTAACCTGTTGATGAAAAAAAGTCCTACAGCATCCACTTTCTTAAGACAGCATTCCTTGACCAACAGGGGATGTCTCAAAGAGTCCCCTTTGGAACCCTGCTAGTCCTTTGAGAATTACTGCAAGGCTGTTTTCCAAGACAGGGAGATACCAGCACAGCACAGCAAAGGTTATTTTCTTGAGGGAAGATATCTGGCATAGCGGCCACACAATTTAAAGAGGGCTCCTTTAACTGCTCCTGAGTTCTCCAAATAGCCATGCAGCTACCATGGATAAGTTTTCTTGACTTTCTGTTTTTCTCTGAGACTATGACTAAAGGAAATCTGACATGTATTTTGCCTATATGTGGTAAACAATCTTGACTTTACCTACCATGACGTTTTTTCTGAAGGTCATGGTAATTATCCCAGATAGCTATGATCATGGAGATGTTTTTGCCTTCCATTACATAAGTGATTCCTTCACCTCAGGATAGCAGGCAGCTCTCCTGAGCATGTTTACCGAACCATCAGGGAAGTTGTGTGGCTCTCATGCAACACGTTTTTATCTTTTTTGTCTCAGTTGTGTGAAAAATGGACAACCTTAACTTTGACACGTTCCTGGCAGTGAAATAAGTACGTTTGTGAGGTTGACCATTATTTTGCATCAGGCGTGATTTAATGACATCTTACATCACCTGTAAGATACTGCCATATGCTCTGCTGCTTGTGGGGTTGCCACAAACATGCCATTATCGTTTGCTGCTTCTAAAGGAGGGAGTGAAGAGACAACAAGACCAAGAAACTCGATCCTGCATAGTGACAACCAGAATGGTGGCATCTGTTGAGATCTTGTGTTCTTCTGAACCTACTAAATCCAAATTTCTTCTCTTTCTGTGACCAAGAATGACACAGTGTTGACAGACTGTGGATGTGTACCTGCTTCACCTTTCTGTTTTTGCAGAAAGTATGTATGTTTTATTAAAAGCATTTTTTTCCTGATCCAAGCAAGCCTAGTTCAGATTCCTGTGTAAGAGAAAAAAACCTCTTGATTTTGATCTCAAGTCTTCTCAGATGGAAGGACTGATAAGCACTACCATATCTTCCATATCTTGTGTTGGAAACCTGCAGTATGCCCAAAAGGCAAGTGCAGTGCAAGATGGCCATGAAAGGAAGAACATGATCATGAGCCACCTTGTTTGTGCCTGGATTCTCTATAGAAGTTCTTTTGTGTCTTCTGCCTGTGCTGTTCCCTTTCAGACGGGGATTGAAGATGCAAGGGGAGCACCTCAGCAGTTCTGCTTGCTCCAGTCGAGGCCTTCCCAGCAATTTCAGCTGTTAGTGAAACAGGTGTTTGTTCCTGATGTTTTCAAAAAGTTGTTTTTTTGTTTTTTTTTTTTTTTTGGTTGTGGGGAGCCATACCTTCTGCCTGATGAAGATATCTTGGTTCTGTCCATACTGGAGAAATGGGGACTGAGTAGAAAGCAATCAGCTATGTCTGTTAGCAGGGACATTTAGATGAGCACTTTTAATCCATCCTCTTCCTGCTCATAAGTGATAGCTAGTCATCGTATTTCTTTTAAGATCTCTGTGTGTAAAATACCACATTTTGGTTCTGTTCAGAAATTATTTACTTTATTTTCATATCTTAGTAGTCTCCATCCTCTAATTCTAGACTGATGCTTCAAAGCCTGTAGTTTGTGGGGGCTTCTTGGGTGGTAATATCAAATTCAGCTAAAGCTACACCCTCACTCTAAGCTAGAAACCAGCCAGTAACTTCTCTGTTCAGTGATGAGGAACACCTGAGGTAGTGAATTGCTTACATAAACATCCCAGGCTTAATTTTCAGCCTGGTACTTCTTGTCTTAGACCAAATGCACATTGTCCATCATCTTAAACAAATTCTCTCAGTCTTCCTTGGTAAGCTATGGTTTGTTGATCTCTAGTCATTCAAGTTGTAAGCAGACTTGCAAAAAAGAAAAAAAACTTTTTTCTCTGTTTTTGTTTTTCTAATTCATTCTACTCTCTAGAGAGCACAGATGGAATCTGAAATAAACTTTTACAGAGGGTTTGTCATCACACATTCCTTTATTTTTGTGTTTGCCAGCTTCTTAGCATTTCAAGGTCATGACATCACGGGCTTTGACTTTGGTTGTAGAAGTGTTTGAAGTACTATATGTTTGTGTGCTGTTGGTTGGCTGAGATGAAATGCTATAGGAAAGTTACCTTGTGAAAGATTGCATGATTATTTTTCAATCAGATATGCTGTTTGTATGCCCAGTTTTTCTTCTAAGAAGGCTAAAAATAATCTCTGCTTTCAGAGAGCAGAGAGAAATAGAGAAGTTGTTTGCTGCTTCCTCTGGTAGCAATGTGTGTTCATTTAGATTATGTATTTTACAGAAGTGAAAACCATAATTTAGGTGCTTTTCAACTTCCATGTGCTCATAAATTTCTTTCAAATCTTCCCGTGGGCATGAAACCTTACAGCCCTGCCACTAGCTAAAAGCAAATTACTTCTAGTGGTCTGTGAAAATCTGTTTACTGTTGTGGGGATATTTTGGACCTAAACAAGGCAAAAATTGCCTTCCATCTCCAAATAAAAAATGCAGTAAGATTATTTTTAGTGCACATGATTCTTTAGTGTATCTGGTATTGAATGCTCCTGCACGTCTCCTGTTATGCTGCTCTTTTAGGAGAAAATTTAATGTGTCTTGGTAAACATGAATTAGGCAATACTCAGTTTTGCTGGCTGAAAGTAAAACTTTTTTTGACAAGTGCCCAATTGTAGAGTTAGGGTAATCAGAAGTTCCCATGCCAGCTTGTCTGACAGATCTTTGTGTTTCTTCACAGATCCAAATGTGCTCTTCCTTGTTGATTCTCTGATCTATGGGAAAGAAGACAGTGACATCCTGCTAGTGTGCCCACTAACAGATCCAAATGTTACAAATTTCACACTGAAAAAATGTGATGGCAAACATCTCCCCAAAAATATGACATTCATTCCCAATCCTCAGAAAGGCATTGTTATAAAGAACGTGCAGAGGTCATTCAAGGGCTGCTACCAGTGCTTGGCCAAGCACAATGGAGTTGAGAAGATATCAGAGAAGATTTTCCTGAATGTGAGACCAGGTAACACAGGATTTTTGCCTTCTTGTAGATAACCACGAGGTATAGAGAAGGGCTGTGAAGCCTCACTGCTGTCCAGAGGAAAGTGGTGAGCTTAGAAAGCTTGTTTTGGGCAAGTTGTGACAAGGCACAGATTGATGTCATGACAAGTAATTTGTGGCTGTCCTCAGAAGATTTGGCCATGATGAGTTTTATTTTCTGTTCCTGGTGATTTCCAGGCATTTTTTTTCATCCTTATAAAAAATGTGGGTTATGCTGTTAAATTCTGAGGGCAAACAAGCAGCCTGAGGTTTGTACAGGTCTGTGCAGGCAAAATTATTTTGGTGTCTGACTCCTGTGTCTGTTGCCCACAAGTGACAGTAGAAGGAACTGATTGATGGCATTGAAGGAGAGAGATTTGGTGGACAGGCAGAGCTTGTGGAAGGAGAAGGTCTTTGTCTTCATTATTACTGGATGAAGATGGTCACAACTGCAGCTGTGTGCACAGATGAGGATGGGGAATGCATTGTGGCTGAGCTGCTACATGCAGCACTGCGCTTGGCAAACCTGTTGGTGATACCCTACACTTGACCTTCCTCCACCCCTGTGCCCTAGGGTTGGGTGCTTAGGTGGTTTTGTGAAGAAGGAGAAGCCTGGTGTCTGTCCCCAGGACTGTACAGGCTGGTTTTTGTCTGGGCAGTTTGGAGCCTACACTTACCTGTGTGTCATTATTGGTAAATACCCAGGAGAGAAATGGAGGGAGCAGTTCAGCAAGCCAGGCTGGCTTGGCATTTCCTCAGGGGCAAGTAAATGAGTTTGTTCTCCATGTAGCTCTGGACACTGGGAATGAATGCACCTCTTGCTGCAGCTGAGGCTGCTGCCAAAAGAGGGGGAGCACGGCTTGGGCCAGCAGGCTGGTGTGCTCATCCATCCCTGCTCCCTCATCGTGCCAGGGTGGGGAGCTGAGGCCAGGCCATGGCAGCACATTGCCTTGTGCTGGGGAAGGAGAGCTGCCCTGTGGTGAGATGAGGACACACGTTGGTGTTTGCTCCATGGCAGGGTCTGTGGGAACTCCTCCTTGGAGGTGGGCCAAGGGGTTGAGGAGTGAGGACCCTCTCAAGCGAGGAGTTTGCTGTTTGCATCATCACCTTTTCCTGATGACTTGGAAATTCAGCATCATCACTCTCAGTATTGTAATGACTGTGCTGTAGTGTTCAGTCCTTACTGAGTTCACCAAGTAAAACACCCACTTTCTCCTTGGCTCACCATTTAAATGCATTGGATTTGATGGATTTGATTTTACTTTGATGGGTAATGTTTTTGTAGTTACAACTGTGGCACTCAGACCCTCAGATGGGAGCTTCTGGTGCAGAAAGACTGAAGAGGCATCCGTGAAACAGGGAGCTGTGCAGGAGTACTCAGACACAGAACTGCTATGATAGCACAGGGAGTGTTTATGTACAGCCCATCTCAAAACAATGAGGGGCTTTATGGACTATGGGATTTTTTTTGGATGCCCAGAGATATTTCTGGCAGATGAGAACACAGAATGCCTTCTGCACTGGCATCCTCCTGTCACTTGGGGAATGCTGAACGCTGAGGGGGATTTTTGTGTGAGCCTTTATATCTGAAGAAAGCAAACATGTTTCTTTGTTCTCTTCTGTAGCTTCTTACAGCAACATGAGGGAAACATTATTGTTAAAGTGTGAATGGCTGAGAAGCATGGGGTTTTCCTAGGTTTTGTACAGTTTACCTAAGAAAATTACAAAAGTTGTGTCAGAGGCAGAAAGAGAGTCTGGAAGACCTGATCTTACACGTGCTGCATTCACAGTTTGTCTTCCTGTGTAAAAGCCCTAGTGGGAAGTTAACTGGAGTATAATAAAAGAGGAAAACTTGAAGAAAGTATGAAGAAAATAGGAAAACAAATCACGAAGGGAACAAAGGAAGAGCTGAAGAGCTTTGCTGAGGCAGGAGACATGTAGTCCTCAGATAAACCTGACTGTTGACAAAAGACATCCTGAAGCAGAACAGGGTACAGCTACCCCACATCTCCATGTTACTGCCTGCATCCTGGGTGACAAACTGTGAGCCATCACTGTAAGCAGAGGTTGTGGTGCTTTTAGGCACAGGTGTGCAGAAGTCCTTGAGCTGTACCTGTCCTTCCTAGGCTGTCCATCAGGAGCTTTTCAGGAACCTGTCAGACAGTACTTTCTGTTGGCTACAATGTTTCGTAATTAAAATCTGCAGTTAGCGCTGGGCTGCTGTTCTTCAGTGGCTGATCTTTACCGTGCTTTCAGTTCCAGAGTGCTACTTTTTAATCACTGTCACAAAATGAATCATCTCATTGGTGGTTCAGCATTATTTAGCTTTCTTCATGCAAGTTGCTGTGCTCTATCAAATATTATCTAACTTCCAAGTGTAATTTAAAGTGAGGTTGAAGCAGAAATATGCTTGTTGTAAAGGAACAACTGTGTAATATATTAGAAAATTTGAATACATCTCAGAGCCTTGATTTTATTGGAAAGTTAATTAATGACTGTTGATTTTTATCGCCCCCAGAAGAGCTGAGACTAATGAAAAGTAATAAACTTCTAAATTGTTTTCCAGTTCACAAAACTCTTCCTGTCATCACCTTATCGAAAAGCTATGAGCTTCTCAAAGAAGGGGAAGAGTTTGAAGTTACATGCATAATCACAGATGTGGACAGCAGTGTACAAGCTAGTTGGATTTCTCACAAAAGTGGGGTAAGTTCCTTTAATTGTATCATGTGTGCCTCAGCACAGTACACAGACTCTCTGTACATTCACATGCTTGTCTTGGGTACCTGATGTTGATTTGGATTTGTTGCATTTACAAAGATTCAGTATCCCAAAGACTGGCGAGGGGACAAGAACTGTTTTGTGCCCATGATGATGGCTGGGAAGAAAAGCATCTGCATGGGCTTCTCTTCTCAAAAAGAAATTGAAGTTAGGCTCTTCAATGTGAAGTTTAGGTGACCTCTGTTGGGCTTCCTAAATACGGAAGCGTGGAGTGCCTACACATCACATTGCAATCAATGGGAGCTGCAAATATCAACACATGGACTGCAAATTACATATTCTAGTTGTTATCATTAACAGTAAAATACCTGCTAATTAGGATGGGGCTGTGTGTGACAGGAATAGTAGTAAGCATTCGCAGGAATGATTAATTCATTTAAATTACATGGTGTGCCTCACTAACTGGAAAAGCTCTGAAAAATGAACCGGTGAACTGGCTTCTGTCTGCCAGTGATAGATGAAGTTTCTGACTGGCATTTCCAGATTAAATTATTGAGAGGCTCAGTGCTCCAGGAGTTTGATACCAGCAGCACAACTATTCTGCAGCAAAGGGGCAGAGAGATCCCCTTCCCTGGTAAGCCAGTGTGCTGCCAGCTGTGTCTTTGAAATGAGCAGCAGACACTGGGTTGTTTTTGAGAATGCTTCTTGATCTTCTGGGTATACCCTGAAGTTTAAATTAATTAAAAGCCCTTGAGAAGACCTTTTAGTAACTCTTACCGTATACTCTCCCATGCTAATTGACTGATCTTTTACTGCTAATGGTGGTGACCAGAATACATAATTCTCAGTCCATGTATATGGAAGAAGACTCCTGTGATATTTGGATAAATCACATCTCCTCGGGCACATAACAAACAGGAATCCTGTTCCCTGGGGCTGGGCATGCCATGCTTAGCTAATCCACCAGCTCTGGCAAGGCTGTTCTTGCTAAGTGCTTGCTGCTCCAGAAATCCCACCCCACAGCTCTGAACGTTGAGAAAGTCTAAGTGACATGAGGGTGGCTTGGGACATGCAGATCTGCTTTTGTTCCTGTGCAGGACCTTCATCTGAGAATTTCATCTCTTCTCTCATTCCTCTCCCTTTCCTGTGTTACAGATTGATGAAATCGAGGCCTTCCCTTCATTTTTTGTGCTTTATAACTTTTTATTTAATGTGTAAAAGCCACAAGGAAAGTATTTTCCCAATAAGTTTGACTTTTATGTTTTTTCTAGTAAATAGTAGGAGCTGCTGTCTTTGAAATTCTATCAACTTAAATTTTGTATTGAAAGAGAACACATAAATTTCATATTTAAGTAGATTCACATTTTTTCCTGACTAGATAAGAGAATAAAAATCAAAATGCTTTTTCCATGTGTGACTGAAGTTATCACCACTTCGGAAAATTAGGAGACTGGCTATTAGCAAGCACATCCATACTAAATATACTTTCCTTGTGATTATTATAAGTTAGGAGGAATCAAAATTGCATTGAGAAGCTTTAATTTGTCTAGAAGCTCTTGGAAATTGCAAGAATTGCAATAATTCAATTAGAAAATCATAACAAGTCCAGGTCTGCATTTGGTTTAATCAGTGTAAATTTTATCAGTCTTTCTAACCATACTGAACATTCTCACAGAGACCAAAGTCAGTATCTCAAAGCATTTACTTTTTCTATGCATATGTATAGAATCATGACATATTTAAAAGAATGAAGTTTCCAGTTTTCTTTAAGATTAATAAATTGAGATTGCTATGGTCCAAGAATCAGAGTGGGTGCCAGAGGGAGGATGCTGTGTATAGCCTGCTGCCAGCAGGGCTCTCTGCAACATGCCTGCAGTCAGGAGATGCTGTGGCCTTGGAACATAGAGCAACATGGTTAAAATGAAACCTCAGGACCTTAAATTCTCTACTGTCATTCACTGGAAAGCATTGCAACCATTAGAGAGTTGCTGAACTTCAGGCACCATTTGAGGGCTGAACCACACTTCTGAGATGCAATGACTTCAAGCTTCAACTTCTGAGCATTAGGAAAGTCAGGACCCAGTGGTCATTTTGCATCAAGCCCTACAGTTAGAAGTGTTTTTTGTGCAAATAAAACCTCCAGTTGGTTACTCACTCTCTCACCAATGTTCACCTTAGCATTGGAAATCTAGTCGAATGAGCTGGTTCAGACCTTGGGCACAACAGCCTTGTCATCAGGTAATGGGAACATCTGAAGAAGCTAGAGGTCTAGTTCTTTTCCTTGGGCTGGTCTCCTCTGTTTGGTTCTCTTGGTGCAGGTGACCACAGCCCCAAATTCACCCCACTCTCACCCCATGTTCCTCCACATTCTTGCCTTGGAAGGGAGCTTGAGGAGGAAAAACAAAAAAAAAGAAGAAGGGGAGAGGATAGGACATTATCTCCCAGAGGCAGCTGATCACACACTTGTTTTGCATGGGGAGATTCTAGTGACAGGTTTGTCGTACTGGCTTACTATTCCGGTTTAAAGTTATGAATATTAATATGGCAAAGTTATAATTACTTCTATTTTTAATTTATCTAGGAAAGATGATGCATACACAGTGTTTTAGATGTTAATTGTTTTTTACCGACAGATTGTTACAAGCAAAAGCAGAAATTTGCGTGATTATGGATACGAAAGGAAATTAACATTGAACATCCGTTCAGTGGGAGTTAATGATTCTGGAGAATTCACGTGCCAAGCAGAAAACCCTTTCGGAAAAGCTAATGCCACAGTAACCTTGAAAGCTCTAGGTAAATAATTCTTGTATAAATCTTAACATTTCTAAGAGCAGGAGATGAAAAGTGAGAACACTGGGGAGTCTTCCCTTCCTTCTCTCTCCTTTTCCCCAAACCTCAGCGAGTAAAGTTGGTTTTCTGTAAAGGTTATAGCTGACTGGTGCCATATGGGATGGCTCAGGAAGTTGTGGTGTGTATGACTGCGTTCATTTCTATAACCCATTGCTTGTTATTGGAAAGTGATACTAGAACAACCACCCAACAGTTTTTCTGTCCCTCTGGTTTGTCTCATCCTTCCTGGTTTAATCTAAAATTTAAACTGGTTTTAACAAAGCAACTAATTTACCTTCTCCTGGTACTGTCCCTATGCCTAAGTAATTTGGCAGTACAAGTGCAAAGCACATCTTCAACAACTGCCTTGCAAGCATGTGGAATTTCACTGACAGCATGTCAGTGTTTTTTACACAGAAGCTGTATTTGTACCTCTATTTAAAATAATGCTGTGAGCAACATCATGGTGCACATAGACAGCATGAAATTGTTCAGGAGGTCACCTCCTTGTTAAACCCACTATCCATCACTTCTACATGTTTCGGATCATGTCACTAAACAGTGAGCAAACTCCCTTCTTCCTCTTGTTTAATAACAGATGTGTTTAGAGTCTGCTATATATTAACTTGGGTGACACACAGTGCCTTTTGAATTTTAAAGCTGCTGAAACCTGCTCATTTGATAAATTGAGTACAATTAAGGACATGTTGGTATAGTTAATAAGATCATCCTGGTCTATGTAGTTGCTACAACCGTTTCAGTTCCATTCAAGGGTGTAGTAACTGAGGGAAGTGTAGCCCTGGATTCTTTTTTTCCTTTTCAAATCCGTTTTTCTGTTGCACAGACAAACACTCCAGCCACACTGCTTGTTTTGCTTTCCCTGGTAACGTAAAGAAAACAGAAGTGTCTGACCTGTGTGGGTCGGATCTGCAGCAAACAGGCAGAGGTTTGAGTGCCCTTAACCTTGCTGTGTGGTCGAGGGGGTAGGGCTCACAATGACAGGGATGTTCTCCTCATTTTTTTACAGGAGAGACTACATTCATATGTAAAAGAGTGAAACAGTGTGAAGTATGAAAGAAAATCTTCTCCCCAAGGGGATCAGTGTGAAAGCTTTTATTATAAGAGGAGGGAAGTTCTTCACTACAGAAATTTTTAGTACTACTGCATATGCAAATGTAGCTTTAAAAAGGATTGACTTTGGAAAGGGGGTTTAAAATAAAGCATGGCATTATAAGAAGTAGGAAATAAAATTTTTGTTTAGTAAAATACAAAATCTGTATTTAATAAAAAATGCCAGAGAAAAGGTGGATTTTTTTCCTTTCTGAAATAGTTTTCTCTCTCCACCCTCTCAAATTTGACTTAAATAAGCTCCAACTTTTTGATACCTTTCACCATTTATTGTCAAACTGACTATATTTACCTGAACTGTTGCAGCTCCCAGGGTCCTGGGAAGTAGTATATGGCGTGTCCATAGAGGGAGATCTGGGATTGCAATAGATACTAAATCACTGTGGCTTTAACATTAGCCAAAAGTTTTGCAAGAAATAATGTGTATTTTTTGTAAAATTCCTAATTACTTTTTCTATCCATTTATCTATTTGTAGAAGGTATTAGAAGTGTATTACAGGGACTGATAGCATTATAATAAAATTTTATTTGAAGGGAGTTGGGTCTGATTTTGGATATAGCTTGCATAGGGAATCCTGTGTTTATACATAAAACTGAAAAAAGCACTGCAGAGGAACTGCAAACCTTCAGTTTCCAGATTTGAACTATTTTCCTGTTTTCTAATGATGAAGACCATTTTAGAGCATACCTGCCTGCTGTGAACTTACTTTATCCTTTCTTCTCCAAAGCATCTGTCAAGCGCTCTGGCAGATCCATATGCTTTCACCAAGCCCCACTGGCTCTGGTTTTCTCAAGCTTGGGTGCCCAGCTGGCCACAGCAGTTTGATTACTAGAAAGTGGGAAGAAGCAGGGATGTGAGATTGACTTTAGGTCTAAATTCAAGCTCTCAGTAAATGTGTTTCCTTGTAATTGCAATCTGCCTGTCAAACTGATAATTCCCTTATGAATTTCTGTAATAGGACTGAAAAACTTGTCTTTTAAAGCGAATCCTCAATCTGATGAGTTTATTAATGAAATTAAAACCACTACAGCAAGGATGTTGTTAGACATGATATTTTGGAACGGAACTGCACAGTAATAAATGGTATCTGCCAAATGGAAGATTAAGACCCAGCAGCAGATGTACAGAAATGCCTTAGTTTAAGATGATTGGTATCCAGGCCTGTGGACTTAGCACATTTTTCTCTAATTACAGCTTTTAATAGCTTCATTTGTAATGTTGTTCTTAATTACACTTGACAAAAAACCTTTAATACTCTAGTATACTGTAATAAATGATTTTAGTTTGCTTTTTTCGTAATGTTTCTTTCACACCAGACAGTTAGCAAGTCAAATTTTTGGAAAAAGAGAAATACTTGAGTAGAATCAAACACATGCTTGCATTTTTCCAAAAGCATGTAGAAGGTGTTTGTCACCAGAAGATGGATTATTTATGCTAAGGTCCTCAAGGCTCTTTTAAGTACTGTGCCTCATGCTATGTGTAGCTAGTAGCCTTGGTTTTGGCAGGTGAGGGTTTAAGTTCTGCTTTGCAGATAAGGTTTCCTGTTTCACAGTTGGATGTTTGATCACTGATCTTGAAGTTGTCTAAATGTGGTTAGGGTACTCACAATCTTCTAAATGGCCCTGAAATTGTTTTTCTTCTCCTCCTACGACCATCAGCTAAAGGTTTTGTCCGTTTGTTTGCAACGATGAATACCACAATAGATATAAATGCAGGACAAAATGGAAACTTAACAGTTGAATATGAGGCATATCCAAAACCAAAGGAAGAAGTCTGGATGTACATGAATGAAACATTACAGAATTCCTCAGACCATGATGTTAAGTTCAAGACTGTGGGCAATAACAGGTAATATGCATGGCTGTGGGTGTCAATTTCACTTTGGAACAGCAGACTAGAGTCTGCTCTGGAAAGAGGAAAGTGGGGATGGTGAGAAAATATGACTATAAAAGATGTAGTACATGTGGCTTGCCACAGTAACTGGTGCAAAGTCTGCCGACCTACATTTGGAATAGCGTCAAGCTAACCACACCATCTGAGGACCAGCATGCTGTTTACTCACGACTCAGCTGCATTCCTGTCCAATAAGCAAAAAAGAGAATTTAGGTTGGTTGTGTGCAGAAAGTCCCTTCACTGCCACAGCAGTGATGCTGCTCTGGAAAAAAGCTTATGCTTTTTTTTTTTGCTGGGCACTGTTTTCTCCTGATTCCTTGTCTTCCAAAAATCCAGTGAAGCACCTAGAACATGTGGCCTGGGTTGTAAATCTGGGTTTCCCTCCTCAGTGAGAAGAGGAGCAGGTGGTGATGCATGCACGGTCTGAGCTTGATGCTCAGCTGCCATCCAGGCACACATCTGTGTGTTAGAAGTGGCAAAACTTCTGGATGTTGGAAGTGCAATGGCAATCATAGTGTAAGATAAGAGTGTTTGCATGGATCATGTCTGCAGAAAATTCCCTCCTTGTTTTCCATGCAGCAATTGCCTGTTCAGAGCAAGTTGTGTGTCTTAGTAATGCTTAAATTTTTTCTTTACAGTTACACAAGTGAACTTCACCTTACACGATTAAAAGGAACAGAAGGAGGCATTTACACATTTTTTGTATCCAACTCTGATGCCAGCTCCTCTGTAACATTTAATGTCTATGTGAAAAGTAAGTAAAGTGATCTATGTGAAAAATAAGTAAAGTGAACAGTCTGAAATATTTCATTATCACAGTCATTGTATTTTATACAACATAATGTATGCACAAGATGTCACAGTGTGGCTCAGCATATGAGAGGCTTTCTGAAGTGAAGCACATGCTGGAAAACTAAATGTCAAGATATAAAAGTGCAGAGTACTCACACAAATCCACCGACTATCCAGCATGACCTTATATTCTAGCAAATGTATTCCAGAGATTACCAGAGAGCAGCTAGGTTGTTTATACAGAAAAAAACCCTGTAGCACCTGGAAATGTGATCTAAGGAATAAGTATGTATCATAAACCTTTTATAATTTGAGGTGGAGCAGGATACACAGAGATTATAATTTGCATTTTTGGCAACCAACGTAAGCTTTTAATTGTCCTTAATTTGTTTGAGTTGATGCAGAGTTTGAAAGCTTGTCAGGAGAATTACTCACATTTAGATGCCTTTTGGCATCTAAATACTTCTGTATAATAGTATAAATCACCATTGTTTTAGAGAAATCTGCAAAACTTTACAAATGTGTTTGTTGTCATCTTTGAGACATGCTTGTTAAGAAAGAGCACTGGCCTCAATTCCAAATAGCATTCTTCAAGACAAAAGCTAAATTTCATTAATTCAATTAAACCTTCAGAAAACCCTGTCGTTAGCAGAGCCATCCTCTTAGAGCATTTCATGTGCTCAGTAGACAAATATTGGCTGCTGCTAAAGGCCATGCTTAAGGAAAATTAAACCAAGAGGGACTTTGAGCCCAGCAGGAGGAACCATATCAAAAGTAAATGTGCTGCAAATGCAGTTTTGTGTTGCTGTTATGCTTTAGCAGCAATGTGTCCTTTTTCAGGCATAGTTCTATGCAGAGGACTGTCAGGACTTCCCCAAATGCATCAAGTCCTTGCTGTTAATTTTTGAATTCTTCTCAGTTATCATTGAAGATAAATATTTGTAGCATCTCTATTAGCAATGACATAGTTTGGATCTAGAAATGTCACTTGGGCTCCTTTCAGAATATGGTATTTCTTCCTTTATCTGTAAATGTGGACACTTGTATTGTGCCTTCTATGTTTCCTAGCTCTGATTTCTGAGATAAGGGCACTGGTGATCTCAGATATCCTTTTTCTCAGTGAGTGAGCATGGGTCACAGTCATGAGGGATAATTCTGGTGTTTAAATGTTAATGGAGCACAATGTTGATCCAGAAGTTTAATTTCTCTGAAGGAATGGGAGAAATTGCAGGTTGCCTATAGTCAGGGCACAAGAACTAAAAAGCCACTATCTCACAATTTTGGCATCATCAGGTGTCAGTTCTCAATGCACATCTCCATGTTGCTGCTTTTGAGGCATGTGCTACTTAATAAAAGCTGAAAATCCCTGTGGATCATGGTTAGGAAACCAGACCAGGAAGAGAATAGAGAAGCAGAATGGACAAGGCGAGAAGACACTTTCGTTCTTCTCAATGGTTTGTCCATACAACCAGCAGCATTCAAGTCTGTTTCCTTCTTTCTTCAACTACTGGTCTTGTAAGTAGCAAGATCGGTCTTGGGATGCTGTGAGGACACTTAAGCAGACTCACAGAGCCCACATTATCATGCACTGTGGCCCTGGATGGATTGCAGCCATTGCTAAAGCAATTGGATTTGATGCACTTGACTCAGAAAGTTTCTTTTGGCATTTTGACTAAGCTCCTGTAAACATTTTTTTGCTTTGAAAAAAAGAGACAAATAGATTGGCCTTTCTAGGGGTTGTTTTTAACAAAAACAACCCCTAGAAAAGGGGTTTTCACTTGCTTGTAAAATGCTTATCATTTAGCTGTGGAACACAAACTGCATGACAACATACCATAGTATTCAACATAGCAGAGTAACTGCCAAAGGTGAGTCATGTATGGGTGGGTCAGATCCTGATCTAATGGTGTGTCCTCACCTGACATTCTTGTCAGGGATTTTGCATAAATTGCTTATATGTGGCTCGTGATGTTTATATGTCTGGCTTGGGCATGTAATCAGCAGAAAAGAGCCAAACAGGTAAAACAGGGTTCATAATCAGGAGAGTGTCTTGACGTAAACAAATATCAATGCTGAAGCATTTGCTGAAAGACATGAAAAACACAGTGCAGAAGTACTTGCCTTGGATTTAAACATATTTACCAATTGCATATGCTAATCTGAAACAATATTAAATTGCTTTTAAAATAGTGTAGTAATTCATAATAAATGTATAGAGGTAAACAGCTCTAAAATTAGGAGCCGAAAAGGAAATGATAGCTTGACAAGCAGCATACTGTACTCAGCTATAATTAAGAAATTGTAGAAATCTCCAGAGTGGCAAGGTATAGTGTATGTAGCAATTATCAGAGGAATCTTCCAACTAGTAACTGAATTCAGTGCAAAATAATATCTTGGCTTAATTATAGTTACCAAAACATTATCTATGCAGTTGGGGCTGCTGCTGCAAGGAGAAAACTGGTCATGGTATTATAGATCCCATGAAACCAAGCTCAGCTGTTTTCCTGTCATTGGGCTATGCAGTGAACAATGAGGAATCACCATGATATTGTAAAAAGATTTGTTGCAATCCAGAAAATGTAGCTCCAGCAGGAAAAACTCTCCTTTTGTCTGGGATGACTGACAATACCTATTAAGTGTTGCTTTTCAGACATTTACTTCGTTAACAGTGAAGAAAGGGAAACTGGCAATAGAAAGCAATTAAACGCAGAATTTCATTATACAGAACATTGAATTGAAATAGGAGTGACCTCATGTAAGTCGTCTTTGATATGTTCAGAATCAACATCAATAAAAGCTGAAAAGCAATTAATAAACTTGGTGAAATTAGAAGTTTAAGACATTTAATGCCTGATTACAGAAGGCAGTATGTATATATGCTGGGCAATGTAATAAAACGTTAAATATTTAAGGGGTTAAAGTCAGAACAGTTAGCAACATCTAGTCATTAGGAGTCTGATAGCAGGAGGGGTAATTAGGCAGTTCAAGTCATAAAATCTAGCGCAGTAAAATCCCTTTTAAAAAGAAGATGCATGGTGGCAGCTTGGCATCTGTTTGTGAAAGCCGGTCCATCTTTGCTCCAGCATCCCCTGAAGTACCTGCACTGGTGGTTGAGGAAGGTGCTCTGGCTGCCAGGAAAGGGTGCAGGTGCTGAGAGGTGTGCATAGCCTGAGCTGGCAAAGGAGCAGCCAGTGGGGATTACAGTAGCAGCCGTCTCAGTCCCCTTGGGCACTGGCGTGGGGGCTCTTTGCTGCCTCAAGTGAAATGCATCCCTTAATATCTCTGGGCCAGGGAGGCTTGGGAGCCCTCAGTGCTGGGGGGAGAGGCTGATGGTGCTAATTGCCACATCAAAGTGCTTCACCAGGCACATGACAAGCAGAGCTGCTCTTAGGTCAACACTTCTCAGAGCTGCTGCAGCTTAGCTTCTCGTGGCACCAAGGCTGGACCACTCTGCCTGGGCTGCAGAGCCTGTCATCTCCTTCTGCTCCTGCAGGATGAGTCCATGTGGGTTCGTGGCCATGTAGACAGGCTTTTGTTGCACTAGGGTTTTATAGTGGAAAGAGCCTAACTAATATGGGCATTTTTGTTTCCTTCCCGCAGCTTCAGATGTTACATGCAGACCACTCTGGCACAGTATTTTTTCCAGGGCTTAATGCACAGATGCCTCTTATATTTGACTTCTCAGTTCTCTCATTTCTCGAGTTACATTGTGCTGTAATGTTGTCTAAAACACAGCATATACCTAAACAAATAGGACATGGGTTGTAGTGTAGCTAATTACAATTTCACAATCCAGCCATTTTGATTGGAATTTCAGAAATGTGAATTACATGTATTCTGTGAGTATCGAGGCTGGGTGAGATGCTGTGTGCTCTCAGAAAGCTCCTCACCAAGTGAGTAATGCTGAAAATCAGACTCAACATTTTGCAACAATGTTTGGTTCTTGGTGTTTTGCATAAAACACAACATGCGGATTTAGAAATGAAAGAACATTTGGTTCCTGTAACATGAGTCACGAGGAGGAGGAGGAGGATTGAGGATATATGTGTGCTTTGTTGACTCTAATTTAATCAGTGAGTAGAATATTCATTATTAACTAACCCTGTGCAGTCTTCGTACACGTGTTTGATCTGAAATAAATCTATGTTTTCCCACTGCATTCTATACAACTTCACTACTTTATAGAATTAGGAGTTCGTCTTACGTTTCTGTAAAGCTGTATTAACTGAAAATGGGCTCTTAACTTGTATCTATCAGGTGAGCAGCATAATTGCAATGTAGTCTTTCATAATTTATTTCATTAACTTCTGTTTAGGTGATTTTGCAAGGAAGTTAAGGTTGTTAAGGGAAGTAAGGTCACTAATTCCAGTTTCATCAGGAAAAAACCTTGCTGTGTTTGTGGTACTCTTGGCTGAAGCCTATGACATTGGACTAATGACTCTGAAATCCACCTGACTGCACTGGTTTCCTGCCATACTTGAAACAGGGCCTCCTAAACCAACTGCAGGACTAACTCCTGTGCAGATGTGACAGCATTGGCTGGATGAATTGCTTTTTAAACTACCAGAGCAATCACAAATTCTCATTTGGAAAGCTAATACGTTCAGCCAAGTGTTGGCTTCCTCTACCTGCAGTGTTTCAGAGAATTAGGCAGTTGGGCAGTTCAGTATCTTAGAGGGATGCATGTCCTCTGTCAGGTGGTCTGCACTGGTTGCCTTGTATTGTAGTTCCTTTCCTGGCTGCAGTGGTAATATTGAATACACAGGGCAGATGTAAGAGAGATGTGGTTTGACAGATTTAGTATACTTTTAACTGGGAAGAAACTGTCCTTTTTGCAGATGGGTAAAGTCATGCTGTGCAGGAATGGGAACTTTACTGTTGTTCCAAGCACACACTTCTTCGGGTTGTTTAAACTCTTAGCTTTGCTCCTTTAGGACCTTTCATCAAATCACATACTGAGGGGAGATGAGGTATTCTAATGTCCAGCCCAAGCATTCAGTGTAAGAACTAATATTTTCACAGATGTTTGATTTTTGTAGGACACCAGTTCAGACCCAGACATCCTTGAGCATAAGAATGTCTTGCTCACCTGAGTGATTCCCTGGATTATGAGGCACACAGGTTGCTGGTGTGAAGAGCAAATAGCAGTGTAAATTCAGTGTTCCTCTAATGGATGATCATTGCTTTTCTGTATTGCAGCAAAACCTGAGATTCTCACTCTGGATATACTTAGCAATGGTGTTCTCCAGTGCGTAGCAGCTGGATTCCCAGCCCCTACCATATACTGGTACTTTTGCCCAGGAACTGAGCAGAGGTAAGTTAAGTAAACAAGGGTCTCCAAAGGTTATTTTAGGTGCAACACATCCAATTGCTAATTAAAAATTAAGAACATGAAATGACTTGGTAATAGTTACATTCAAATGTTGCATCATGATTTTCATCCTTTTCGGCATTGCATTATTTGCAGTAGTTTGTGAGAAGGCAGGGATACGTTTCATTTTTCTCCCTTGTATTCTGCCCTTGAAAGGGGAATAACCAACACTTTCTGCTGTGTAAAAGACAAAATTTCTGCAGCAAGCTAGCTATGGCTTTTATCAGCTTACAAATGACAGATGTTCTATATGCAATTTCACAGAATGGCAGTCACAGAATCACTTGCAAATATGGCTGTTATAATTTGTTTTATTGTGTAATGAAGTAATTTTTCCAGACATAATGTAATTAGATTTCTGTTCACATGAAACATATGACAAGTAAACAAGTCCAGTGTTGTTATGAATAAAGCTGGATGTTTTTAAAACTAGGTGTTTATAAGCAGATTGTTGAGTTTCACTGTGAAGTGAGTGAGCATTTGTGATGCAAGTTTTAAGGTTTTTCTTGACTTCCCCCTGGTTATAGATATCATAGTAGCAAGTAATGGGTCTCCTTCCCACCGGTCTAGTTTGTTTTATGTCTAAAATAATTGTTATTTCCTTAATGGTTTTAAATAATACCTCTTTAAAAATCTTAAATGTGCAGTCATGTAGTAAATATGTGACATATGAAGGAGAAGCAACATATTGAGAGAAAAGAACTGGCTGTTTCCTGACTGCATATAAGCTTAATTGTGTTTATGTGTGTAATGGACTTCTTTTGTGTTGTAATAAGATGATGCTTGGGGAACATTTTCAGAAGTGGGTAGTAGACCACAACTGCTAGACAATGAAATTGAAAATGCATGTTGAGTGGTATAAAACCCGTGGAGAAGTTACAGACCTGTGGGTATGTCTAACCAAAAGCAAATGCAAAGACATCATGGCCTCCAGTTGGGCCAGGCTAGGTGCATGTATCCATTTCTCCCACTACATGCAAGACCATGAGACACCATGAGTAGGCTGTTTCAGGGTTGAGATCTTCAGCTGAATCCCTTTGTAGACCAGAGTCGTTCAGTTCTCTGTTGGTCTGGCACTTCAGGTAACAATCCATGGCAGGTAACTCATTATTGTTTCTCCAGATGTTTTGATTCACCAACAATATCCCCCATGGATGTCAAAATTGGTTACACAAATTCATCAGCACCGTCATTTGAACGAATCCTGGTGGAAAGCACCATTAACGCCAGCATGTTCAGGAGCACTGGCACCGTGTGCTGTGAGGCCTCCAGCAACGGGGACAGAAGCTCTGCTTTCTTCAACTTTGCTATTAAAGGTAATGTCCACAAAACATGGGTGGTGTTTGGCTCTTTCTGGAAAAGGATTTTAAGTGGTTTTGCTGGAAGAAAGTTTACAGTACTGTGCCTGAGCACATGATAACATAAAACGTTGCACGTTCTGCCTGTCAAAAGTCTTGCTTTAATTTTTCAATGACTATTGTGGTACTGCCTTTTTGCAGCACCTGTTCTGCAGTGCAGTAGGTAGGTGGGTTTCTTCTGTCTGTGCAGCATAGAGGAAAACCACCTACAGCATTACCCTGGCTTTCCCCCTCTCTCTCCCTTTGGTTTTCCTTTCATTGTCTGTTTTGACTATTTAGGCCATCACTTCTTTTTTGAAAGAAAGATTGCATTTTATTTTAGATTTTTACAATGTCTCAGGGAAAATGTGGTCCCCAGCTTGCCTGGAGCCTAAATGTCCTGCTGCTATAAAAGAAGTAACAACAACATACTGTGAAATGGCTTATGAGTTTTGTAGTGGTATTTGTAGGTTTGTGGGGGAGAAGAAAAACCCACTAGAACATAGATGATTTGAAATGTGTTTGTGGAGCTGTGCTCTTCTCTGCAAAACCAAATGTTCTGCTTCTTTTTTTTTTTTCTGTTACACCCAGATATAACATACAAACAAATATGCCAGATTTGGGGCAGATGGGTAGTAGAATGGTATTTGTTCGCTTGGCACAACCTCTCCTTTTATAGACTGTGCTGTAGTGATCATACTTAGGTGGGGGGCAAAGGGGAAGAGAAGAAATTAGGACTTCAGATAAAAGCTTCTTTCTTTAACTGAACTTGATTGAGATCATGCAACCCCTTGCATTACTTAATCTTAGTGCCAAACCTCCTGAATTAGTGAAGCTGAGACTGAAGGCATCAAACTGCATGGTTTCTGTGCCAGCTCCATCTCCCACAGCTCATTCAGGAAAGACTTTCTGATACACCTGATGCACATCTGGGAAAGTCAAAACCCCAAACCGTATTTCACAAAGAACCGAGGAAAGGTTTTCACCTGCATCTTTTTAATTTAGTTTTTCTTGTTCAGTATTTTAGGAGAAATTTCTGTTTCTTTCCAGAGCAAATCCGTACACATACCCTTTTCACCCCTTTACTAACTGCATTTGGAGTTGCTGCAGGACTGATGTGCATCATAGTCATGATCCTGGTGTACATATATTTGCAGGTAAAATCAGCAGCCCCTTTGGCCCGAATTTAAAAAGTGTGTGAGCTACTTGTGGAGTCTTCAGTAGTAACAGCTGTTCTTTTTCTTTTCCAGAAACCCAAGTATGAAGTTCAGTGGAAAGTTGTTGAAGAAATAAATGGAAACAACTATGTTTACATAGATCCAACACAACTTCCTTATGATCACAAATGGGAATTTCCTAGAAACCGTTTGAGTTTTGGTTAGTTTAGATTTATTTAACTTCATCTGCAAGGTGGAACCTTCAGGTCTCATATGAGACTTTGGTCAAACACAGCAGGGTTTTGTCACAAAGATGCTGTGCAATAATGCAGATAGTGATAATTGTTCATTCTTGCCTTAGGAAAAAAGACAAGCAGGCGTGTCTGAAATAGCTTCCTTGATATAGTAAAATAAAATGTTGAGCCCTACAGGAGGAAGTACTCATAGTCGTTACAGAGTATTTTGTTTTCTTTATTAGGTAAGACCCTTGGCGCTGGAGCTTTTGGGAAAGTTGTTGAAGCCACTGCTTATGGTTTATTTAAGTCTGATGCTGCAATGACAGTAGCAGTAAAGATGTTGAAAAGTAAGTTGCTGTAGTGTACCGTGTTTTCTCCATTCCATCTGGTTGGTGAGTTACGTACTGAACTCTGTGCTTTGCCTTGCAGCAAGTGCCCATTTAACGGAGAGAGAAGCCTTGATGTCAGAGCTTAAAGTGCTGAGTTACCTTGGAAACCACATTAATATCGTGAATCTGCTTGGAGCTTGCACTGTTGGAGGTGGGGTTATCTGAAGATTATTGATTACTTCTACTCTTTTTTTATTGTCAGGAGGATCAGCTTTGTGAAGAAGAATCCAAGGTGCAGCTCTAAGTGTAGAAATCATAAATTTCATCTTAAAATCTTACATTTTTAACCTGTGCTTAGGCAGGTTGCAGATCATCGTGATTATCACCTGTGATTTACTGAATCTAGATTTTAGGCTCATTGTAAAAACAGTAGTAAGACCACTGTAGCTGCAGCTCAACAGGAAGGCTGCTTTTATTCTCTTTCACGTGAACCATTGGGTGCTTTCTTCTTGAGAGATGACAAAATGTACGGTATAAATTTTTACCTCCACCACACTGTTCCTCATTAATGAGAACTGGTTCCTTGTTGGTATCCAGGGTGAAGACAACAGGCTTGTCTTGCCTAGTCTTCCAGCCTTCTGTTTAAACTGGAAATGTGTCTGTTAAGGGAGCACTAAAGGTGCAAATTCTAAGCAGCAGAAAGTTGAAAAAAGTAATTTTCCAATTAAAGTATTGCACAACCGTAATGTTTCACATTTAGTATTAACTTCATAAGTTTGTTTTCTTACATAATAAAAGCTACAAAATCCACTGAAATGTCATTAGAGAGTGATAGAAACCTGTATTTTTAATTTGTATGCATTTTAATATAAAAGATGGTATTTCTTCTTACACATTTTTCAAAGAAAAGGAGCTTGTAAAAATTAATAGTTTTAGACAAAGGCAAAACATGTCTCAGAAGTAATCATTTAGAAATAGGATGAAACAATTTTGTTCAAGCAGCCAACTAAGTTAACTCACTGTCCCGAATGCACGCCTCTCTCAGTGGAAAAAATGGTGTCTGTAAGGAAATCACACCACAAACAATTCTTTTGCTATTTTGAAAGCTGTAATTTTAAACTGCAGAAAAATGGAAATAAACCAGTGAGGTTAGGAAATGATGGTGCAGAGTAAACTTAGAGATGAAATAACATGCAGTGTAATTACATATTCAAGGTCCATAGCTGGAGTCATTCACTCAAAAGACATATATTTGATCTATAAACATCCATGCTGAAGATTACTTGATTCCCCTTTTCTGATTTCATTTTAATATTCTAAGATGTTGTGCAGTGTAGTTTTCTGTCGCAGCAGGCTGTTCTGTTTGAATGATTTTTCCTATTATACTGCAGAATATAACACTCTACATCATTTCCAAAACATTACTGAAGGAGTGTGAAGCTCTACTGTAAACAGAAGTGAATCAAAAGAATTAATGTTTGAAGCTTGAGTTACTCTTAACGTTTGGAACAAATTACTTCCTTCAGGAAGTGAGCAAAATCAAACAGATGTGTCTGGCCAGAAACATTATCCCATGAAGAAAGAGAAAAAGACTTATTTGTTTAATTTTTCTACAATGCAATGCTATTGAGGGGCAGAACATTAATTGGGACACAGCTTTAGCTGGACCATAGTTGTTCATCTGTGAAAGGGAAGATGCTGGGTTACTTTTCTATAACTTTTCAAGTCTAGACAGTGCTAGTCAGTGTGGTTTTTTTAATAGTCCAGCCTGTGTGCTTCACTGAATGCTAGCTTTATGTAAGGTCTTCTGCTTTAAAAACAATACTCACCAGCTTTCTAAACCTTCCATGCATTTACAGGTCCCACTCTGGTCATTACAGAATATTGCTGTTACGGTGATCTTTTAAATTTTCTGAGACGGAAACGAGATTCATTTATTTGTCCAAAACATGAAGAACATGCAGATGCAGCTGTTTATGAGAACCTTTTACATCAGTCAGAGCCTGCAGCGTAAGTATGACCTGCTGAAATGCACCTGTGTTTTTAGAAGATTGGGAAGGAGGAGAAATCAAAGTTTATTAGGGCTAAGAGGTGTGGAGAAACATTTAATGCAGCAGGCTTTGAAGATTCTCTGCTGCACAAGAAAATTATTTAATTAAGAGGCTATCTGTTCAGAGAGTAGTTTATTCTAACAGAGTGTAATTATATACAAAGTGGATTGCATGCACTCTTTGTTTTACTTCTTTATCAAATTTTCTGCATTTCATGCACCTCCTTGGCTCCAATCTTTGTATATATTTGTGTTTATTGTTATTAAACTTTGGTAGTACTTATTTATTAGCTTGAATGAAAATTTCTCTCAGATCCCTGCCTTCAGAAATGACTTTTTACAAAATCAAACCAGTGTCTTAAAATGTCAGCAGCAGGCTGCCACTGACAGCTCACTGCATTTTGTGGTGAAACAACCTGTGTCATGACTCTGAGATTGCTCTTTTACTTAATTCATCTGTATATTTTTAATTGCTGTGTTTTAAATACCATCCCGGGGTTCTTTCCAAGGGCGTTTCCAAGCAGATTTCCTTCCGTTTGCAAAGTGAGAGACAGCTTACCAAAACCTAGGGGCTATTACAATACCTGCTCATTCTAAATTTTAGTCTTTTTATTGCCCCAGTGGGCCCATTATTTTGCATTGGCAATCACGGAAGAAGCAGGCAGACCCAAGGAGTTGGAAAAGTTCTTTGTCCCAGCAAGGCATAACGCTGGTGGAGCTGTTTGTGCCATAGCAATAGATGGGTAGCTGGTGATTCCCCAGAGAGGTTGGGACCACTGGGGTGATGAACATAAGGCTATGATTTGCCATTGGAGGTGTGCCCTCTGTTCAGTGAAGGGATCTTGCTGTTTAAGTATATTGAGTTATTGTAAATGGAATTTACAAAATGCAAATTGTAAATTGAGTTATTAAAAGCAGAATATTTACAACATTCTCGTGTTAGTATTTACTGCTGCTGCATGTGTCAGATGTGTTTTGGGTGGTAACTAAAGCTCTTGATGATCTCATTGCTCCTTCCCATGCTAGCTCTGTGGCTGCATTTATTGTTCTTAAACTAAGCAGATGTTTCAGGCTAAGGAAGTATATGAATTCTAATGGCAATGAAGTGAAAAATGACAAAGTACATCCATCATTTCTAAAGGTGCTTAACTGTATATTTATAAACCATACAGTATGAAAATCTGTACATTTGAATTATATATAGCAATAAGAAAATTTAAACTTAAAAGAATGTAGCAGATGGCTGTCCCAAACCTCGGCTGATTTTTTGAAATATATATGAATCCCCTATGGAACTTGGGAATTTTTGAATTTAACATTTTTTACCATTTGTCTTCTGCATTTCAATTGCTAATTGAGCTGCTGAAATGTTCTGGTAGAAGTTGGTCTAAGCAGAAAAAGGAAGCACTAGCAGATCCTGTGAAACATCTGGATGTTAATTTATAGAGAATGAAGTCTGTATAAACAGTATTCATGTGAATGGTTTTGTTTGCTCACCTGAGCCAAACTCCAAACTTTGAAGTGTACCATTAACTGTACCAACAAACCTCTATTTCTGTATGGGCATTTCCTCATTTTTTTCACACACCTGTGAATTTCCAATCAACTGATCATTTGTAAAGCAATTATTCAGAAAGTTGGCCTGATGTTGGCTTTTTGTTTGGTTAGCTTTTGAGACCTTTTTCACTAAACTATGTTTCTTTTGTTCTGCTGCCTCTACAGTGATGTTGCCAATGAGTACATGGACATGAAACCAGGAGTGTCATATGCAGTTCCACCAAAGGCTGACAAAAAACGACCTGTGAAGTCTGGTGAGTTCAGTGACAAGGAATTCTGTTTGTTGATGGGAGTGCAGGAAGATGGGCTTCATGGATCTGTTCAGTTTTGGCATATTTGTCTTTTGTGAATGGGGATACTTAAAACTCAGTAATTGATGTGAGAAGGCTTGAAAAAGAACAATACGCTAAATTACGGCGTGTTGTATTTCTTCACATTTAAATGTAGTATCAGGATTATTTTTTACTTTTTGGTGATGGGCTATTTATGTGATTCTAGACTGGTACTTACTAAAATTACTGTTTTGTTTAATGTCAAAACAATTCTACATGATTTCTACGTGATTACACTTGCTTAACTCAAAAGCTGTTGTTGTTTATATTGTGTAGGATCCTACACTGATCAGGATGTTACCCTTTCTATGCCGGAAGATGATGAACTTGCTTTAGATGTAGAAGATCTGCTAAGCTTTTCTTACCAGGTGGCAAAGGGTATGAGCTTCCTTGCCTCCAAAAATGTAAGTTCAGAATTTTTAAGAGATGGACAGAATCAGTAGATTTTTTTTTTGTCACTTTCGGTGTTTTAGTGTGATCCATGTGTTTAAATGCTGAATATTTCTATTCCGTCTCATACCTGAAGCTTTACCTGATGTTAGAGTTGTGTACTGTACTTACTGGCCAAAAGTGATGTTTTGTATCCCCTAAAACAGAAGTCAGTGTGAAGCAGTGCTATTGTATATCCACTGTTGAGGATAGTAGAATCAGTGAGAAGGTATCTATTTGCATGAGTTTTAAACAAATTGCTGCTTCTCTCATGCAGAATACTGCCTTAAACAGGGGAGATACCATGTTGTGTGTTCTTTTTTGTAAGCATGACTTAATTCACAGGACATGTTTTGATTTTTAATTTTCTGGAAAGATAAAATCAGTTGAGAGATGCACAAAAAATCTTCATTGTCTACACTGAACATAATAGACATTCCTCTGGGTTTCATAGACAACTTCTGGGTTTCAGGAGAGGTATTGCATAACAGAAGGGGTTTTATAAAGAAATCTTAAGCACAGCATAATTAGTATCTTCCTGTGCTTATTCTTAAATTTTATTACAAAAATGCCATTTAACATGTAAATATTATAACTAATGTAGCCACTACAGGTGCACCTTAAATGAAGCGCAAAACCAAACTTAGGCAGTTTAAGGAAAGGAAGACAATCCTGGAGTCCTGTGCTGGGAAATGTGTTTCAAACTCTGCTCTGAGGAAAGTGCACATTAAAACTTGCTTTTTCACTTGTTTTTTTTTTTTCTCCCACTGTTCCTTCTTCCAAACCAAACCATAAGTTTTCTTCCCTTTAGTTTATTTTTCATCTATCAACACATTCAAAACAGGCCTGACATGCAAACATATCATATTACAGATGATACACAGATTCACCACACTCCTGCATCCTTCACTGTTGAGGACATCCAGTGTTTAGTACACTCATTCTGTATTTCTCAGTTTTCCTTAAGAGTAGCTCACAGATCCACTATGTATTATTCCTGGTGACTTTTTTTATACTCCTTCCATTTTTACAGACCCAGTGGCATTAGATAGCAAAGGCAGTAAAGAATGTAAGATCACCTCACCTTGAGGATGGGAAGTAATGTGCAGTATTGCTTTGGCAGTGCCGAGTTAGCACCTGTATCACAGAATTAAATTGCAGAGCACTAATGTGTTACTGGTCCTCTTCAGTTGTTGTATTCTCTTGGCTCCTGCAGTTAAATTAGTTAATGCAGAGTGCTGTGGGCTGATGGATAAGGTGCCTCAGATTGCCTCACCTCCTTGAGGCAGGAGGGTCCATGAAGACCAGCACACAGAGTGCCCCACTGCGCTTCCACATCTTGCTTGTATGTCAAGGCTGAGCAGGAGTTGGGATAGGAGCTTGTTCAGGGAGGGCAATTGCCTTAAGCACTTGGTGCCTTAATCAAGACAGAGCTTCCCCCTTGGACAAAGCTTTTATTCAATGCAAACTGCACTGATTCTGGAGGAACAAGGCAGAGTCATACTGATTCTTCTTCAGTGCTGTATGACAGCTTTACATATGCAAAGTGCAGAATGCATTATATACGGAGGTGAATGAGAGTCTGCCAAAACAGTGGAACTATTAAAAATCGTTCCTCGTCTAAGCATGCTACAGGGACAGAGATTAAGTTACTTGTGCAATCTGCAGTCACTTTCTCAGCTTAATTTTCATAACTTTTGATAATTTAGGTAATTTTTTGGTTAGAAATTCCAAAAGTTCTGTATTTCAAGGAAAAAAGAAAAATTTTGTCTTCAGTTATTTTTAGATAGCTGTAGCCTGCGTGCTAAATACCATCAGTAAAGCTGAAGCATAATACTCTCCTTTTGAGATGAAAAAAAGAAACAGTTCTGTTAGAGAATCACCTCCATTCTCTAGCAAACACACATGAGCTCTACAGTTTTATATAAAGAAACCCAGCTTCTGGGAAACTTAGGCATCCTTCTGGAGCTGCAGTTACCAATACATGTCCACTTCTAAAGTAAAAACCGGAATATAAGGTGGTCAGGTTACTGCATGCATGACCATCCATTGAAAGATACAGGCATATGAGAATTTCCACAATTTTAAAATTCTTAAGTCTGCTTAAGCTCTTTTAGGTACTTAATAATTCAGCTTTTCCAGAGGAGTATTTTTGTTATAGGATTCAATTTCTGTGTTTGTGTGATTTGAAGTTGTTACCATAATTTACCCTATCTTCAGATTTTCAGCACTTTTCTATCAATGACAATAGTTAATAGAATATTGGGAATATTTTGGAAACAAACCGCATTTTCCCTCTATTTGTCCTGTATTAAGAAACAAGCCAGTAATGATTTTGATAAATCAGAAAAAAGTACATTAAAGTTCAGCTGAGAATGTGAAACACTGCAAAATTCAATGACTGCGACTGGTATTTTGTAAAATAAATGCATAGACAACTTTATTAACCTGGATTGATGTAATTATTGTAAAGATACAACATCAGAATGTTTACTCATCAGAGTAAGCTTATTAGCACATGGCTTCATTGTGATTTACAGCTTGCCTTAAAATGCATAGTACAGTAAGTTACATACCTAAGTAAACATGTAACCAAGCAATAGCCTGTAAGGGATATTATCAACTAGTTTCATTTGTCTATTATTTAGTGCATTCATAGGGATCTGGCCGCAAGAAATATTCTTCTAACTCATGGTCGAATTACAAAAATCTGTGACTTTGGCCTGGCAAGAGATATAAGGAATGACTCAAATTACGTGGTCAAAGGAAATGTAAGTATATATGATACTTTATACACTTGTTTTTTGCTTTAAGTTAAGAGAGTTCCTATTGCCTTGACGTGCAAAGAAAAGTCTTTCTTAGTTAGATGGAAATCTGGATTTTCCAGTTCTGGTATATAAATATCAATGTTCGCTAGGAGGGGAAATTTCTAACATAGATGTGTGTGCTGGCAAAATCCTTGGTTTATACTTGTTATACTGGAAAATATGTGCTCATACCTGAATGTATGTTGTAGTAGAAGAGATGTTTTTGCTGCACCAATATAATGTCCAGTCTTATTATACAATGAATGTACTCCAAGTTACTGCTCTGTAAGTAATTGCTAGTTTTGTCATGGAAATACTCTGGTATCCCAGTCCTAAATTTTGGAATTATTTGTAAACTTTTTCCCTGGGCATTGCACTATTTTTCCATTATTGAAATAGCTTGTTTTTAAAATATCTAAATAATCAGGGGTTTGCAGAGTATCCTTTTCTGTAAGGGATCATTCAGACAATGAAAACTGCAGTGTGAATTTACTGATAAGAGCATCAATGGGAGGCAAAAACATGTTTGGTTTTCTCTGATTCCATACAGGCATCCTAACCTCATATGTGTAACAAACAGTTTTAGCTTGCAGCTATAGTTCAAACCCTGTAACAACACACTACATTTTGATGAGAAAAGTTTAAAACCTCCCATGTAGAAGAGTACCAATCTCACGAGTACCTATTAAACCTCTGGAGGGGTACAAAGGCGCTTTGAAGTGGTGCAGATTACCTTGGCAGCACTTGCAGTGCCCTTTAAAGTGCCAGTGCAGTAAAAAGAGCCCTACTACAAAAGAAAATCGAGTTTCTCTGTGGTTAAGCTGGAGAAATGTTTATGAAGCATAGTTTTGCATCTCAAACTGATTTATGCTCCCTGGCTTAGTGTTTTAAGTCTGTGTCAGATAGCTGCTGCCTTCAGAGTACATCTGCTTTCACTTGCACTATTTTTCAAAGGAGAAGATCCCTGTTCAGCAAGGCAGCCCTTGTCCCCAGTTCAGCTGAGGGCTCCATGATCTTAGTGATGAGGGGCTGGTCATTACTTAGGGGCTTGACAACATATGAACTGAAGCTTACCTGTCCTGGCTTTGGCAAGCTGATAAAGAGAGAAAATCCCACACCTGAGCATCTCTCACCAAAGGGGTGTGCCACTCAGTTAACTTCAGTCAGTCCCTGGTACCTTAGGTATCTGACATAACTCTGCTGCTGTGCTGTCACCCAGCAGGCCTTCATGTCTCAGGTACCTACAGCATCCTTATTTTAGGCTGTGGGACAGACAGGTTTATTGGTTTTCTTCAAAACAATGTCAGTACCAGGCACTGGTTGCCTAGAAGTTGAGGTTAGGGAGCAATAGGAGCTGAAATAATGAATGGCTGCTGTGACAAAATATTGAGTAGTGTTTAGTGTAACCAAACTACTTTGAGGCTCAGGGCCAGGTCAAGAGTTGCCTGATCATAGAGGATCCTGGGAGTACGAAGTTTAGACCAGCAGCTTAGAAGGGAAGTGTGCAACTGATTTTTTTTTTCTAGATTGTTCTTTAAGTTTCCTGAGTTCACAGACTCACAGAATCATAGAATGGTTTGGGTTGGAAGGGACCTTTTAAGATCATCTAGTCCAACCCCCCTGCCACAGGCAAGGACATCTTTCACTAGATCAGGTTGCTTAGAGCACCATCCAACCTTACCTTGAACATCTCCAGTGATGGAAATGTTGCTCAGATGGAGTATCCATAACCTCTCTGAACTACCTGTTGCACTGTCTTACCATCCTCATCACAATCTTTTTTCCTTTGTTTCCAGCCTAAATCCATGCCCTTTCAGTTTAAAACCATTGCTCCTTGTTCAGTCATCAGAGGCCCCAGTAAAAAGTCTCTTTCCATCTTTGTTATAAGTCATCTTTATATATTGAAAGGTCACAGTGAGGTCTTCTTTCTCTTCTCCAGACTGAATAACCCCAGCTCTCACAAACTTTCTTTACATGAGATCTGTTCAAGCCCTCTGGTCACTGGAAGAAAGAGGTCTGGTTTCTTCCAAAGCAGGACAAATGTTTAGGACAGAGGCCTGACTGGCTCCTACAACCAGACATGGAAAGGGCAAACCAGGAAGAGGAAGGTGGAAGCAAATGCAAAGGCTTCCTGTGTCCTTTCTTCTGCTCCAGTTAGCATTCATAAGGGATGTTTCTATTCCCACACAAACTTCCCAGAAAATCACAGAATCATAGAATCATACCTTTTGTTCAGGTAGTAAAATATCTTTGAGATCATTCACTCCAATTGCTATCCCAGCACTACCAAGTCCCCTAAACCATTGCTCTAAGGCCCACATCTACACATCTTTTAAATATGTCTAGGGATGGTGACTCCATCACTTCCCTAGGCAGCCTGTTCCAATGCTTGACAACCCTTTTGATGAAGAATTTTTCCTAATATCCAATCCAAAACTCCCCCAGCACAATTCAAGGCCATTTTCTGGGGTCCTGTCACTTGTTATGTAGAAGAGACAGATCCCCACCTTGTTACATCCTCCTTTTAGGTAGTTGCAGAGAGCACTAAGGTCCCCTCCAGCTTCCTTCGGGATAAACAGCTCCAGCTCCCTCAGCTGCTCCCTGTAGGGCTTTATGTTCCAGACTCTTCATTGCCTTTGTTGCCCTTCCTTGGAAACACTCCAGCACCTGAATGTTGTAGTGAGTGGCCTGAACTGGACACAGGGCTTGAGGTGCAGCCTCACCAGTGCCAAGCACAGGGGGATGATCACTGCCCTGGTCCTGCTGGGCACACAATTGCTGATACAGGCCAGGGTGCCATTGGCCTTCTTGGCCACCTGGGCACACACTGGCTCATGTTCAGCTGCTGCTGACCAGCACCCCCAGGTCCTTTTCTGCTGGGCAGCTTTCCAGCCACTCTTCCCTCAGCCTGTAGCACTGCAGGGGGTTGTTGGGAACCAAGGGCAGGATCCACCACTTGGCCTTATTGAACATCACACTACTGGCTTGGCTCATCAATCCAGTTTGTCCAGATACCTCTATAGAGCCTTCCTGCCCTCCAGCAGATCAACACTTCTGCCCAAAATATATATATTAATATATATTACTTTTATTTGAATTTAAATTTTTCTACTGATAGAGTGAGGAGCTAATGCAGATGTATTGACTAAAGCCTTGAAGCATCTCAACTATGTGAATCTTATTTGTCTGCCTGTGCCAGCCAGTCCACCAAAGCAGACTTGCTTACATGCTTAAGGAACCATGCCATGATCACCCAAATTATTTTCCTCTGACTTCTTATATCCTTTATTAACTAGACAGAAAGAGTCAAATGGTATTCAGAAAATCAGAGTGCAAGGAACTATATTAGCTTGGTAGACCCACAGAAAGATGGATCACTAGCAATGCAGCACTTGGATAGCCTAAAATGCTAAAAGTTCCATTTCTGGGTGGCTACTTCTTCATTTTAGAAGTATATAATGCACATAAAAAACAGAACAAGTTGATTTTACCTTGTTAATTCTATATGCCTTATGTCCATTGTCTTAATTCCCTCTTCCCTGGAAAGGCTCGTCTTCCTGTGAAGTGGATGGCACCTGAAAGTATTTTCAATTGTGTCTACACCTTTGAGAGTGATGTCTGGTCTTACGGGATATTGCTTTGGGAGCTCTTTTCGTTAGGTAAGCTCCTTCAAGATCTGTACTTCATATCTGTTTCATTTTGCGGTTTACTGTAGATGCAGAAATCATGTTGCTTACCTGCTCTCTCACCAGGAAGCAGCCCCTATCCAGGGATACCAGTGGACTCCAAGTTCTATAAAATGATCAAAGAGGGATACAGGATGTTCAGCCCTGAGTGTGCACCACCTGAAATGTAAGTGAGCAACCAGCATCTCCAGTTATCCAAACATCCGTAAGGATGCGAAGGAAAGGATCTTGTATTCTTGCACTAAGGCTCACTGCACTGCCCCATTGACATGTTTTAAAGTTCTTCTCATGTTTTAAATAATTCATATGCTCTAACTAGCAGAATACACGCCTGTGTTGTTACAAGCAATGAGATACACTCATGCCTTGTACCATCTGATCACTTTGTCATGGCACCTGCTCTCTGTCAATAAATTATTGACAGATCACAGAACATAATTAAACATTTTTACTTCAGATAAAGAAGTCAGTGAGATGTATCACCAGACTGTAGAGCATCTGCATTTGTGCTGTACTTCTTGACAGCAAGAGGACTGGTTACTGATCTTCTTTATGAGACATTCCTTTTTGTAAATGGATTGGCATTTAACAAGCTGTCAAAGAACACTGTGTCCAGANGGCTCATGTTCAGCTGCTGCTGACCAGCCCCCCCAGGTCCTTTTCTGCTGGGCAGCTTTCCAGCCACTCTTCCCTCAGCCTGTAGCACTGCAGGGGGTTGTTGGGAACCAAGGGCAGGATCCACCACTTGGCCTTATTGAACATCACACTACTGGCTTGGCTCATCAATCCAGTTTGTCCAGATACCTCTATAGAGCCTTCCTGCCCTCCAGCAGATCAACACTTCTGCCCAAAATATATATATTAATATATATTACTTTTATTTGAATTTAAATTTTTCTACTGATAGAGTGAGGAGCTAATGCAGATGTATTGACTAAAGCCTTGAAGCATCTCAACTATGTGAATCTTATTTGTCTGCCTGTGCCAGCCAGTCCACCAAAGCAGACTTGCTTACATGCTTAAGGAACCATGCCATGATCACCCAAATTATTTTCCTCTGACTTCTTATATCCTTTATTAACTAGACAGAAAGAGTCAAATGGTATTCAGAAAATCAGAGTGCAAGGAACTATATTAGCTTGGTAGACCCACAGAAAGATGGATCACTAGCAATGCAGCACTTGGATAGCCTAAAATGCTAAAAGTTCCATTTCTGGGTGGCTACTTCTTCATTTTAGAAGTATATAATGCACATAAAAAACAGAACAAGTTGATTTTACCTTGTTAATTCTATATGCCTTATGTCCATTGTCTTAATTCCCTCTTCCCTGGAAAGGCTCGTCTTCCTGTGAAGTGGATGGCACCTGAAAGTATTTTCAATTGTGTCTACACCTTTGAGAGTGATGTCTGGTCTTACGGGATATTGCTTTGGGAGCTCTTTTCGTTAGGTAAGCTCCTTCAAGATCTGTACTTCATATCTGTTTCATTTTGCGGTTTACTGTAGATGCAGAAATCATGTTGCTTACCTGCTCTCTCACCAGGAAGCAGCCCCTATCCAGGGATACCAGTGGACTCCAAGTTCTATAAAATGATCAAAGAGGGATACAGGATGTTCAGCCCTGAGTGTGCACCACCTGAAATGTAAGTGAGCAACCAGCATCTCCAGTTATCCAAACATCCGTAAGGATGCGAAGGAAAGGATCTTGTATTCTTGCACTAAGGCTCACTGCACTGCCCCATTGACATGTTTTAAAGTTCTTCTCATGTTTTAAATAATTCATATGCTCTAACTAGCAGAATACACGCCTGTGTTGTTACAAGCAATGAGATACACTCATGCCTTGTACCATCTGATCACTTTGTCATGGCACCTGCTCTCTGTCAATAAATTATTGACAGATCACAGAACATAATTAAACATTTTTACTTCAGATAAAGAAGTCAGTGAGATGTATCACCAGACTGTAGAGCATCTGCATTTGTGCTGTACTTCTTGACAGCAAGAGGACTGGTTACTGATCTTCTTTATGAGACATTCCTTTTTGTAAATGGATTGGCATTTAACAAGCTGTCAAAGAACACTGTGTCCAGAGCCTCTCATTAGTAGTGAGTTCTCTGTTGTCACAAACACAGGTGTTAGCAGCACCATTCCTGTTCTTAAAGTCATTTAAAGAGGATGCAACACTTTTGTTTCAAATAATAATGCAGGAGAGATAAGAACTCTAAGGATTTCTTCGTGAGCAGTACTTAATTTTGGTATCTTTACAGGTATGACATAATGAAGAGTTGCTGGGATGCTGATCCTTTACAGAGACCCACATTTAAACAAATTGTACAAATGATAGAGCAGCAGCTTTCAGATAATGCCCCCCGGGTAAGTTATAGATTAAGCAGATTCAAGCAAGATGTTACACTAGAGCTGTGAAAAGCAAAGAGCCCAGGCACTGCATTTCTAGTATTACTTATGTGGCTTTGCAGCATCAGTCTGGGTAGTAGGAATTATGTTTGGGCTATTCCATTAGACAGTAGCTATCTAAACCCATACCCAAAATTTACTAGCTGCAGAACATTTTTTCCATTACTGATGTTTCTCACTCACAATAGTCCTGTCACAACAATTTTGATGTTACAAAATGCAGTGGTACTGCATAAATTCATCTTATCCTAAACTGTGAAAAATTCTGTTAATCTGGGAAACATCTCAGAAATAAAGTATAAATAGTTTTTACTAGGAAAGCTGTTGGATGAAGGGGTGGAGCCTTTGGTGCTCTTATGTATCTTCTCACTTGCCTCTCCTAATACCATTTACATAACCTTGGAGGTATGTTGTGACAAATTGTATGTGCTGGTCTTTCCATCATTCCATAGTGAAAGCTCATTCTGAGCAGGCAACTGGGCAAAACAATCCAAAGAAAAACTGGAGGCACATCCTAAACCTGGATTTTCTCTCTCCAAAACTTTTTGTGTTACTAGGGTTTACAAAAGTATGTTTAAACCTGATTTTAAAATAAAGGTTCCTTTTACCTTCTGGGTGCCTCATTTGGGCAGAGAGTACATGGCTTCCTGACAATTTGAGAAAAGAGGAAACTGAAAGCTGCTGGTGTTCGATTGCATCCTGTAATGTATTTTTGGCAGGTGCAGGCATTACTAAAACAAAAGCAAGAATCTGAAGGAATTATTAGTTTAGAGGTTTCTGGGGAAGCTTAGTAATAACCTGAGATACTTTTTTTTTTAGCTCAGCTGAAATTTGGCATGCAGTTGGAAGCTACAGTGTTTTTAGTAACTGAGATTGAGCTTCATGGTTCTTTAAAATGGCAGTTAAGCCCAAGACCTTTTGAAACTATTTTGATTTGCAAAGAAGCTCCTGAGCTGGAACCCTTCCACAGCAGTGTGTAGTACACAGTGGGAAAAGGCTAAGAAAGGAATGCTCTCCAAGAATGTGTGAAGGGAGCAGTCTGCAAAGTATTGACACCAGTCTTTGGCTTCTTCAGGTTTATGCCAACTTCTCAACTCCACCTTCCAGTCAAGGAAATGCTCCAGATCACTCGGTGAGGATTAACTCCGTGGGCAGCAGTGCTTCATCGACTCAGCCTCTCCTGGTACGCGAAGATGTCTGAGTGGCATGTGGAGAAGAGGATATCAGATGTGTTAGCTGTTTGTATTGTGCAGGGGCTGAGAGAGGGACAACTTCAATAATTTCTCTTTCTTTTACTCACTACTACCACTGTGTAGCTGAAACGTTGTTGTAATACTGTCCTTTACCATGCACTGTTATACATAAACTTAATCTGCTGAGCACGGTTACAGGCATCATTGCAGTGTTAATTGAAGCTGTATATATTTCGCTATATTGTGTGTATTTGCAGTAGAGAGCCAGATGTGAAGGAAAAAAAAACAACCAACAAAAGAAATCCTAAGCCAGGGTGTGGAATTAGATGGCTGTAGATCAAACCAAATCTGCAGTGATTCTTCTCTGGATCTGTGCCTGGAATGCATACAGTCATTTTCTAGTTAATCTTGTTTTTCTGAATTTAGAAAATAAACAAGTATTAAGTTAATGGTTTTGTAAACCCCTTTTCACATCCAGGCCTGAGAGGCTTTCCCAGGCAGGTATCATAGGTTGGAGGCCAGTAAGGGTGCTGTATTTACCTGGGAAAAAGAGGTGAAGGAACCAAGACTCTTCCAAAGTTTATCTGCACAGCTGGAAACCCTCCTGGGAGCTCTGGAGTTTAAACAAGAGAAGAAGTGAGGAAGAGAATGGATTTTCATTTTCATTTCCCACCTGTGCTGTCACCCTTGCAGAGCAGTTGCACGGTTTCCAATGCTATATGCACTACTTCTTCTCACTGGTGCATTCCCTGCCAGGATGAAGCTGCCCGTTGCTGGGTCTCACTCCACCATGGAGCCTGAACTGCTGCTGTGGCACTTTGCCTGGGGTGTCCAAAGACTTTGACATTTGTTTTGCTAATAGTTCCATCTAAAGGTGTTCACCAAAGATAGGTGGGCCCTGCCAAATTGGTCAAAAAAGAGGAGGAAGGCTGCTGCCAGTAAACTGTATCTGGAGAAGAGGCCGTTTAACAAGTCATCTTATCTAAGGGAGAGCAGAGAAAAATAATGCTCTCCTGGGGGCCCTTTCTTTATCTTGTCCTACCCAAGTGAATCTTTCCCACAGGCCGTCTTGGATAGTGCTAACTGGAAAGGGCTATTTTCCTTCACCCCAAGTTGTTTCTGCGGTACTCCAGAGATGATAACAAAGAAGAGACTAACTGAGAAGTGCCAAATTTATAAATGGCATAAAAGAAAGAATCCTTTCCTTCTTCTTTGACAGATGTGAAGCTTTGGGGTCAGTGTCTGTTGAGCCCAGGGCTATGCTTAAAAGTGTTTTCTAACCCCTTTTCTTCCCACCAGGAGCACTGCTGGTTCTTTTCTTCCTTTGTTTCTGACCCCTAAAAATAAGTGAAGGCATTGAGAGAAGCGTTTCTCAGAGGCAGAGTACTACTTGAGTACCTATTTATTTACAATGCACTTAAGCACTCTGTAACTTTTACTTTACTGGGATTTTGGTTGAGTTTACATGCAATTCAAATGTGTAACTAACTGCCCAAATACAAGGTAATTGTAAATACACACACTGGTAGTATATTTTGGGTTACATTGAATACAGCGCTCCTTCTATGACTGTGCATTTGGTTTATTGTTACAGGAATCCATCCTTCAGAGTTAAGTAAAAAATTAGCCATTTGCACTGAACTTACTTACGCTGTTGCACCTTTCCGAAGTTAGCCATTTGTTTGGATGCACTCTTATGCATACTAGTTGTTGAGCATTTTAAGTTTAATGCTATAAAAGCTCTTTTGTAACGTGTTGGCTTTTGGAGCAACTGTAGACAAACTAGTTGTTATAGATGTCTCGGTACTTTACAGACACTTAGCTGAAAGAGGTTTGGGTTTTTTCGTTCTTGAAATTTATATTTTTATAATTTGGGGGGGTTTGAAACTTATTTTGCAATGGCTTGGTGTTTTGAATGGGTTTATGCATTGTTTTTGTAAATATGGAAATGTAGCAATAATGTCCTTTTGACTATTCTCAGTCCTTGAGTCTCAAAAATATTTTTTTATATATATATGCAAAAACTATATGTATAAATATGTAAGTGTTTGAAAGTTTATGAAACACTTATGGATATGTTGCTCAGTTGTAGAATTGCAGTTAAGAAAAGTTCAAATAAATCTGTAAATATATATTCAAATGCTACCTATGTGTATTATGTCAAGATGGAATATTTTCATGTAAGTTTCATTAATTTTATTAGTTTCATGAATAAATTCCTGGGTGGAAGCAAAATCTCAGTGTCTGGCCGCACACAGGTCAAGTCTGGAACGCTTTTGCAAATACATGCCAAAAAATTCTATTTGCTGTTTAAGTTCTTTACCTGTGAGTATGTGGAACAAATACTTGAAAATTTCAATGCAGCTTTGTTCTGGAAGAAAACTGCAGTTAGAAGACTGATCTTGTAGACTGCTGATGCAGTTTATATGTCATGAATAGTATTTAAAATGAAGATGTCTCAGTATTGCTAAGGAAATGGTTGCAGAGGCAGTTGGAACCACTCAAAGCTGCAGCAATGCTGAATATTCCCCCTTCCTTAAAAAAATGTACATGCTCTTAGCCCCTCTTTCAGGCAGCAGGAGATACCTGGGGCTGCTGTGGTGGGAGGGGGGTTCATAAGGAGAAAGCTCCCCTTGCTTGAGCAGGTACTCTGTGTCTTAGTGGGAGACCCTCTGATGTAGTTACTCCAGGTTTGAAATCTGTGACTCCCCTGCTCTCACTTGCTCTTGTGCTGCCTAAGAGTTTGTCTGGTTGGTATGTGGTTTAATAGTAGTTATAGAGCCTATAAGTCTCTAGAATTACTCTACTAAAACCCCTACTAACTTATATGGGAGACAAACCTCAACTGTTTTGGTCCTTAAACATTCCTGTTCTCTCAGCAACCACCTTGAAAAGCTCCCCTCCTTCAGCTTCCTTTGTAAAACAGCTTTCTTTTTTTTTTTTTTTTTTCTTCTGCACAGGTCTTCACTTTGCTAGTTAAAACTAATTAAGGAAATTATAACCTAGTTTTGTCAGGAGCCATGAGGTACAAGCTTTGTTACAATTGGCGTTGTCATTGTTTTTAATAATGCTTCAGGAGATACCAAGATGGTGTCTGATATGGAACCATTTTTTTCCTATCTTGTCCACCCCCACATTCAAGCAGAGTAGAGTTCACACTGAGGGATTTCTGCAGCTGAATTGTACAAATAATTTGTGAATTCTCATTTAGCATAGCCAAAGGAGCTATTTTATGTATTTATTTGGTTAGCACATCATTAATTTTACTTTCCTGAAATGTTTCCCGTTCTCAAACACCCTAGGATATTGCATCTCTGTTTTCAGAAAAAAATCTTGCTCCTGTTTTCTTATTACAAGGCTTGCAGTGATTACCACCTTCCATTCCTGCTTATGGTCAAACAGCTCATTTCCTTCTGAACTATTTTGTTGTGCCAGTTCTAGGTAATAGCTTTCATGGAAAAGCACATACTGACATTTAATATGCATTTTATCTGCCCTTCAAAGCATTATTGTACCCAGCTATAGAGCAATCAGCACCGTGTTATCAGCATTGACCATCTGGGCCATGGACCATCATGGACCAAGTGTCTGAAGGGAGAGTGCAGAAGACTGGCTCAGGCTCTTCACAGTGGTGCCCAGTGACAGGACCAGAGGCACTGGGCACAAAGGGAAATGTCTAAGTGTCCCTCAACATCAGGAAACACCTTTTTTTACTGTAAAGGTGACTAAACAGTGGGTTGTCCCAGAGATTGTGAGATCTCTGTGCTTGGAGATAATCAAAACCCATGTAGACATGGCCCTGGGCAATGGGCTTAAGGTGTCCCTCCTTAAGCAGGGGAGTTGGGCCACATGACCTGCCTTCCAGCCTCAAGCCTTCTGTGATTTTGCAATCAGCCAAGGGCTCTTTGGAGAATCTCAGCTGTAACATGCACTTCACCAGAAGTAGAAAAGAAAATCCCCCCCTTATGCTGAACATTAGAGTGACTTGTCCTCTGTTCTCTTTACCAGCTAAAAAAGAAAATACTTATAGGCTCTGTGGGAGAGAAGAGATCATGGAAACACTAAGGGTGTACATGGAGTTAGTGATCAGTATCATATACATCACCGCCATTTTTTTTTTGTTTCTGGTTCTTTACGTCTCTATATAGGTCTTTGGGAAGGCAAATGGAGACACAATGTTCCTGAGCCAGGTCACCAGGGAATGGCCATTCACACCCTGGACCAAAATGTTCACACTGATCACTGGAGAAGTTGGACAACAGCGTCCTTAATTCTAGTGTGTTGTAGGCTGAAACCCAGAGAGTGAAATGTTTCCCTCTTCCTGTGTATGGATTAGGGAACTTCCTATTTGTCCTGTAGGGAGGTCTGTGTCTCAATAGAGGAGAAGGAACAGTTGCACAGACTTTTTTAGCTTCTGGTTTAGAACGTAAATTGTAACAAAAATGTGATAATCTACTCTGTAGATTATCTGTGGCTTCCAGAAACTTCTGTAACTATGAGTAATGGTCAAAGATGACCTTCAATTGCCATGTTTCCTGCACACTAGTTTCTTAGAAGATTATGCTGCAACTAGTAATTTTGTGTCCAGAAATTGCTCTGAAGCTGTGTTTCCTGAAAGATTGTCTGTATTTCTTAAATTGATTATCGTTCACTCTTCTGGTGAGGATCATTATCTGTCAGTTGCCAGCCAGGCAGCAGAGATTATTTACTAGCAGCAGTAGCTCCAGTCACTCGATTTTTCTGTCTGTGCCCTAGAAATCATTCTAGCTAGGCTGTGACAGGCAGCAGAAACCAGTACACCCCAAAGGACCCGCTGGGCTCTGAGTGTGCACTCCCCACTAAGTGCTGTCAGCAACATCAGATAAAGGCTTTGCACGGCACATTTAGCTTTATCCAGCCATCAGGTCCCCACACGGGAAGGCACAGCATGCAGCTTCCCTTATAGACCAGTAAAAATCAGTGTCTAGCACAAGTTACCCCCAGGACTTTCTCTAGCTGCAGAAAGTGCAAAATTTGTACATTTTGAGATGTAGGAATGCCAGTGGCTGGCTACTCTTCTGCAAATTATACTGCACGTGTTTTTGACTGGTTCAAGTACCATTGCTGGGCAGGGGGCCTTGCTCTTAATGCATGGTTGTAGGTGGAGTCGGTGTGGCCATCAGAACCCTTCTCTATGGCCTAAAGGGTGCCTGCTTAGAGAGAGGGCTGCTCTCCTCCCCTCCAGGGGGTTACCCGGCAACAGAGCCTTTCAGTGCATGTGCTGCATGTGCTCTTACTGCCAAGGCGTGTGTCCTTCTGGTGCTTTCCCATTCGATAATCAAATAGCAGATTTATAACCCACGATTCAAGAAATGAAACTAAACAATGTTGAAGCATTAATATTTTAAAATTAGATCAGTTCCTCACAGCAGTGCAATAAAAAAGGGCAATTGCAACCTCACAGATGCTGGTTTTGGCATTTTCTCTTTTGAGTTAAAATAGCAAAGCCGATTCAAACTTATGAGACTAAAGCGTATTTGTATTTTCCCCTTCAGCCATTTTTCATTCAAAAGCTGTTTGCATTTTTCTTCTTTTGCTGGGACTAAACACTAGCTAGTTACTTCCAGAAATCAGCACTATTTGAAATTTCCCACATTCTTGTGTAACATATTTTGGGTTTTAAGTCACTCTGGTCGATAGGATGTCTCTGAGCCAAAGGACCCAGGGAAGGATTTGGACTAGAAACAACAGATCAAAAGTGGCAAATGCTGCACTAAAAGCAGTAAGTAGTTGCACAGCCCCTGCTGTCTGAGGATAGCCTGGAGTTGCTGCATTGCTAAGAGAAGCAGAAGCCTGTCAAGCCTCTTGGGCTGGATACCAGCACACGGGCAAGCCTGGCTGCAGCAGAGGAAGAAATATTGGCTTTATCCCTTCAGAAGTCAGGCCTGGAAAGGTTTCCTCTCTAATCCTGGTGTTTGCAAAGCTTCTCTTTTGAGGGAAGAGGGAGAAATGACTGGTGTAATTGAACATTTTAACTGTTCAATCTGAAAACACGGACACTAAAAAGGGTAGTGGTGGGGAATTACATGTATTTTACAATACATTCTCTTTTAATAATGAAAATAAGTGTTTGTAGAGGATGTTTATCAGCATCTTTTGAACTATATTGATGAAATAAATTAAGTAGGATAAAATCAGCTTCACTACAAGCAGTTATCTAAATTTTGAAGTTTTATTTTTTCCTTTCAGAGCTTCTAGCGTTTTGGGGCATGGAGAAAATATAAAAATATGAGCAGCACTGATAACCCCTCCCTCTCCAGGAAATTAATAGAACACAAGGACTATAATTACCTTTCAGAAATATATTGTTAAACTACTGGAGACTTCAGAGGCCTGGGGCAATACCAGGGAATACCTGAGCCTGGTAATGGGGAGCTGCCATTCAGAAGTAGAGCATTGAGTTACAGGGAGGCAGCTCCTGCAGGAGCCAGAAGCCATGGCTGAGCAGTGCCTTGCTGCATCTCGTCTGGCCATTGCCTTTCAGCTCCTGAGAGATTTCCCAGCATTTCTCACACCCCTTTGAATGGCAGCAGTTGCTTTGAATTTCATATGTAAGGTTGCAGGAAAAAGAACCAAGCTGATTTGATTTTGGTCATTTGAGTGGAAGAAAAAAACAAAACCAGTTTTTAAAATCAAAAAACATTCTTTCAAGGTTCCTCCATTGACTGCAAGTAGTGTTGCACTGCCTGCACTGTGCTGTGTGGTTCCTTCTGGGAGGCACCAGCAGGACCAAGGCAGCAAGAGCAGTGTGATTCCACCACAAGGATGAATATCCCCACCAGTGCTCACCAGACAGCTTCTCTGTGGAGCCACATATGGCATCTCTAGGGTCAAGAAGAACATTTGCACTGTATCTCATTGACCCCTTGCAAAGAAGGCACCAGCACTTGACAGAGGGCAGGAATTTCTCTAGCACCGAGAGGAGTTAACCCAGAGGATTTGCTTCCCAGGTAGTCTCTGTTACTCTGTCAGTTAATCCCAGCAGAAAGCATATTATCTGCTTCTTTACAGCCTCTGCCCCAAAGAGCTGGAATGAAAAAATATATTTTAAGATCTTTTATCTTCCTTTGGTTTTGATGGGTTTATTTGGTTGTTTTTTCTTTGTTTGTTTTGGGCTTTTGTTGTTTTTCCTTTTGTTTGTTTGTTTGGTTGGTTGGTTTGGTTTGGTATTTTTATTGCTCCTTTATAAAGTTGCCTTGCCACCCTCAGTTCTTGCTGGGTTCAATATTTTTGATTTTTCTATGAAGGAGTATAATACTGGAGAAGATCCTGATTTCAGGCAAACTGCTCAAAGCCTCCCTCTAGCAGGAGGAGCTCAGCTCTCTCTTTGGGATGTTGTGTAGGTCTGTAGCTGCAGCGAGCACTGTCCTGCAGGCAAACACTGCCAGGGCAGACAGCACTGTTTGACCCAAGCCCCTCTGGCCTCCTGCAAATGGCTTTAGGAACAAATATCCTTTCAATCATCTCTGTAAGCTGTTGTTGCAATTACGTAGGCTCCTGAGGCCATGTGATGGTCATGTGTGCTGATCACCACCCCGGCACTTTTCCAATCACAAGTAATAGATTGATCCACCTCCCTGGGATCAGAGCAGTGCTGTCACTCTGCCCCGAGCAATGCCTGTGTGAACAACCATGTGACAGTGCTTTGGACCCGCTCTTGTCATTTGTTCAAAGCAAAGAGCATTCCCCCCTGAATGGAAGGAGGGGAGGGAAGGGAGGTCTGAAGAAGAACCATGTTTTATCATGTTTTTCATGGTAATAAAATAATTCAGACTTAAAACATACGTGCTTCGTTACACTTTGCTTTAGTTCAGATTTAAAGAGAGAAAAATGAGGGTCTCGAGAGAAGATCAAAGTATTTTGCATTATACATTACAGGATCATTAGTAATGTAGTTACAAATGATGAAGAAAATACCTGTTAACCAGTTGGAAAGTAAGAATATCAATGCTTTCATTTAAACATCTAGTAACTGGGCAGTCCAAGGACAGTCCACTAATATGACAAGAGAAATATTTTCAGAAATAAAACCATCAAGGATGTTTTCTGGCCTGATGCCCACACATCTTGTAGAGCAACACATGCAGCTGGTATTGCCTGCCTACCCAAGCCTTCTCCTTGCAATCAAGAATAGATAGGAAGAAGTTGTAGCTTTATACTTGTGTGCAGCCAGTTCTAGAGCAAAGATGGCCCAGAGAACTACAGACCCCACTTGTGCTGTGAGATCCTTACAGTCATATGATGAGCTATCTAGATTGTTTGGCACCCAAATTGTAATCTGTGGTTGCATACAAGCCTAACTGCAAGAATACCTACAAATATGGTTAAAGCTGATCTACAGCATATCAGCTGAAGAAGGAAATGTATCTGCTCCTTTGCACAAGGAACTTGAACAAAAACTGTTTTGTTTTTCCTCCATGACCATGACAAAAAAACAGCCTTCGGGACTCAGTGGAAGTTTAAGAAAATAGGCTAAAACCAGTTTTCCTACACTGAAGCATTATTATCCTCTGGGATGTCTTTTCCTCCAGTAAAAACTAAAGAGCTCAACCATCAGGTAAATGGTTATTTTAAATTAAAAAGAGTATTTTTTCTGGTGGCAGATTAAACATGAATTGCACAGTAGCATGCATTTTTCTAGGTTCAAATTCATATCAAAATATGAAACTGCTCAGTGCATCAAAAAGTGGGAAGGAGAGGAGGCAGGAAAGCCAAGCTTTGTGATGCCAGAGCTGACTGGCTGGGCTGGGCTGAGCCTCTCAGGGGGCAGTTGTACCTGCTGTGAAATCCAGTGCAGCTGGAGGTCATTCCTTCAGTGGGGAGGCCAGGACAGACTTTTTGCAAACTTGCACGAAAGGGAAAGGCAAGACAGCAGCAGTTTCCAGGAGTGAAGGAGCCCTGCAGTAAGGCTGAGTTGTAAGACCCATACTGAGAACGCGGTGTCAGACACTCAACAAAGGCCCCAAACATGGGGAGATCCAACCTCAAACTGATCATCTATAGAGACTTCATCTGTTTCCCTGGAAAGTGATTTCTGGTATTTAGCATTGCAGTCTTGGACAGTAGCCCTATCAGCTGCTTCAGGGGAGGTTGGAAACAAGTGGTATATCACCTGCAGCTCTGGAATAACTGCCTCATGGCAAGGATGTATCTTCTTAATACAAAGCAGTGACCAATATTTGGTACTCTGCACCACAAGGCTGGATATTTCTTCTAATTTTCCATCCTGCCCAGTGTCATGGTGAATATTTGTGATAATTAAATTATCTTCCAATAAATTTCTTTATTAAGAGCCCAAAAGTAAGGAAAGCCTTCTTCAAAAGAAAATGAGTCTAATATTTTTCTACTTCCCCAAGCAGAGTTGTGCAGACTTGATGCAGTTGGTAATGAGGTTCCAGGTCATTTCTTATTTTGGGTACCATCTGCTGCAAAGGGAAAAAACAACCAAGTGTATTTTATAAACACCATATGAATATGGTTAGTTTTGCCTAATAATGTCCAAAACCTCTCTCCTAAGTATATGCTGAACTTGAAAAGACCATTCCTGAACATCCGTAAAGATTCAGAAAGTCTATCACTTCCAAGCAGACAGACTCAATATAATTCTTTCGAAATAGATGGTAGCACTTTACCCCAAGTGTAGAAAGTGGGCTCTACAGGGCTGCTGTGACAGCCAGCTCTACGTCTATGCATCATGACTTATGCATATTATGTATATTATGACATGACTATGTATGACAGACTAACCATGGAGACTTTACAAGAAGAAGAAATACTTTGGAATTTGCATTATTATTTCACCTATCCTTTGTGCAGCATTTTTAGTCTTGCTGTCAAGAGGCCTTTTGTCATAAAAAAAATCTGATTATTATTGACAAGTGTGTCAAGAAAACTGTTTTACCAAGTGCCTGCAGATGCAACTTGCTAAACTAACTTTGCTTCTGAGGATACTTACTGTTACTAGGATAGCTCCTGCCAAAGCATATTCTTCACTACATCCTTACCAGTGCTTTCCAGCACCCACCTGTAGTTCTTGCGCAGCTGCTCTTCTCCTCCGTGCCTACCACAGAAGTATGTGGGAAGAAGTATACAGAAAGGATAAAAGTAGATAGGCTAAATGTGCAAGGCATGGATTCTGTGCTATTTTGTCCAGGCAATCTGAACAAGCTCCTGAGATAGTCTGGCACAGGCACTACTGTCAGACATACAGCTCCCTTGGGAGGCACTCCACAGGGCTGATGGCACCCAGCTCTACTGTCTGGAGGAGTTGCTCCCAGGACAGGGAGAGAGAGCAGTTTGGGGAAATTGCACTGGTTATTTTGGCTGGAAGGAAAAAAATCTTCCTGCCAGAGAAATCGTTTAACTACTGGCAGCAGCATAGTATGTACCTTCCAGTTTTGTTTGTTCTTCAGCTGTAATTAATTTACTCCTTTGTAAAATCCTACATAATGAATTATGAAATATATTAAATATGCCTAGGTCTAATAGTGATGCTTGTGCCATTCCATTAAGGGCTTTATTGAAATAGAGGTAGTTCCCACTGTGTTTTGTTTAAAGAAGGTTTCAGTTCATGCTTAGGCACCATGCAAACCAGCATCTGGTGCTTGAGCAGGTAGGATTTTGTGTTGCATGGTATGAAGAACCAGCTGAAATGAAGAAGTATCATAGCTCTTGCCTCCCAGTTTGCTCCCTAATCTGCATTTGCCTGTTGTTCAGGGAACAGCAACCTGTGGCTGTGATTGGAGGCAGATCACTCAAGGAATATTTTTAACCATATTAATTGTATTCTAAGATTCAAAATCAGATAGATAATGACTGCAAATTACCCTTTAAATGAAGTGGTTAATAACCACATAGATTGCCTCTACTTTTTCTTTTATTTAAGCTTATTTCCCAAGATGTAGCATTTTTATTGCAATCTTTCTCATGTCCTCAGTGGACTGGGGCAGAGGCAGCACAAGGAGGAGACAATGCCACCAGGCTGGGACAGGAGAAGGGGTGAGACTGTCTCCCCATTGCTTCCTTCCCACGTGAAACGTATGGAGTAATTTCTGAGCACTGACCTCTTCCACGCTGAGCACAGATTCTCTTTTTGATGCTCTTATCTTTAGTCTGCATGCCATGACCAGCTGTACCTTATGGGACGTTTTCTTCTGCTTTTCCAGCCCAAGTTCCTGTTTAGAAACAGATCTTAAGTAGTCTATCACTAACCAGATTGGCCACTTCTTTCTTCTATTTTCCTCTGCAGTGCATTTATTTCAATGTCTTATTTACAAAACTAACCATAGAAAAGATCATTCTCCCTCTTTTAGTCTCAGACATTACTTCATCTAATTGCAGCACCCTGAACAAGGATCTGATATGTGGGATTGAGTAGCAGAGTCCATTTACAATACTGGCTACATCTGGTCACAGCTTGCTCCCCAGTTGTCTCCTACCTCAGGCCTGGCCATGGTGAAAATGTGGACAAGGGAGAAGACAATGTACCCACATCTGTGTGAAAAATCACAGGATCACGAGGTTGGAAGAGACCTTCAAGTCATTGAGTCCAACCCATGCCCTAACACCTCAACTGAACCGTGGCACCCAGCGCCACATCCAGTCTTTTTTTAAACACATCCAGGGATGGTGACTCCACCACCTCCCCAGGCAGACCATTCCAGTACTTTATCACTCTTTCAGTAAAAAACATTTTCCTAATATCCAACTTATGTTTCCCTTGTCACAGCTTAAGACTGTGTCCTCTCATTCTGTCAGTTGCTGCCTGGAGAGAGACCAACCCCCACCTGATACAACCACCTTTCAGGAAGTTGAAGACAGTGAAATAAAGCAATTCGTTGTTTAATAAAAAAGTAGCTGGCACAACTAAGAACAGGAATTTTCAGAATTCAACAAAAAAATCAGCAGTCATGGTGAGATCTGATTTCCAAATAGACTCCTCTTTGGGGCAGCAATTCCTGTAAGTGGGAGGCTCAGCTTCACCAGGTGACACACCAGCCATGCTGTCCCCTTGGCATGAGAGTGGATGCCCTCTCTGTTCAGGCTTTGCCCACCAGCAGCATGCTCTCCTTGATGCTCTTGCTGCATGGCACCACAGAAGAGGTGGGAAAGCTCCTTCTGCAGAGAGCTTTGCTCTTGAATTTGAAGACTGAAAGATACCTATGCACTTAATAAGAAAGCTGGTCTGCACAGACCTGTGAACTGGGACCTTCATGAAGCCTCGGTCATATTGGTACTGGCAAAGGGCAACAAATTGTGAGAAATGACACTCACCTTTTAAAATTTCAAAAGGTTATTTATTAAACCTTAACAAAGTACAACAGAAGGACCGAATAAGGAAAAAATACAGTGCTGGGAGTCCCCGTGACTGCAGCCACATGCTTGACTACAAAATAGATGCTCTTGGCCCCTCCCAAAGTGTTGTCAGTCACCTCCTTTGCTGCCTGTTGCTGGAGATCACTTTCTTATAACTTGGCTGGAGGTCAGATGTTGCCATGCCACGCCTCCTAGTAACAATCCTGCCCTTCCCTCAAATGCCCCAACCACCAAGGCCACCCAGTGGCAACAATACAAGAGGGAGGGGAAAGAGGGACAATGGGGAGAACAAATCACAATAATGTAACTGTACATCAATAAAACTGCTCTTAACATATACATAGTATTCATCCCTTAATTGTGAGAGCCAACCATCACATTACCCATCTATAACAAAACCAAGATGGAAAAGCTAATAGGTTGAGATAAAGGATGATGATCACTTACTAATTACCATCCTGGGCAAAGAGGACTCAATGTGGAGAGGTGGTTTAGTGGTGGTCTTGGCACTGCTGGCTTAATGGTTGGACTAGATAGTCTTGAAGGTCTTTTTCAACCTAAATGACTCTATGAGTCTAGGAAGTTGTGGAAACAATCAGTTCAAAGTTTCATTTGTTTCAGAAGTTTTGCTCTTTCAGTATTTTTTTTTACTCTTTTTTATCCCTAGGTATATCTTGGATTGGTTCCATTTCAGAGGCCAGGTTTTGCACTGCCTGTTACTTTCCAAAGCATTACCCACCCAAACAGGTTTTCAAATGCATTTGAGTCTAGCCAAGATCACAGCTTTTATTTATTAACTTTTATTTAGTTATATATTTACTTATATGCATTTGTTTTCCTTTATTTATGTGTCCATTTATTTATTTACCTTTATTTATTTAATGAAATAGACACATACTTTAAAAAACACATAAAATACTGTTATGATGGCATAGAAGCAGAATCAAGATTTAAAAACCGGGTTTGAAAGACAGCACATGTTTGTGCATGTGTGCATGTGTGAATGGGTGCTCTCTGGGTGTATATTTCATCTGGTCTGGAAGAGTGTGATGCTAATTGCAGTGTGCTGAATTCTTTGAACATGGGCTTTGTGTGCAGATTTCCCCCTCCTGAGTGTAAGACTATTTAGGCTGCATGTATTTTTAAAGTAAAATTAGATATCTGTGGAAGGTTTACAGTAATTCACTTTCAATTTAGGGCTGTTTTTTGAACCAGAACAAACAGCTGAGCATCTGTTACCCTGAAAATGTTACAAAATGCAGTCACCAGGCAAAAATCAAGCATCTCTGAAAATGATTATTTTGGCTACATAATCAAGCAAGCAATTACTGCATTATCTACAAAGTATGATCATACATTATTAATACATTTTCTGAGAAAAAGGTTTCAGTAAATGCTGTTTTTCTGGCTTTTATGATACTCAAGACCCAGACGTAATTCTAGCTGATAGAAAATACTTCATGGCTTTTTCATTTCCCAGTTTAAGGCGCAGTTTGGTTGGACGTGAGAGACAGTGAGGAAGGAGCAGGAAGAACAGAAGGATATGGACATTCGTGTAAGTGATTACAGACATCCTTCCTATGTGTCATGCATATCCAAAGCCAGTGAGCCAATTTTCCAGTGGAAAAGGATTTTATAAATGCAAACAGTATAGTGTGCTGTGCTATATACAGGACTTTGTATTTACATGTTCAGATATACAACCGGGAAGGCATTTTTCACTGAGCACCAGAGTTTCATGTGATAAAGAGAGAACATTTTCAGAGCTGGGAGAAGAGCCCAAAAGAAGTGCTCACTGATGCTTTGATGTTCTAGGCTGCCATGACTTTACAAACTAATTCCGATCTTCAAAAGCATCTTAAAGCGGGATTAATTTCAGTTAATTGTGGCTGCCTGAATGTTAGGCATCCTAGCCAAGCTCCCACCCCAGTTTATTTCTGCAGCCAGCAGAGAGACTGTTTCACCTGTCTTGGATGCTTAGCCTGTGACAGGATGAATCACTCAAGCTTACAAAGAAAGCATTTATACTGCTGGGGCTGTGGGAGGTGAATCCGTTAAACATTAACAGTTTCAGTCAGTTTCTAAATGACTTTTGGAAATGGAAATTAGTTTTCCAATTGACTTGGGGAAGCGAGCGTTACCTCAGTCCTGACATGACCGAGCAGAGCAGTACATTCTTTTTATTCAGCTGCATGCCATAACCTAATGTCACCAGCTAGAACAGAAAGATTCACAACCTGGTTTTGGACAGATTCTCTCTGGATCCTGCTCTAATTCCTTTTCTAAAAGATGGCTGAAAGCGTATCCTAAAATGTCACCAGGAAGTACTTTTGCCTTATTGACAACTAGCCCAGGTTGCTTGGGAACTCATGTGTCTAGACTGCCTTAAAGATAAAGAAAACATAAGTGAGACCTAGCTGGGAAAGATCTGCTCAGAACTTGTGCTAGTGCCAAGAAGTCTTCTAGAAGGAAGTTGGTATAGAGGGGGGTGTGTGTGTTTGTGTGTGTGTGAGAGAAAACATTGGCAGGCAGGCAGGCATCACAATAATTAGTTATACAAATTACCACTAATGGGTGGCAGCACCAAACTCCAAGGGATAAATTTATCTTTGGCATGAAGAGGAGTAATTAATCCTAAATGCACCCTTGTGATATAGGTAAGTATTATTATTACCCCAGTTTGACAGGCACAGAGAGGTGATGTTTTGCCCTTGGCAATTCAGCTTTCCAGAAGACTGACTAAAATAATTTATGGTGGAGGATTACGTTATGCTCTTTAGATTATATTCCCTATAACATTGCAACACTGTCCCATAAAGAAATGTGCGGGGTAGTCAGAGATTTTGGAAGCTGTTTTACAGCCAGAAAATTCAGCAAGCAGGTTCATGTCGGGGTGATCTGGAAAACCTCTAAATACACAACACGGCAGTGTTTATGCTGGCACACATGCGTCAGTCAGGAAAACTTGCTTTTCAGCAATGGAAACTTTCTGAGTGTCTTTTTTCCTTTGAAAATTCACACTTTTCGTTATGTAAACAGCAGCTCTTGCTCAGCTTTTGAGGTTTTCTATAAAACAGTCCCTGATTGGGCTATAGGCTTTTCCCTGCAGCATGTAAATCATCCTAATGCAGTGTTTGAGCCTGTTCCCCTCCCCAGTTTATTTGCTGGTGAAGACTCAATGGCCATCAGCTCAAAGAGTTCTGCTGCACATTGGGAAGTCTCCCAAGCAAAGGAACATTTTAAAGTCACGCCTTCAAAGATGTGCTATCCATAGCATGAGGAGACTTAAACTGTATACCATATGTTTAGCATATAAAGGTTTCAACACATAGCAAGTTACAGCTGGACAGACAGATTGCAAGCTGAATTTCCTCCATACCGATCTGTAAAGCCCACAAGCTATTTGCATTTCCTGTGTGTTTTCATTCAGTGCAAATAATTTTTGACAATAAAAATCAAAATCTGCTAGGACACAGAAATCTAGCTTTCTTGACTGAGAATGAAGCTTTGGAACAAACAACAACAAGCAATCTAGATTGGCTGGAATATAAGCAATACTTTTGGTATCTGCTTCTAATGCTAGGATGTTGGGTAAAATAAAAGCATCTTTTTACAAGACAAAAGCACAATCAGACTGAATTATGACTTCATTACACAGGAAAAAAAATTGAAAACATCTGTATTTCTTATGACTAGTTCAGCTTTTAATGATTCTGAGTCAATGGGTTTATCCCTTAAATTTTGCACTTCCTTAAATTTTAAAAATAAATAAAATGTTACAAATTTCTCATTTATTTTCTCAGAGAACTGTTGCTTGGGACCATTCTGAAACTCTCAGAGAAAAGTAGTATTTGAATACTTTCTCAATTTTGACACTCCAGGTACAGGACACCAGTTTTTTTAACTAACATGCATTAGTCGAAAATGTCTTACCAAAAATTATTTGAGACACCCCAAGAGACAGCTTATCATAACATTCTCATGAGTACGTTCCCTTCTGTGAAGTATATGATCACCTTCATGTACAATGCAAAACAAGTTTTAAGTTAGTCTTTGGAGAAATCTTAGGAGCTGTAAGCATTTAGGTAAGTATTAAAATAAAATACCCTTTTAAACATATCGGTATCCAAACAACCTAAAGGCTGGCATTAAACATTTGGACAAATGCCCATGTCTAAAAACATCCCCTTGCCTGCTAGGCTCTCCTTTCTTCTCAGAAGGGCAGGGGGCTGAGAGGCACAAGTTCAGGCTGGGGCAGATGAGCGTGATGAACAAGGGTTGGGGATCACTGAAGATGCTGCCTGCTGGCCCTGTGAAACACCAGAGCCTGGGCTGGCCACAGTCTGCTGTGAGGAGCAAGGCAGGAACTGGTGCCCAGAGACCATCTCAGGCTTCACAGACAAAGATATCCCTTAAATAAGGGAGTAATTTTCCTTAAATAAGCGGGAAACGAGGCTTTACGCGCCAGGAATGAGCACCTGACAGAAAGAAGTCAGGCTTTCCCCATCTCCAGCTGGGGTGTCACTGCCAGCTGCTTTCTAGGGCAAGGGAAAAGAGCCCTGTGTTGAGAGCCTGAGCACCAAAAGGTAGCCCAGCTTTGGCTTCTGTGATGCCCTCTCCAAGCTCCCTTAAATGACCAGGAATGGAGCCACTAGAGTGAGTTTCTGTCCCTTTCTGAGTCTCTGTGGTCCATATGCAGGACATTTTGCAGCCTGCAATACCAAAGGCTCCAAAAATGTTGGGTTTTCATCCATGCTCATGATGCAAATCACTCAAATGTCTTCAAAAACCCTTGGGAGCAAAGTAATATAAGTTATTGCTTCTCTCATGGAGGTAGTGGTTGCCACTCTGGTTAAAGTTTGAGCTGTGCTATGTAGTGAGGAAAGAATAAAGATCTAAAATGTCTGCTAAAGAGAATTATGAAAGATTTCAAACTGAGAAAAACAGTGTAGAAATTGGACTGTCTCTTCTCAAAATTATACCTCACCATGTGGGTTATCTTTCTGATGCTTTGAGCACCATTTGTTGGGTTGTGGTTTTTTCTTAAAAAATGTTAAGCAGCTAATAGATGTTATAAAGCTGTTTATTGTAAAGGTACATTAGTTTCAAAAAGGCAAAGAGTTACAAGCATTAAAGTCTATGCTAAAGTTTTGGTGTAAAGCTCTAAATAGAAGTAGAAGCTGTTTTTGATGGTCCCAGCGGGGCCGACGTTGTTGCAGCAGCTTCTATTTCATTTGGGTGATGATGATGGCAAGAGAGCAGTAACAAAAGCAAAAGGCAAAGCAAAGCAAAAAGCGAAACTTTCCCTAATGCATTGATTTTTATATACAAATATCTAACAAGATACAAATTTGAACCATTACTTCTTAACTTATTAGAATTTTGGTTTTTAGCACACCATGTTACGTATAAACTACATGGTCTATCTTGTTCTATGTAAAAAATGTAAGCAATATTTTACTATAATTTTATTATGTCTAAAACTATGTTCCTGGAGCCTCCTCGGAAACACTAGCATCTAGGACTATGTTTTTCAACCTTTACTAGAACTCACTGATCTCTCACTGAGGAACTCAGAGAGGCCTCTGTTTTCAGACTCCAGCATTTCCCCCTCCTCTTCTGAGCCGTATAGATTATAGTGGCCATATAGCCACCGAGAAAATCACCGCTACACTGCGCTCCTTTGAGTGCATTTGTGTGCATACACACATGTGTACGCAAGGAGAAAGGAAGAAGAGAAACCCCCCGAACCAGGCGGTTTCAGTTTAGCCCCATTGCAAAATGTAGGTGGTTTATTGTATTTTTGTCTGGGTGGGAAGGAAGCAAACGGCCCTGGCTGGGAAGGCGGTGGGGGCTGCCTGTCCCGGGGGCCGCAGATGCTCAGGAAGCCGAAGCAGTGGCGCAGCTTCTGCAGAGGAAGCGCTGCCCTGCCCGAGCCCCCAGCCCGCCCCAGCGCCCCCAGCCCCGCTCTGCTGCCCGCCAACCCCCGCCCTTATCTAAGGTACAGCGGCTTCCTCGAGCCCCCGGCTCCGTGGCAACCTGCTGCTGGTTATTGCATAACTGAGCGGTTGCACAAGAGGGTCTTAAGAAAGGATCAAATAATTAACAGTGAATAACTGCCACTGCATGTTTTGACAATCTGAACCCGGGCAATAGTTAGGGGGCAAAATAAAGCAGCATGAGAGAATCTGTTTCCTGAAACAGTGCACGGCTGATTTAAATCCAATGTCACTTTTTCCAGCCTTAATTACTCCAGACCAAACCAGCTGGGGCTTAATCATTAGCCTATTTATCTAATGCTGGTCATCTTTCACAAGTCCAAGGAAAAACACAGATCCTTGCTCTTGTGACCTCTTGCACATCTTCTGAGTTCTAGCCCAGCACCACTGGCGTGCTCCAGTGTCATCCGTCACCACAGGACCAAAGTGATGCTTAGTTGGTCCACTGTGAATATCGCACTAAAGGAACCCAATCATGACTTGGTCAAGTACAACTTTCTACCAAGAAAGAGATACAGAAACTTGCCCAGAAGTGGGATAAATGACATCGGGAAGGCCTTCTCCCCCTGAAGTAGCTGCAGACGAGAGCTCCCCTGTAGCTGCTAAAAGCACCTAGAAACACTGGGGATGTTTTTCAGAAAACCTGACTTTGCAGGTAAAGTACCATGAGGGGATGAGCAAGCAAAGATTCTCTGGGAGTCTCCGCTCAGATGACAGAACTGGAGATAGTTTTTTTTTTGTTTGCTGTTGTATCACCGTATCCTAACTTCTGTAAGAGAGAGAATAATATCCCCAAACATTGTGAAATTAGGCAGGTGAGTTTGCAGGCAGTCATAGAGCAGTTAGAAACCCTAGAATAGATGACAAGTTGGAAATAACATACCTCATATATGGGCGTTCATAAAGGCTTGTACACTACCATGTTACAGCAACTTTTATTTGCAAACTGAAAAAAGATTTCTCATTGAAGAAAGTGGTCTAACTTCTTGGAGTTAGAGCTTTAGGTCACAGTTCTTGATAATCACTGCCAGCTTACAGCACAGAGGAGAAACACTCTTTTCTGCTCATGAATTCCAAGCCTTTGAATGAGGTCTATTGATAGGAACCTGAGATGGCACTGCCTGGGAATTCGTGTATCCATCAAGAGCCTCCTGCACCACCCATAACATTTATCACCTGAAGCTCTGGCAGAGGATAAACACAGATTTGGGAGCCTTCTTCAGCCTTTTGGCAAGGGTAGGGAGAACCTTATCAAAAACTAATGCAGGATACTGCCCTTGTCCCAGTGCGAGGTGGCAGACGTGTGCTAAGGCGCTGGGCAGGATGAGTATTCCTTCCTTGGTATCCTAAGGCAGTGCTCAGGCATATAAAGAAAATGATCTGTTATTATTCATCATCCATAATAAAATGGTATTAAGTCAGAATCTGCTATTGACTCTTTAGTGACTGGACTTAGATTCTTCCAGCATGAGTTACACACTAATGCAAAATGCATTATGCTTTTATGGTAAAATCCCACTAACTGCACCAAGAGGTTAATTAAACTGGAGAGAAGAAAATAAAGAGGCTTTCAGAATGAATTATTCAGAAGGTCATTAAGAATCAGGCACACATGAGAAGCATGATACTTAGAAATCCTAAATGTAAACACACGTTCCTGGATTAATGTGAGATTAAGAAAATAAAGAGAGGTTGTGCTGCTACTAAGTATTGTTAAACAGCAGAGTTAGCCTTTAAGAACCACTTAGCTGAGAACATTTATGGTGCAGAGGACTAAAGAGGGTGAGATGAATGCTTTAAGGGGACCAGTATCAGACCTCAGAAGGCTCCCTCATTCTGTGCTGGCCATTTGAGTCTCCTTTTGTCATGTACCTCCTTATTCCTGCTTCAGGTAGCACAGGCTGGGTACAGTGACTGCAGATACATCCTACGTCTACTGACACCAAATCCCCAAGTGCCATGGTCCCTGGGCACCACGGGGCAGAGCTCTTTTGGGGTGTAAGTGGTCACTGCCTGCCTTTGCTGACCTCTGATCCCCTGGATGTGCAGACAGATGGCACTGGCTGCTCCTCAGTGGAGGACATTGAAACACATGGAGCCCACGTTTTCTTGGGGGACACAAAAAAGTGGCAGTAGCCTTCCTGCTGCCTTGGCCCCAGTGTGGGCGTGACTCTAACAAGGGGGCCATTCCTCTTTCTTCCCATTCATGTCTCTGCTCCGAGATCTGATTTTGACCAAAGCTGGCCACCTTAACTCTACACCAGCCCTCCATACCACAGTGTGTGAGTGACCTCCTGAGCTGTCAGATGTATGAGAAGTCTCAAACACAGATGCTTTTTCTCTGAGAAGACTTTGCTTGATGAATGCTGTGGTGATCAGCAGATTCACCAAGACAGGCCCTTGTGGTATTTTCTGAACTCTGAATGCTTTATTTGTCTCCCATTATGAAGCTACAGTACAGCCACTGGTATTTTCAGCTACACAGCTGCCATTTTACACTTTGAAGAAACAAATGCATGAATTAATGTGAGCTTTCTGGGCCTGAGTGTCATAAGTAGCAAGTCTCCACTGGGGCAATTAAAAGTGAGGTTATAGAATGCAGCAAATTATACTTTTGCTGCATTTGTTGTCCCTTTATACAATCAGAAAGATATCAAAAGGTAGATGAACATCAGGGTCCCAGTCCAGATTACATCTGTTTAAGTTAAGGGAACCAAAGGATTTTGCAGTGACAAAACACAGTGCTTATATTTGGCTCTGTGAGGCCTTTTGTCTTAAGCTGTCTTGAGATGCAGTCTGCAGATCATTTAAGAGCTGTAATAGAGGGGGAGTAGGAATAATACTATATTATCATCCCAGCCTGGAGCTGTGCTCTGTTACTCTTCCCTCTCTATGCTTAATAGAAGGATTTGATAATGCAAAGTCTTGAATGTAATTTATTTTTGTTATTAACCAGCTGAAAACAAATTATTCCTTTACCTTAAAAGTGACTGCCTTGTATTTCCATTGTGAAATGGCTACTGTGGAGATGAAAAGATCCTGCTTTCCTCAAGCCAACTCAAATATTTGAAAATAAATACTGCAAAACATTCACTTGAATTCTTCTGAACAGACTGGATTTCAGGTTGAAGAGCAAATAGAGAACAAGGCTTGGGAATGCCGTGTCCCAATGTGGTTGTTCAAAATGATAAATGTTTTGCAAGTGCAAGGATATATGTCAGGTCTCTGCCACAATGAAGGGGCATTCTTGCAAGGTCAGCTGCATGAGATGTTTGCTGTGATCCTCCCTCTTAAATGGATTGACATGGGGACTTCTTCAGCCTGGATTTAGCCAGAATAAAGAGCCAGAAGGCTAAATTTCTAGGGTAAGCTTGAACCCAGTGTTTCATGATGTTCCACAAAATATATATTCCACAGAAGAATAATTTCCTACAACCAGAGAAACACCCACTTCTCCATCAAGACAGAGATATGACCTTTGAATTTTGAGAAGTCTTTCTTTCTGATCATCTTTTCTGGTTTCATTTTTAACTTGCAAGATGAATGTTGTGTTTGAAGCTAGCTAATTCACAGTCCTTGATACCGTAACCAACGTTGTCACCTGAGAGGCAAACCACTGAGTGCCCAATAACAGCCTTGGAAAAACAGGCTCCTTGCTTCTGAGTTCAGACTACTTTGCTAATGGTGGCCATGCTGGCTGGGCAGCTGCTGCTGTGGAGCTGACAGGCTCCAGTGACTGAGCATCCTGCATAGGGTCCAGCCACCACAGAAGCCAGCTGGGCAGGCTGAGCTGCACTGGGGGGCATGCATGGGCAGAGTGATGGGGAGGGTTTGTGGGAGGCATTTCAGTGGCTGCTGACTGGGCTTCTCCCAGGTGAGTTGGAGAAGGGGCAACAGGGCACTGCTCAGCACTTTCTAGATTTGCAAGAGAAAAGTGTGGGTGAGGCAAAAGGGGACTGAGATCTGGATGAGGTCCCCTAAAGCTACACACCACCTATAGCCCTCACTTTGCATGAACAAAGCAGTTGCTTTGGCCCACCAAGACCTGCACCTCAGAGCTATTTCTGAAAAGGAGCCTGTCTCCTCTGCCAGCCTCCCTGGTGCTGCCCAACCACTCCTCCATCAGCTCTTGCTACCTCCCACCTCGCCCCACAGATTTCCAAATGCATCCCACTTTTACAGAGTTCCCCCCTCCAATTCTCCGGCAGGAAGAACTGCTGATTCACACACACCACCCTGGTCCTCGAAAGCATTTCCTCCATGCCATGAAAAGCCAGGAAACTCACACAGACAGTTTTAGGAGCATTCTGACATCTCAGGTACCCCTGGCTTTTACTCATTTTAATTTAGAAATCTTTGCCTAGCGTGGTGGATATCTTCAGTCTGTGCAATGCTTCTGCCTTAATCCTTGTGACCATAGTCTTAAAACTTCATGGTCTAGCAAGGGCAGGGCACAAAGCACTCCATGAAAATATGCCTCAGGATCTATTTTTTGAAGAGCAGAGTCAATTACATACCCTGCTATTGTGGCTTTAAGTGCAGATGTCTCACAAATGTGCAGAATTTTTTCACTCTTCCTCCAAAAGAAAAAAAGAAAGTGACACGACATGTGCTGTGTGCCAGGGTTTGTTTTACAGGAAAGGATAGGATATGTGCCAGGACAAGGTGTCACCATTTAACTCACTTTCCTGAATATTCAGATGAAGCTGGTGGCACATCAGCTCCCTGCTTGCTCTTGGCATCGAGCTGTCCTGCTTGGTAGCTCCCCGTGTTCTGCTAGTTGGCTGCCGAGTTGTCTAAGCTCATTTGTCCCCTCAAGACGGTGTGAGCCACACTCTCAGTGTTTTTTCTGTTGAGATGTGAAATCTTAAAATGCAATCTTAATAGAGTTAAAAACTCTGTTAGCTATTCTTTTCCACTTGTGTCTACTGCTAGCATGGCACAGTAGCTACACTAAGGCTTCTATGCTTCCTTACACCACCAGCTATCTCAGTAGTTGTGGGGATCATAGAGTGTGATGGAAGAAGTGTTGAAATTAAGTTCCTGAAAGAGAGTTTTGGTTGTTCTTATGGGAAGACAATCAGCCCAGTTTGCAGGCAAAGCGAGATGGACTTACCTTACTCTTCCAAAGTGTCTTTCTAGTGATAAGTCAGTCATGTCATGCAGAGCAGTGGATGCCAAATGCAGTTGAGCACAACAGAGTGTGGTATAATTGTCTCTAAACTGTTTAGGTGTGCCATGTAACAGCCATAGTTGCACAGGTGATGAAGCTGAAAGTTAATCAGGGAGAGGTGGAAATGTTGGGTGAGAATGTTGATCTGCTGGATGGCAGGAATGATTTGCAGAGGGATCCGGGCAGGCTGGATTGATGGACTGAGGCCAATGGTGTGAGGTTCAACAAGGACAAGTGTCAGGTCAGTCTTGGGGCAGAGGGGCTGGAAAGCTGCCCATCAGAAAGGTACCTGTGGATGCTGGTCCACAGTGCCTGAATATGAGCCAGTGTTGCACAGGTGGCCAGGAAGGCTCTTCTACCCTCATGTGGGATCTGCAATCCCTAACCTTCTTCTGGGAGATATTTTCTAACTGTCCTTAAAAATCTCCAGGATGGCATTTCCACAGCCTCCCACATTAATACTACAGTACTTCACTGCATGGGTAGAAAGTGAAGAAAAAAATTTCCCTTTGCTTTCCTTTGCTACTGTTTCTTGTTCTAATCACAAGGCATCTGAAAAATAGTAGGTTTTTGGTACCTTTTGGTCCAAAATAAATCATTTATTTGGCTTTTTCTGCCATTTAACTAAGCTCAGCAAAAAGTCCTCTGTGAAGGAGTACAGTTAAAACCAGCGTGCACATGCACAGTCCTCACAACTTGGAGGCAGGAGGCTTGCTACTTTTCAAAATCTAAGCTCTGGCTCTGAGCGAAGTTCCTGCCATTCTTGCATTAACTTGTCTGCTTTGGATTTGCTATTCAGACTGGTGATCAGTCTGAGACTGCTTTTGGAGAAAAAAACAGGCACGTGACCACTGAACCCCTCCTGTGCAGCAGGATTCTTGCTCAGCTGACAGGTTGGTGGTGTGTTGGGAGAGCAGAGGAAGGGGAAGAATATCTGGCCACTGGTTGCAGTGCCTGCTCCTTGTCTAAAGAAAAAAATTGTGGAGAGCACACAAGCCAAAGGACCTCTGAAGCTTTCAGGATGCCTTGAAGGAGTCTGTAGTCAAGGCTTGTCTCTCTCCAAAGCATTGTGAATCTAGGATAACTTTGAAAGAAGCTTTACTTACTTCACTATGATCTGGGTCTTATAGTACTGAATGTCCTTATTGTTGTTAAACTGACATTTGTGATTTCACAATAAATAGAGACACATGAAGATCTAATACTACTGGATATTCATAAGAATAATGAAAAGGGATGTCCAGTGCATTGCAGAAGAAAAGATAGAAGCTTCTCTTCCTCTATTCCAGTATTTATCACTAAATCAGATGTATTTGAGTCATGTGAAAGTAACTTGCTGGGCAAGATTCAGCATCTACGGAGAAATAGCACATGATCCTATACAAAGGGTCAACATCATAACATGCGAAGAACACCCCCCAGAATATGTGTTGGTACAATTCTGGCATTTCTGACCTTTCACATGAGTGGCATGAGGCATGAGATTGTCATCTTTATAATGCCATTTAAACATGGCAGAGTTATGTCTGTGAAAGTAAGCTGTCATTTCAAAGCACGAGGGCAATAGGTTTTATTGAAGGACATCATCTTTGTGCAGTAAGGAAAGCAAACACTTCCTCTTTTCCTCCAGACTCTTCAGGGAAAGCGACTCCCACACTGGAAAATAGCATTCTCAAATTCATTGAAACTCAACAGTCTTAAAAGTGATTAAAAACAGATATTAAATATACAGTTCTTGAATAGCCCCAGTAAAAGCTTATGCTAAGGGCTAGAATGAATTTAGAGATTAAAATCAAGATGTCAAATTTTGGAAGAGTGGAAAAAAATCACATTGAAACATAAATATCATGTTAATTGGTAATTATGGCATGAAGTCAATGCAGGTGGAACTGGAAAACCTAAAAATGCACTAGTAAGTGAATTCACCAATGAGTTCCTTTTTCCCAGGAACTCCAACTCCAAAGGGAAAAAAAGCAACTAATGTACTAGGATAGTCACAATAAAGTTGGTGGGTTTTTTTCCATTACTTATGAGTGGATATCTGCACTTTAGACTCCACTACACACTGGAGTAAATTGATTTTTAATAACCATCTCCTGTTTACCCCCCATTCTTTATGTACCCATGTGACAGGAGCATTAAAACAGCAATATCTTGTTATATTCCAACCTCACACTCCGCTGAAGCAGAGCTTGCAGTTGCAGCTGTTTGGGAAGTGCTGCACAAAATTAAGCCTCTGGGCTGTTTGTTGTACACAAGCCTCCCAAAGCTGATATAAGCAAGTTCCAAGTTGAGAGAGGGAGCCAAGAGGGATATGCAGTGTCTTAATAAATATTTCAGTTCATGTTTACATAGTATACAACTTTGCAAATAACACATAAAACATTTTTGAAAAATCTTTGAAATAGAAACCTTCAGGTAGTATGCATTGATGTTTTCTTTATGACAACCTCCTCCTCCTCCTTCTCCTCACCTCTGCAGAGATCACTGATGTCAAATGCAAGATCTTAATACACTATTTACATTCCTGTTTTTTAGCACAGAAACACAGACTTTTCCAGGCACTTAGCTCCCTGAGTCTCAGACAACATGCCCATCCAAGGATCCTGTTCATGTGTCTTCCTGGAGGACCTCCTTCTTACCAGGGGCTGCAGGGCAGGGTGTTCCAGGAGAATGCTGAATGAGCCATAAGGCACAGGTGTCTGCATTGGGTTTCGCTAGGACAATTTAACTCCTTTGGGTCTTTTTTGAATTCCTGAAAGGAAAGAAAAAAAGTGAGGAGTTGCTGTCTTCTGCTGGCCCATCATCTGAAGAACCACATTCAGGTTCTTGTATGCCACAAGACTGGGTGGAGATCTATTAATGACACCATGAGGTAGAAATACAGAAAAATCTGCTCTCAACCCTTCTGATCATGAATAAGAAATTTGAATCAAAACCACACAGAAGTCCTAAGCCCTGTCCTGCATATTTCCACAGATTTTTTTTTTAATGTGCTGATGCTATTATCTAAAAGAGGAGAAGGCACATTAATAGGAGTTAGAACTCTGTTCTACTTGGGTCTGGGCCTGTAGCAGAGATGGTGAATAAGCTGTGAAAGCTAGAAAGCAAGAAAGCTACTGAGCGTTTTTGATTCCTGCTTTTCCTCTTCAGAGCATGTCTTGCATTTGGCTACTTTTATAACACTGTGTTTTAAAAATAGCTGGTTTCCTTCCTGACCAGGACACATAAATGACATTTATTGGCAATCCTGTATGCTTTACATTTTGTTTCTCTAGTCACATTATCATCAAGTAGATGTGTATGTATAGGGTGGAAGGGCAGTCACTTCCAGAGAGAGCTTGTGTTTCTGAAAACCCTTTTGTTCAGCTGTCAATACATTCGCTTCTCTGTTAACAATACCTACTCATAAATAAAAGACTGCTCACAAATATCTATACAAACAATTGCATTAAGGTAGATGAAAAGAATGTAAGCATGGTTGATTGAATTGTGAGTCTCTGGGAAGAGTTTTCCATTTCTATCCACTCAATACTTTAAGAAGCATGTATCAATGGACACGGTAGTGCTACACAACTTGCCCTCCTATCACATGCTGCAGTATCAGCACCCTCTGACCACCATTCTCCAGCCTGATTCAGCAGTATCCATGCAGCAGGCTATGAGCAAGCTCTGGTACAACCCTACCCTACATCAGATATTAGCACCCAACTGACCTCTGTCCAGGACATCCATTGTTTGTTTCATGGCCACAGGAGGATGCACTCACTATGTCACATACACTGTGGTCCTCTGCTTTACAGGGCAGGTTTGAAATAGGGGCTGCTCTCTGGTATGCCAGACTCCCTGTGGTACAACTCCATTCAGCTGCTCAGGGTGACCAAAGTGTTCAAGGTTTGATGCCTCTGAGCAGAACTGGGGCCATCCATTCAGCATGGTCCCTGCATCACCAGCTGTGGGTCCAGTGGGAACGACCACAGGGAGGTCCTGACTGTCCTGTTAGGAAGCTCTATGTTTTCTCTAGACTGGAAGACTTGTTCCATCTGAGCACATATAAACCCCATTATTTCAATTTCCCATACACTGGTCTCAGAGGTGATTATTAAAACCACTCATCTTGATTCTTCATCGTTGTGGTTACTTTGCACGTTTTGACCCTCAAATGAAGTGTGCACAGTATGCTTGGGTTCATACCCAGGTCTTAGTTGTTGTATTACTTCTGGGATGGTAAGATGAGAAGGAGGATGAACTCAACAATGGTATCAAGGTCGGTAGTGAGGTGGCACTTTGGTCTTGATTAACTTGCAGAGCGACACAGGCTTGGTGCCCTGACCCAGAGAGCTTGTAACCAATTCAAGTTCAGCCCAGACACAAACTGTGCTTAAAATCTGAGAGAAGGGAAAACAAAGTTTAGCTGTTCCTTAAACTTGTGTATATACCTTCAACAGTTTCTAAAGTAAAATTACTGTCACAGAATAGACTCTATCTGTGAAAAAGCACCATCTACCCTTGGCAGGGCAGTGCAAATCTGCAGCATTCCAACATCAGATTTCTCGTTGAAAACCTGACACATACCAATAAATTTAAGCAGCCACAATGGATATTATTTACTTGTTTGTAGCATTTTAGGAGCAACAGGGAATTGTGTTGGATTCAGTACAATTTGAATTAAAAAGCTAGATGAAGCCTCACAGGCCTTTCAGACTGATAGCTAATCCCTGTGAAAAGGGCTATGAAATGAAATGATAGTTTCAGGGCTAGTTCCACTTCCTTACTTAACCCAAAAACCTTGTTAATGCCTATTGAAATTAAATCCAGTGAACAACAGCCTCTCATGTTTATGGGCTGTCAAGTTAATTTCCATAGAGCTGCACTGTTTTCATTGTCATTGTCGACCAAGGGTTAATTCACTGCAGGAAAAAGTGTGGCAAAATACACCACTTTAATCCCTTTCTTCTTCAAAGATGAAGCAGTAGGAAAGGAAAAGTAACAACTGGGAAAATGTTAAGATCCGGAATTTTTTATATAAACTTGTCAGCCATTCCTGACGTCTTCTGTAATAAACACTTGACAATAAACAGTGAGGACTTTTCTTAAATCTCCATAACATAACAACTTTCAGAGGAAAAAAAAAACTGTTCAAAGACTTTTTCTGAATGCATTTGCATTTCCAGGCTTTGTTGTGTTATCTACGTAAAATGAAGCAGTTGCTCTTTCACCATTAACTCTTTACAGAATACCCCTCAACACCAAAGCAGAGTCCTGTGTACATACAACAGTTTCCACATTCTGCTATGTTCAGAATGCTGAGCATATCAGAATGTGGCAACTGTGGTATGTAGACTGGTAAAATCCTGACTTTTTGGAAGCTTTGTACCATAATCATCCCAAACGTTGAAAGTCTGCATTTTATTCATTTCTTTCACCCCTGCAGTCTTTTTTTCCCAACATGCCTGCACTTTTTTCTGACCTAAAGCTCTCCATAAACCATTATTTGCAAAACTCCTGACATTCCTTATCCATTCCATAGTCCTAGCATTACACACCCAGACATCCACCCCCGTACCAAATCTCATCATACACCATAGAGCCTCAGCCACTGAGTGGTTTCTGTTTTCCAAGTCAATCTCCTACCAAATAAAAGGCAAAGGACCTCTACACCAACATTTACTTTTTCTATTATTATCTGAGACAGGCTGCTAATTCTTGCCCAGCTTTTGCACCAAATAAGCCAAATGAATGAAAGAAACGTTCAGAGGCACAGATGTTTTCAGAATAAGATGGGGCACTTGGTTCACACAATTGTTCTGCCTTTTTTTTTTGTTTTCCTGCATGGTTGTTTCCTGTGGAGTGTAGGATATATTAACTTGCAGCCGCAGAGTACTTGAAACGCATCTACTGGATCAGCCTAGTGCATCAGTGAAAGATGGCTAACAGTCTTCCTTTTCCTGTGCAGCTGTTGTTTGCAGAAAGGGATAATTTTTAAGTTGATTTATTTACCTTAGCCTTTTTCCCCCTTCTTTTCTTAATCAGCGATCATCAGCACGCTAATTGTTACTAGTAGCTTTGAAACAATGAGTAAACCTCATTGATACAATTAGGAATTTAGTAGAAAAACATCCTTGACATGCAGGTGGAAAGCTAAGGACTTTGTCTTCAGAAATGTTGATATCACAGAGTTCCCAGTTAAAAAACAAAACAAAACAAAACAAAACAAAACAAAACAAAACAAAAAAAACCCCAAACAAACAAACAAACAAACAAAAAAAACCTCAAAAAACCCCAAAATATAAACTGAAGTCCATATATTCAATTAGAAAAAAAGCCATGAAGTCCTTATTTTGGTCTTTTAATATAATGGACAAAATTTATCTATGGTTTTCATGGTTTTAGTAAATCCCCATTTGCTGTAAATTATTCCAGCTCTGATTTGGCAGTCCACTGTGCTAGGACAGAGTGGTCTCCACCAGCAAGGTCCCTTGTTTGCAGAAAGTGGGCTCAGAAATCCCCCTTTCAGAGCCGTTCAGAGAGGGCACAGGGACCATCAGGATGGGTACCACTGCTGCCCTGGTCCTGAGAGCTAGCAGCTGCAAAGACCACGCTGTCATTTCACACCAGGTGAAACTTTTTGCCTTCACAGGTCAGGAACGCTTAAGCTTGTTGTTGTATGTAAAACACCTCGCTCAAGTGCTGCCTCCACCCGCAGTACAGCCCCACATCCCGCCTATACAGTCGCTATTTTCCATTTGCTGATGCTTCTTGCAAAGCTCCTCTTTCACATTCAATAGTTTGTTTTTTAGGGATTTTTTTTTTCTCGTTCTGTCTTACTAGCAGAGGCTGCCTCTCTGTGGCAAGAGCTTGCATAAAAGGTGGTTCTGCAAAATCCCCCTGGCTGTAGCTTGTGAAACGTGCAAGGGCATCAGTGCGCTCTTGGGACAGCTTTCATGAGCTCCCAACAAAACACTGAAAAGCACCTAGGAAATTCCTTATTGTGTTTGAGGAGCTGAGGGCTTGCACTTTTCCTGGTTATAAATTGGACTTCCCTGCAGTGTCATAGAAATTAGAGAAATCAGAGAAACTGTTGGCTTGGAAAGGACCTTGAAGATCACTCAGTTCCAACCCTCATACCATGGGGAGTCTAAAACTGGTAAGAAAGGTTTTTTGTCAGCCTGAGATCACAAAACACATTTGTGCTCTGGGGAGGGATGGGGCATCATTTCTTCACCCACAGATGCTCATTTCAATAGCAGAAAATTTCGGAAGAAGTAGACCATCAAAGGGTCCACATTTTATTGCAATAGAAACCCTCTCCTCCAACCAAAGCATTTTTGGCTTTTAACGTATGTCTGTCTTACAGGACTGAATTTGGCTATGAACAGATAGGAATCAACTTTCCACTGAAGTGTCTTGCATGGGAAAGTTCCCAGACATCAAGATGAAAGGGCTTCTGAGGAAAGGCATGTGTTCTGACATCTTACTGTGTCAGTGCCACACCACTTCTTGACCACTGGCCTTGGGGGCTACTGGGGAGAGCAGGGTGCCATGACCCGTGGCTCCCAGCCAGGCCATGCACTCTGTCTCTAGAATACTAATTATCAGACTATAGACATTGATAATTATCAGGGGGGTGTGAGACAAGGCTCAGACAAGAAAATGGTACTCCTGCTGCTGCTTTTTGATGCTGCTGGTTGAACATTATTGGCACAATACAGCAACCCAAAGTGTTAGCTTCTCCCACAAGCCCGTTTTTATAATTTCAAAAGGAAAAAATAAATCAGAAAATAAGTTGATCCTCTTCTAATAATGAGTGGCCACTGCTCTGTGGTCTATAAAAGGCAGGGCTATCTGCAGCACTACAGACACAAGGATTTGGCAGGAGCCACCAGGGCCCTTTATCTGTTTTCCCCTTTCAGAAGAAGGAAAGCTGCTGGTTTTCCTTTTCCTGTTCCTTTGCTTGGGGAAATCTGTTACTTCCCTCAAGATTTACATCCTGACCTATGTAAATCTTTGAACTGCTCTCTTTAGCATTTCCCTTAGGGAGGCTCCTTGCTGAGAAACAAGGTTTCAGGAGATAGCATTATTTATACATCTGACATTAGTAACCTATGAGGTTCAGCACAGAATTGCTTAGGATTGTCCATGCTACAGTCACGCAGTGTTGCTCACGATGTGGGGTGATTTTCCTTAATTAAATCTCTTGCTACTCTGTAGAACAACAGCCTAAATATGCTAATGTCGGTCTGATTCCACTTGATTTTTAAAATAAGATTCATCCAGAACTGAATATTGGCTAGGTATACTTCTCATTGTATGATTTTTTTGTATGTATGTATGTATGTATGTTTGTTTGTTTGTTTGTTCGTTTTAAAGGAGGGCACAAATTCCCTATATCTGAGAAAAAATGCAAAAAAGAATCTTTGCTATTAGCCTGTGGTCATGGAGTATCTGTACTTCAAGTCTTGTACAGGTCCTGCAATCAACAAGAGCAGAAAGAAAAAGGACTCTTGAGTAAGGGCAGCAAGGATTCCTGCTTACATCTGAAAGCCCTGTGAAACGAAGGTGCAAGGAAGGGTGAACTTCAATTAGTAAAGAGCTGGGATTCCTAATCCTGTCAGTAAGCAGTGGAGAAATAATCTCTTTCTGAAAATATTTTGCTTTGGCACTGTTTTGATTATTTCTAATAGCATCTTCTTAATTACTCTTGTAGCAATTGTACCTGGTCATCTTGAGGAAGCATTAGGTATCTGGACCACATTCTTCTTGCCCAGCATTAGCCATCCACCACAGAATAGCTGCCTGCATCTGCACTTAATATAGAGGTGCCCATCCTGCCAGAGATTTTGTCAGCTGAGGTGTCGTAATCCATCTGGGAAAATCTAGTCAACTACTTTAGGCAAGAATAATTGCTTTCTACATTTCATTAACTCTGATGACTTTAAAGGGTGCTTAGCTGCCAAGCTGGAATGTAGATGTGCCTCAGAGGCACCTAAAGTCAGGATAAGAGTCATCTCTCTCTTATTACATCATTGTATACAACAACCACCAAACATTTTAAAATCTGAGCCTCTAGTCTGCTGTATTTACTGAAGTTCATTTAAATGCTTGAGGATTGTTTGTTCGCTTAAAAAATGCTGAAGGACAGTGCAAAATTCACCATACAGCTCAAGTCTTGCAATGTAGGACATAGTGGTGTGCAGAGTGGAGGCAGAGTGCCTCACTGCCAGTTTCAACAGTTCTGGTTTAGATTTACGAAATATACTACAGCATGGAGGAAAGTTGGGAGAGTCTCCTAGGGCTCTCAGGGTTTATCACCTTGCTGCAGTGTGGCAGATGAAAAGCTCCAGAAGAATGGTAGCAAAACACACTTCCAATAATGCTTAATTAGTTCAGAGAGACTGGGGGCTCTGGTTACCCATTCTTATTCAGAAACAATCAATTCAGTATCTTGGTAGAAGGGAACTCCCTCTGTGTGGGGCTGTTGACATTGCTTGAAAGACAAAAGATGGTGTTTCCAATGTGCTGGACTTTTTACTAAAGATGAGCAATGACCTGTCACCATGTCCTCTCTCTTGCTATCAACCCTGAACCCCGCAGAGAACAAGGGTACACGACTATAGTCCAGTCATTGTTTCCTTTTCATGGGAAACAGGACTTTCCCATCAGCCAAACAGCATTTGAACATCTCACATGACCTAATCAGGCTTCATTGCATCATGTGGCTGCGATCCAACCTTCAGGTGCAGAGAAAAGAGAGCAATCCATAGCTCGGGAGCACATCCAGGGGAACAAATTGCCATCCTGGTTATGCCAGCTCAGATCTCTCTGCAGAGATGAATGACTCTGGAATAAAAATGTGCCTCTGTGAGAAGAGATGAAAAGAGATCACTCACTGCCACTGGTGGTACTCTAAGGACATCAAATGGACCAAGCAGTTTTTGCTTGCAAACCAAATGTGATTCCCAGGAAACTCTGGCACCCACTGTGGTGACACCAGGCTCTTAGTGCCTGGTAGTAACACAGACAGATCAAACACAACCTGACCTTTTGGAGAGGTGGGAACTTGGCCCCAGATAGAGTGAATGTTGGTTATATTACCACTGTAATCTCAGTATCTTCTTCCAGATACTGCTTATGTTTTGACAGGTATCATTACTATTAATTCCTGAAAAAATTTAATTCATCTCTTAATCTAACCATGGTTGCTGAAAAGAAAAATGTTACACATGCCTCTTTACTGCACATGAATTGATGGGTTAGTTCAGCCAGCAATGGCAGTAAGATTCCTTAGTGCTACCTGCCTCTATTTTATAGACAAATCATGTCCTCATGTCAGGCTATGATACTGGTGTAGATTTTTTGTGATGAATCAGTTCCTGTTTATGACCAAAGGTGCTAAGGTAATTACTGAGGAATATCCCCGATGAAAAACCCTATTTTTTACAAGAGGGTGATGACTGGTACTGGCCTGGTCTGAGTACAGGCATTTTACTCTCCTAAGGTCTGCCACTTGGTAGGAGGAAGCTATAATTCAAGACAAGAAGATAAGCTACAAATAGGGAAAAAGCAGTGTAGGTTCATAAAAAGGCAGATAGTGCCACACTAATCCAGTGTCTTCCTCTGACAAGACACATGATGTTCCCAACAGATTTGTTCTGTTATGGTTTCAATAAAGCCTCTACCACGGTGCCATACAAGAAGCATCAATTAAGAGAGGAGCTTTATCAGAGCTGTGACCTGCCAAAGCTAAAGGGAATGAGACACAGGCAACTGAGAGGGGGGAAGCACAAGACCACAGGGCAGTCACTAGAAAGTCTCCTCGAGGATTGGTATTTAATTAGTGGTTGCACATTCCAGCAGTGTGAAAAGGCCACTGCCAGTGCCATCAAGAACTCCAGGCTGAGCTTTGTTAAGATGGGAGGTAGACAAGGATTTGGAACTGACGAACCATGTGTCCACAAGGCATCTGTTGTGCCACCAGTTCCTGCACCACCCGTGCTGGGCAGAGCATTCAGTGAACATAACCCGCACTGTCGGACATTCTCTGTGTTGATCCAAATACCTTTTCCACTTTGGATACCACAAAAGCTTCCACCTTCATCAGCATGGGAGGACACCAGTGAGCCAAGAGCTGACAGTGCTGCTGGCTGCAGAGGTCTCCCAGCCCCTGGCTTGCCCAAAAAGTGTATCTTGGAAGATGGAGAAGGACCTACTGTCTTCTTCTTTGAAAGTTGGGAATGCTTAGGTGATCACATATAGCATTACATGGTCACATTATAAATACAGAGGACCAAAGAAGGCCCAATGGGTTTACATGTGTGTATGCTATATATAATGTAGAAATGGAGGTTTTCCACTGATAAATTGCATTTCCCCTCATGTATGTCACAGCACTAAGGATAGGAAAGAGTAAGAAGGAAAAGAACCACATTGGTTGTGAGGCAAATGAGTGGGTTTTTTCTTCTTAAAGTAATCTGCAGTTAATATAATTTTTTATTGCTGGATAACTAACACAACCAAAAGCTGGAAAAATGTTTTATTTAGAGAAATTATGTCTTTTTGTAGAATAGCAGAGAAAGAAATAGATGTTTTATATACTGCAGAGGATCTAGCATCTTCCACTCACCAGCAATAATAAGTGTAGCTCATACTCTATAAGAGCTCTCCTTTCCAGTCTCACCATCTGTTTCGTATTTCCACTTTTCCTCTGGGACACCCCATTTTGTCCTAGCAGCTGGGTTCAATAGAGCCCCAAAACACAGCAGGCAGTGCTGTGCTGTGCCTGGGTCTGCAGTATGTGTGCTTGTATTTATTTACAGTCTGTTCAGTATCTACTTACTGGTAGACCAAATTGTACCAAGAACAGCTGACTTCATTAGATGTCTTGTCTCTCTACAGAGATATTCATTCGGGTCTCTTTCCCTCTCCCAATCAGTGCTCCACTGGTTTTCATGGAGCATACAGAAATTTCATATTCTTGAGACTGCTAGTCTCCCATCCAACCTGCCTAGCAGGTTCAGAAATTACTAATGGGAGACAAATAGTGTGATCACACACACTCTCTTTCTTAGCAAACCAGCCTAAAAATAAACCACCTCAATGGTTGTCCACCTGCTAAAAATAAACCACCAAGGTTGTTTACCTGCTGACAAGTGCTTTTGAAATTCTGTTGGGCTTGTTATTTTCAGATCCTAAACAGAAGCATGGGTGATAAATGCCTCTCTTTATCTAATATGGATATACACGTGTTTAGGTAACAAAATCCCTCCTATCATCAGTCCCTTTCAGGCTATCATTTACATTTGTCTCTGTTCTTGGATAGCAGCTTGTCTGTCATTTATTTTTACATCACTTCCAAAGTAGATCACTGAAATTTGCTCTAGCTGGAGTTGATTACAAAGGGCATCCCTTTGAGATCCTGCCTTGTGTGGGATAGAGCAGCCTGTCTTTTGTGGGTCATACTGAATAACATATACCACCACAAATACAAATGAAACACAGAATCAGTAGCCAAATCCTAGACAGTCAAATCTAGTTCTGAAATAGGGAAACTTTCTGGCCCCAAAGTTTTATTTCTTTTTTAAACTGTTGATTAATGGACCCAGAACAGACATCTACGTAAACACTTTCTGTTGACTTAGAGAAGCATTTTGGTCACAAAGTAAAATTGCTCCTACATTTAGCAGACCTGTTCTTCAGCTAATCTGGCAAATTACACAGTTTTATTCCACCTCCAAAATAGTTGTTATCTTGTACCCAGTGACCTGAAACTTCTAGTAGAAGATGTGCATATTTCCATACAATTTACATGCACTACTCCTCCTGACCCAGAGGGCCAGCAGTTCATAAACCAGCTGGAACCAAAGATAATATTTCCCATTAGATCCTCTAGTGTTCTTTTTCCTGAGCAACCTGCACTCAGATGCTCCTTTCCTTGCTGTGCTCTGGGTTGTCTGCAGCCCTTCAGGCTGTCTCGGCCCTACCTGAGGTGGTCACCCAAGCTCAGCACCAGGTTTATCATTTGCAAGGCTCAGGCATCCCTTGTGCTGCACTAACAAAGCCTTGGCTGGAGCACTATCCAGTGCTGCCACGTCTCTGGGAGTAAGAGGTAAGACAGGGAGGCAGGTCAGGAGGAAGCAAGAAGGCATGGCAGAGAGGTCCCACAAACATCCCCAGACAGGAAAGTGTGAGAAAGACACTTGCTTTGCACAGAGGAAAAGCATGAGAGGGAACACATCCACCTACAGGCAAATGATACAACAAAGACAGCACTGGACAAGTGCCTCATTTTTTTCCAGCAAAGGACAAAAAGAAGCCACCTAAACTTGCAAAAAACAGGCTGGACCTAGACTTGAGAGCAAACTTTCCTAGTGAGAATGAGCAACCACAGGGGAAAGGCTGGCCAGAGACAATATGAAATTCCTACCTTTGGAATAGGGATGTTCTGGATGTTTTTAGGGATGGGACAGATGAACACATACTAGGACTAGCTAAGGCATAATTGACCCTTAGGTATTGCAGAGGATTCAATAAAAGAATCTTTGGTGAGATCTATCTCTATATTCCCTCAGTTTGTGTTCCTTCATCTTTTCTACCCTAGGGAAGAAACAGGAAGTTGAATGTGCCATAATTTGTGTACAGGTATAGCATAGACTTTTCATGCTGTATTTCTAAAGACTGAAAATAAAAGGAAAAGAAAAGAAGTTAATGCAGAGAACAAAAATAAGTCTGAGAACCAGTGATAAAATCTTTAAGATATGGAATGACAACACATTCAATGAATGAAGTGTAAATGGGAAGAAATTATGTATGTGAGAACCTTGTTCTTCCAACACTAGATGGCTCTGCAAACCCGAGGAAAGCTTGCCTTGCTGGATAGCCTTTCTTTTGCCTGGGAAAATAAAAGCAGCAAAGGGAAGCAAATATATCCCCTTTATAATAAAGGGGAGCAACATGGCAACTGAAGATCTTCTAGATTAAAGAGTTCAATTATGCCAATCTATTTTGATTTTATATGCTTTGTGCTTCATAACAGCCTTTTAAATACTTTATTTAATGTTTTTGGATGCAGTGTGTAAAAGTATACATCGCATTGCTGCATAAGCAATGTAAGCTTGGATTATTTAAAATATGTGAGAAAATAGGATTTCACTACTTGGGCTCCTGATACATGGGTATGGACCTGCTGGAGCAATCCCAAAGGAGGCCACAAAGATGAACAGAGAACTGGAGCTCCTGTCTATTAAGGCAGGCTGAGAGAGTTGGGGTTATTCATCCTGGACAGGAGAAGACTCCAAAATGACCTTGTATCAGCCTTCCAGTACTTAAAGAGAGCCTACAAGAAAAATGGAGAGGGACATTTGATAAGAACATGTAGGAATAAGACAAGGTGAAATGGCTTCAAATAGAAAGAGAGTAAATTTAGATTAGATACTAGAAAGAAATTCACTGTGAGGGTGGTGGTTCACCGGCATAGGTTTCCCAGAGAGGATGTGGATGCCCAGTGGAAGTGGAAATGTTCAAGGGAAGTGCAGCCTGATCTAGTGGAAAATGTCCCTTCTCACAGCAAGGGGGTTGAAACCAGATGATTTTTAAAGTCCCTTCTAACCCAAACCGTTCTGTGATTCTATGATTTTATAACCCTTTGGATCTTATAGCAGGGTTCATTATAGTACTGGAACATTGAAATATTTTAGTAAGAATCAGTAATTTAATATCAGGTATGGCCAATTTTACAGAAGGACAGTGAGCAAGCAGTGAGTAGTACAAGAAGACCAGGAGATCTGAAAGCAGTTTGGGTTTAGGGAACTTAATAACTTGTCTTTGATACAAAATTTCTAAACAAAAACCAATGCAAAATAAACATGTTAATTACAAAAAAATTATATGCTTTTTCTTAGTAAGATTTTTACTTATGTCAGAGGTGTAGAAGAAGATCCACGGAAGTCAGAGTTTCCTAAAATATGCTATAAAGCATCAGTATTCAGAAAAAGCATTAGCAGGAAGGTAATTTAGTTTATAAGGATTTGATTTCACTTGGCACAGAGTCTGTCCTTATTTTGGCATGCTATATTAAGCTACTAAAAAATTCCTTCAATTTTTGTCACTTTGCACTTATCTCACTGTGTTTTTGTTGGTCTCCTAGCAGGGAACCTACACTTTTATCAATCCATCCAAACCACTTTTTTAGGGAATGTCATCTTTCTTTTCTTCTATTCTTCCTTTAGCACTTCACTCTGAAAGTTGTAAGATGTATGATGTACCAACTGACAATTCCTGTCAATTGGTACATCATATAAATTCTTCATTTTCTAATTTTTAGGTGCTTATCTACTGTTTTCTCTATGCATCCAAGTTATGAAGAGAAATTATACAACCTTGCATAAATGGCTTATTTTTAGAAGCTTATTAAAGCTCATAATGCAAATATTTGCTGATAACATGAATTACAAGCATGAATAGTACCTGAATTTGTTTTTTTTTACACTGTGATTTACAAATCAAAGTTGTTTCATTGCACTCCTTAGACATCAGATTGAGAGATAAACATTTCTTCAGACTGTGAGGTTTGAAATCTCTATGATAACTATATCCAAGTGGAGTTTATTTTAGTTTTATTCCTACTACCTGTTGAATTCTGCAACCCCAGAGGTTGCAATGCATATGCAAGGGAGAAGCAGCAGAGACCATTTTTTCCTGTGCAAGGCAGAGATAAGAGTAGTGTACAGGTCTGTGTTCACATTTTATGAGGGACATTGCAGTTCATGAGAAAAGTGAAGAAGAGGGAAGCAGTAAAAGAGGGAGAATAGAAAAATGAAAGGTGGTTTGGTTATGCTGCATTTACCTTGACTAGAAAAAATATTTAAGGTCCAGAGACAGAGAAGTGCTGGCAGCTGGAAACCAAAGCCATGTATGTCTGATCTCAGTGCTTGATCAAGGGCAATTCTCAGGTGAATTCTCCACTTTTGTTGACTTCATATGAGTGCTGGACCTCTTCCAAAAACTGCTGAGGCAGGAGCACTCTCGGGAGAAGAAATGGTCATGCAGAAAGAATGGAGGTGAACATGCTTCATGACAGATCCTTGTTTGCCATATCCCAATCTGCATGGGCGCATAATTCCTCACATTGGTCATCCCCTGACTCCATCCAAACACCACTCAGTGAAACCTGAGGTTCCCATACACGTGTCAAATCATTCTAGTGGAATAATTACCCTCTCTGGCTGAGTAGTAAAGCCAGGCTGTTACAAAAGAGTTGTGGAAGGTCCTTGAGGCATGGTAGCCACTGCCTCCCACGCAGCAGGCAGGAGAGCCAGCTGGACAGAGCTGGTTACCTGTCTGACCAAGAAGCTGAGCTGGTGTGTATGGGGATGGGTTGGCCATCTCACGCTGCTGGCACAGTGCACAGCTCTCCACTCCATGTGGTGAAGGAGCCTGCAGCCCAAAGGGAGCCTCTCTCACAGTCAGGACCAGCCAGTTTAAAATTTTCTTTTGAGCGTGTAGCAGCTGTTACTAACTGGGTTTTTTCCTCCTCTTGGGCTCTTTTTGAATAAAAACTCTCCAGCCACTCTGCTTTTAAGAGCTGAGCCAGCTGCAGGTCCAGCTGAAGGCCAAACTGCTGGCACAAACCTCATTCTGTGCTGAGAGTTGGGGGAAAAGAAACGCAGCAGGTTTGTTCCGAGTCAGGCTGTTCAAATAAAGCTGCATGAACTTTCACACTTTATACTATTTGTTATGATGTTTTTCAAAACGAACCACAGATGTTTTACTTTGTTGAGTTTTTTTATCCCTGGTTGAGTCACCTATTTTCCAGGCCACATCTGGGCAGCTTGAACAGGAGTCTCAACCAAGAAGTCTCAGAAAGAAAGTCAATATTTTATTTGATTTTTAGATAATCCTCTGCACATACCTAAAAACATAATAAAATAAACATAATTTCTACTAATTACATGGTGTAAAATGTTGGAAGCAATGGATCCTATTCAAACTGCTGCTGTTTCCCATCACTTGAATTGAATCAACAAGGATGAGTCAGGACTAAATTTTGTCTACAGCTTCAGTTTTTCTTTAAATATTCTGCTCTGGTTACAACATAGGAGTAGAGGAGATTGAAAAGCTTCTGAGAAACCTTAGATCTTAACAGTATGTCTTCAGCCCTCTTGAGCAAATGGGATCCAATGAAGCAAATCAAACTGGAAATATTATGTAAAATGTTAATATGTTGGCAAATGGCCTAGGACATCTTCTGAAAAATGCCAAATGTCACAGCAGGGCAGGGAAAAAGCCCTTACCTCTCCTTCAAAAAAAAAAAAAATCATAATTTCTCTAACAAAATATGTCAATAGGTTACAGCAATATCCTTTGGGCATGATATTGATGTGCAGGAAAAAAAGACAAATTATCTGGCAAGAATTAATTTAAATCTCAGTCAGTAGCCTGCTAGATCCTTCCTAGAAAGGAGAACAGAGACCTGGCTATAGAGAACAGTTCGAGAGTAGTAGATGTCAGTCCATCCAAGCACATCCCCGTGATTTTTTACTGAGTGCTTCATTTGGTTCATTGTTTTCAAAGAGTTGCGTAATAATACATTCATATCCTCAGAATACATGTTATAGTTTTAGCAGAGCATTGTCCTTGGAAAGTTTTCAAAGTGGTTCTGTATATTTGCAATATCTGTAATATCTGTTAGTACACTCAAGCCAGAGTGATTCATTTCCTGCCCAGTGGCCACTTGTCATTTCATGCTGCTTTTTTTTTTCTGGCTGTATCTTTGCAAATATAATGGAAAAATCACTCCTTGCAGATAATGAAAGTGAAGGAATTAAAAATTAAGACATACAGCAGAAAACGTCAGCCACAGAAACTCATTAGCAAATGCCAGTGCATACCAGCATTTTGTATTCAATAGCTGTGGTAAGTGCCTACATATTTGCATTTAGAGAGTCAGTAATTTGAAATCTGCTAGAACCTCGGATTACTTCTATAGTGTAGGTTCTTGAGTGGTGAAATGGAAAAAAAAATCAATTTTTGCTTAATAATTGACATTTCAGTGTATTTTTGTTTGGAGTGATTCTGTGTTAACCATGATCCTGAGAGTAGCTCAGTTGAGCATAGTGTTAATAACATCGAGGTCATAGATTTGATCGTGGTACAGGCCATTCACTTAGGAGTTGGACTTGATCCCTGTGGGTCCCTTCCAACTCAGAATATTCTGTGATTCTGTGATTAACACCTTGTATCTCTAGTCATCAGTAATTTTTCTTTGAAAGTGCAGTCTCTCTAGAGATTTTCAGATATTATTCAAGTAGATGGGGTCTGAGGAAAAGAGCTTTACTTGTGACATCTTCCATGGATCACCAAGATCAGAGTTTGTCAAAATCAGGTCTATGATAATGAAGTAAACCTTATTATATGTTGGACTACCTCCCTAAATTTGGTCTGTTTTTACTGAAGAAAAACATAAAGAAGCCATTCAACTCCTCTAGTCAGTCAGGTCAAAGCAGCTGCTGGCAAAACAGAAATTCACAGAAGGCTTTAACCAAAGAATTCCTGTGTTTCTATGGCTCACATCTTATGTTTGTCCTGGGAAGTGACCTAGCAATGCCAAGGGCCATTGGGAGAAAAGGAGCAGAGAGGTAAGAGGTACTAATTAATATTAAAGATACTCTAGCCGTAAACAATGAAGTGTCACTGCCCTCAGAAGGAGTTGACTGGAAGAGTCATATACCTGTGGAAGGAATTTTGGGTACAAAATCTGATCTCTTTTCTATTTTAATTCAGGAAAATCCAGGAAAAAAGAGGCAATGTATTTCTGAGAGAATTCAAGATTATATCCGATCCCTGATTCTATTCCCTGATTTTATCTTCTTGGGAAGATCTGATCTTCAAGTAGCATGAGCTAGTCTAAAGAACTGTGACTGGGTTAATGTGGAAAGAGAACTTTCTGGTCCTCCTGAAACATGAATGAACAGATAGTAGAGGTTCTCACATAGCTTAAAGTTGGTCCATGATATATGAGTTTAAAGAATCTGTTTTGCACAGTTTCAAACAGAATTTTAAGGCTTCACCAAAACAGTATATGAAAGTATTTTGCCTGGGATGCATTTTTTAAAAGCATGAATAAAATCAACCAACTGCTAGAGAAATGGGAAGTCCACCTTGCAACACTCACAGCTTGGAAAAACAAGGACAGCAGCCTGCCTGACATGAGCTAGAAGTATGGAGGTACTAGGAAGCCTCTGCCCAACTTAGCTCTTGCTAGCAGAAAGGAGCTCCTACAAGGACTCAAGAAACAAACATAAATATTTTGCAAAAGAAACCAGACACTTTGCACGATATTGTAGAAGTCATCCACAACAATAAAGGGTCAGAACAGTTTTTTATCATTATGACTGGTTTTTAATCTGTTTCTAACCATGGAAAGGGGAGAGGAAAGAATCATCCAGCTTCAGATACTGCAAAGATCAGAGTATCACAGTATGAGCAAGGCTGGCAGGAACCTCTGGAGGTGACCCAGTCTAACTCCTCTGCTCAGGCTATTTTGTTCACAGCCATGCCCAGTCAGGTTTTGAATATCTCCAGATGGAGAACCCACAGCTTCTGTGGGCAACCCGTGCAAGTGTGCAGTCACCCTCAAAATAAGAAAGTATTTCCACTGTTTCAGTTTGTGTTCTCTCCGCACTGGGTACCACTGAGAAAAGCCTGACTCCCTCTTCTTTAGTCCTTCCCCTCAGGTATGTACACACATACCTAAGATCCCCCCAAGACTTCTCTTCTCCAGGCTGAATGAAGAGTCTCAGCTCTCTCAGCCTTTCCTCATTTGAGGAAAGTTCCAGTTCCTTAATTGTCTTTGTAGCCCTTTGGTAGACTCACTCCAGACTGCCCATGTGCTTTTTTAACTGGTGAGCCCAGAATTAGACCTAGCACTCCAGATCTGCCTCACCAGTGATGAGTAGAGGTGTAAGATTCCCTCTTCAACCTGATGGAAATAGTCTTCCTAGTACAGTCTAGGAGGCTGTTGAACTTCCAGACTGCAAGAGCTCATGCCTACCCCATGTTCAACTTGGTGTCCACCAGGACCCTCAAGGCCATCTCTGCCTGATTTTCAGACCTCAAGTCCCCAGCCTGTACCCGTGTCTGGGGTTATCTTTGGGAGATTAACAGAAGCAGGAGTGCCTGCCAATGCCCTTGTATGAATGGTGCTTCCCTCACGGTGTCACAGAACAGTCTGAGCCACCTGGATTGTGGACAGACCATCAGTGAGTGGCTTGGAGACAGCCAGCAGTATGAACAGCCCAGGGAAACAGCCGAGAGTGAAGACAAAGGCATGAGGGCTTAGGGCTGGGAGGGAAATGGATGAGCACCTGAGCTGCTGGAGGACCACCAAAGTCACGTATTCAAAGCGGATAAGAAAGCTACCAAGGATTTCCAGGATAAACTGGCAATGAACCAGCTCACAGGTCTTTCAGCTGGTCTTCAGTTTGTGGACCAAGGTCAGTGGAGGGGTGCCAGATGACCGTGAATGGCTCTGGAATTTGCCATATTACTTACATTTTTTGTTTAGTAGTGCATCAGAAAAGGAAGCAGGTGCTAGCAAGGAAGATGGCTGCAGATCATTATGAGCCTAATGACTCCAGCTCTGCGTCTTGCTGAAAGTCAGCAGTTCTGGTGTGACTCATGACAAAGCATGAAGGACCAGAAAACAATTTAACTCAGTTTGCAATGGAAACAATTCTGTTTGAAAACTAATTAAATGGTCAGACAGAAGAGGATGGAGCAACACAAATACGGATCACTCTCTGAAGTGGACGCTGAGGAAGCATCTGAGTGTGTGAAAATCAGTTTTATGGTCACGTCTGGGTGCATAAATAACACTTTTAGGCTTTTCAATATTGAGTACACATTGCATAAGATTAGCAAACAGTGTAGTCACAAGACAAAACTTCAACAATTTTCTGGAGACTGAGGCATTGTGACTGGAGCTGAAAACCAGACATCTCAGTCCTCAGTCAAGAGGTGAACTCAAACATCCATTTGGACATCACTACAGCTTCTGAATTTGCAGTAAAGAACTGGAGTAGTACAGCACATGGACAAATCCAAACATGCTTGTTTTTAAAAGTGGTTTGTGCAAAGTTTGGGCATTTTCCAGCAAAAGCAGTAAACAACTTTCAGGAAGTTACAGGATCCTCTCACTGAGAAAGGTATCTTGCAAAGCAAAATCAGGGAACTATCAAGCTGCATCCTGACACCAGCATCTTGACTGGCTTTACTGACTGAAGTTCTTGTCAAATTAAAACAAGAAATGTGATTTACTCATAGATATTCCCTATCCATCACTGGATTTCCCTCCTAATTTGTAGGACCGCACATGTTCTCTGACCATCTACATGAGCTCCTGCTGTACATGCAGCTATGTATATACATACTTCTCTTTGCTCCCCTGGCACCTCCAGACTGTGCTGCAGGTGCCACAGAGATTGTGTAAAGCCTGCAGAAGTCTCTCCAACACACCTCACTCTCTGCCTGTTGCAGCAGTCTGGACAAGAATTTGAAAAGCATGTTCTTGCTGTATTACAAGTTCCACCACCAGAGCAAACCTGGGCTATGTTTACTCTGCTTTTTGCTGTGTCAAAAAAACTTTGTTTATCACTGATCTCAGTTGGAGCCATTTGATGGTTTCTCTTTGAGCTCACTTTGCTTCCAATTCAATAAGAACTAAAAATAATGACATGGATAATCTAATTGCAGATCAGTAGATATCCTGGCTGCTCTCAGTCTCAGAACATGTATCCCACGTACACTGGATGCACACACAGTGCACGAGCTTTATAGCAGCAGTAGCTTTTCACCTAGGACAAGGGTGACATTTGTGAACCATAAAGCCTATCAATGTTACCCTGCCCAGTTGATATAGTGCAGAGGCTTTCTTAAAATAAATAACAAATGTTGATATCTCTCTGCGATTGTATACCATGGCCAAAGGGGAAAAAAAAATGTTTAAACTCCTGAATTTCATATGCTCTGAAGAAATCTCAGATAAAAGAAAACAGGAAATCATTTGTAATATCAGAAATAGATTGCTTCCTGGAACTAACAACCATGATGTTCTTGTTGATTTTTTTTGTGTTAAATGCCGCATATAAAAGCAGAGGCAGTTAGGTCCTACTTTTCTTTCAAATTTACCTGAAATACAAAATTTGTACAGTAAATTTTAAAATTTGTTTTGATTATTTTATATTTATTTTTATGCAATACTTTTTTATTTAAAATATGTTATTATAGGCCATGATGTGAATGACTGACTTCAGAGCCCCCAGAGAAGCATCTTAACCTTAAATGTCGTAAGTAAGTAGGATAAATATTCTGGACTGTTACCTGAGTTTTGGTAGGTGTTTTAGTGGGTAAAAACTAAATATCAGAGCAAAAAAAATTGTTATAAAGATAAATATTCTGGATAACATTAAAAATTTTACTAAAACCCTTGTCATAGGCATTCTGAGTTTCAGTGGCCACTTGAAGCACATTGTACCTTGCTGCCCTGTTGATCCCTGAAATACAGACTAATTCCCCATGAAATTAACTGTTTATACACACTTAAGTTGTGTCCCTGTGTTTTGCCCTGGATAAACAATGGCCAAAGTGGTTTATATGCTACAGTTGTTTTCCTTCTGAAAGGTGATTCCTAAAACAACTTCAATCAAAAGACGTACAAAGATGAATGATGATTTTCTTCTTCTAAGGCTCTTTCAACCCTTGTTTAAGGTGCCTTTCTTCAGTCAGGATCAGGTTTACTATGAATGAATCCCTGGTCTCTTACCATTAACTGCAATTTTTTATTCATCAAGGATCCTTACTTTTACTGTGTAAATATTACACCTCAAGATTAGGTCACTGCCACTCATCTTGTTAACTGGATAAACACAATGCCTTATGTTAAAAGCATGCAGCTTAATTCCAGGACAGATGAGTGTAGCTGACATCCAAACGATGGTAGTAAAATCAGTTTGTCCATGTGTAACCCTTATCCTGTAAGTGCTTGGGCATGGCTTGGTGTTAAAACCTTGTCCCTGCAAGCACATCTCACTTCTCCTCTGTTGGCCCCTAGGGCTTGTCCCTGCTGGTTAGGATGTAAAACCCTGACCAGCCAGAGCGAGCTCCATCCTGGTCACACTTCTCAGGTAATCACTACAAGTGCTGTGTGGAAATGGATAATAAAGGCGAAAGAAATCGAGGCTTCCAACTACCCAAACTGGCTGAACAACAGAGAGTGAGAAGACACCCTCTTATACTTTCTATCTTTTCCCAAGCCTGATCTCTTCCCAAGATCTGACTTGGCCAACACAAGTCATCCTTCAGATCTCTTATACTTCACTCATTTTTACTGCACTCCTCCAGTGTCTCTGGGTAGCCGGGCCAGTTGGGCAGAAACATATCTGCTACCCTGCCTAGTCATCTTTACCTGTTCTCACCTCATTCAGGTGGTGAAGGGCATCATTTTCCCAGGCTAGTTGTCTTTATCCCTGAGCCCACAACTGATGACTTCTCACCTTATTCACCAGGGAGAGAAAAGGGAATGTTCAAGCATTAATTCAAACTCCATTATCTCCCTGCAAATGTGAGTTGGGTTATTGCAAAACTTCTGTCCTCTTATCCTCCCTTGTAAAATCTTGAAACCTTAATCAAAATAAATCAAAATTACCACTAAGAGTAAAAACACCACAGGAACTTGACTTAGAAAACTGAAAACAAAACCTGATGATCAGATAAATGCAAGCTAATAGGAGCAGAAAGAGAAGAAATTGTGTTTTACCTAGTGAGGAATGCAGTGTTAGACTGCTTACAAAGCACATCATTCCCTTTAAGGATGGATTCATGGAACATGAACAGCTGATGTAGAAAGAAGATCCTCTTTCTTTGGAGAAACTCACCAAATGCTTTGAAAATGGGCTGTAGCATAGCCTCTAATCCATGAATCAGAAAAAGACACAGAACACCTCAGTTCTTTGTAGGTCTTGGTGGAAGGTTCCTGCTAGCTCTTTCCTCCACCATCTCAGGATCTTGCTTGAGATGACCTGGAACGGTATGACCTTCCCCAGCACTTCTGTCCAACACATCCCTCTATTATAGAACAAATTTCCTGTGACACAGCTACATTTGAATGTACTTGTCAATCACGTGCTCTCTGATTATTTTCAGGAATCCAGAAACTAGGATGTCTTCCCAAAGTCAAAGCAGAGAAAAGTACTTTTAGAACAGAGGCCATCATTACTCAAGGTGATGGTGCTGACAAGTGCCCCCCTCTATCATATTCCTTTTTGGAATTGTAGCTTTTAAGTTTTGGTTGGGACTGATTTAAGCACATAACCCCAACTTTCATTTTCCTCTTTTTTTTTTTAAATTTTTTTATTTTTTTTGTAAAAAGGGAAATGCTAAAATATGTCTTTCAGCACAATTAACTTGATATGATGCTGGTGAAATGACAACACTTCCGTAAATTTCAAGGAGCAGAAGCTGACTTTCTCATCCTTGTTTGCTTTCATTATGATGAGAAGAAACTTGCTTAACTGAATCACTACCTAATGGATGAGCAGGAGGTTATAGAAAAGTAAGCAGTAGGAATAATGGTTGTAATGGTAGCAATCAGAAGCCAATAAAACACATCTGATGCTGACCTCAATTAACACCAACATGCTCTCTCATTTTAGTAGTAATATCAAGTGACTACTACAACATAGTTAAAACCCAGAGCTCTGTTTTCAAGGGATGCTGGTGACAGTTCTGTTTTCAAAACAAACAATTAGAGGCCACAAATCAGGATACCAAGTTGAAACGAGGTCTCCTGAGGATCTCATGATCCTGAGCTTGAGCTGTCAGATAAACACAGTATTGCTACAGAGAGAGTCACATTGCTTTTCTCATTCCAGATGATAAACAGGTGTAACCTGCAATTTTAAAATCCTGCCAGGAGTGGAGCAAACATCTACAGCTGGGATATACAGGCATTCTGCCCGTTTATAAAGACAGATAATATGAGATACTCTCTGAGCAGCAGGCTTAACCTTTGAGGTTAGAAAGTTCAAACCAATTTGTTGAGAAAAGCTAAAGGCTTATATTAACAAGTTGTAGGAAAGGTCTGGACAAGGAGAGGAATCTGGACTAACAGTGATATGGAAACTCCTACAATCAAGACCACTATTCAGGGTGTTCTGACCTTAGCATTTTGTTCCCTTTTGAAGGAACATTTTGGAAGCAAATCTTCCACTCCTGCTCATGGCTGAATTCTTTGATACCATTGTAGCATATGTAAGCCAGGATCCCTTCAGATGATGCCAGACCAAAGGGTGAGATCGAGAAACACAACTGACATTCCCCAGCCACTTAGGGCGTTCAGGCTCCAAGTCAGATCAGAAACGGTTCAAAGCAACCTCCTCTCCCCACATACAGTTTGGTCACTGGGTCCTTGGCACCAGTTCATGAATCATGCTACAGAGTTGCATTGATGCTAATGCTGACATAGTTTTATAGACAATTCCTGCTGGTTGACAGATCCAAGAATATTTATTTACAAGAAATTACCCAGGTACAGCGGCAAAAAACCAAGAGATATTCTCTAGGATGACAAAAGGCTCACTCACCTTCCAATACATTAAATTTGAGCTTGCACCTTTTTTTATGCCTCACCAGAATTTGCAAGGGAGGATATTCCCCACACAGCAGAATTTTTATTAATATGCCTATCCTTCCTAGGATAATATCTCACATGGCTGGAAAAAAGCTCTCAGAAAAATCTTGAGCCAAATAAACTGGACATGCCTTTTCAATGGATCATAACTGCATGTGGAAGCCCTAGCACTTCTGAGGATCCAGGTACTTTTTCTGAGCTTTCCAAGGAGCTACATATGAAATTACCTGTACCGGTCTCCTCACAGTACCTGAAAGGCAGTAGGGTCTGTGTAATGGGGTAATGTATATGAGGATGTAACTGTGGGTCTGGCTGGGCTGGCTGCTGCTTTCTACATTGACTGCAGCAGAAAGCTGACAAAGGTCAGTGCAGACTCCAAACTTTCCAGGTAGAAAATCCAAGAATGAAGTATCATTAGTGAGAGTGAGTGATGAATAATGCATCATTAATTGCTAAAATGTTACAGCCATCTACGGATGGAAAGAGCAGTTTACCCCCAGGCACAAGGTGTGACTCTGGGATTGTCCTGCACATGGCCAGAATCTGGACTTGATGATCCTTGTGGGCCCCTTCAAGCTTAGCATATTCTATGGTTCTGTGATAGAGACATTTTACACTTGTGAATAGCTATACACCTCCTTCCTTAGGACATCCCACTTGTTTCCCAGTTATTCCTGCTGTAGATATTTAGGCATGTGTAAGCCTATTTCCTGGTGTGTGGATTGAGGCATCCAGCTCTTTTTTAAGCTTTAGTATTGAATCCTCTCTAAATGAAAGGATCATCTCTTTGAGTCAACTTATCACCTGGACAGGAGCAACAGAAACTTAAGAGTCGAGTGCCATCTATAGTTTGATCCTTTAGGCTTGCTGTTTGATGTCTATTAATCATCATAGCTAGAGCCTTTGTTTCTCATCTAGTATTATATAGACATACTGAACAGAAAATATGAGAGATTAGAGCCCTGTGGTAGCCCTCAGATGATCTCACAGGGCTGAGGACCAACTACCTCAAAATATTTATTTGGCTTTCTGGGGTTAAAGGATTGAAGTGACTCTGGTCTCTCCAGAAGTTGTAGCTACAGCCCACTGAGATGCAAGGTCCCCTCTGTATGATCTTTGAAAAGCCAGTGAAATTGGGAGAGGCCTCTCTCTAGCGACTGGAGAAAAGCAAATGCTACACACACATGGTCAAAAAGGACCAAAAACAACAATCCAGGGCACTGCAGTCTCACTTTGAGCCCTGGGAAAATTTTGAAACAAGTACTCTTGGAAGATATTTTTTGGCATATAAGGGAATGAAGGTGATTGGTATCAGTTAGCATGGACTTAAGAGTGGTAAGTCATGCCTGATCAACCTGATTGTCTCCTGCGATAAAATAACTGGCTTTATAGGTGGCTTTGGTGAGGCTTTTGAGGCTGCCGCTCACAATGATCTTGTATCTCATGTTAGAGCTCTAAAGTCTGGATGAGTGGATAACTAGAGGGCTGAAAAATAGGTTGGATAATCAGGCTTTGAGGGTCAATGGGTCATCCTCCACCTAGAAGCTGGCAACAAGTGGGGTACCACAGGTGTCCTTCTTGTAAACTCTTGTGTTTAACATCTTTATCAATGTCTCAAAGAGGGTGGTGAAGTCCACTTTCATCTAATCTCAGAGCTGGCCATGCTTCAGCAGGAGGCTAGAGGAGAGACCTTCTGTAGTCCCTTCAAACCTCTGTTATGCCAAGATCCTGTGAGAAGACATTAAATGCAATTCATGCTGTTCTTTCAGAGAGTATTAGCATTTGAAATGTAGCATTCATCAGCATCCTTTGCACTTCATCACAGCGCCTGCAGCAGGCAATTTCCCTTTCTATTTTTCCATGTTGTGGGTATGTCCATCACAGAAGACCATGATGGGTCAAATGGCTTTGTTGCTTATAGTTCACATGCTGAAGCTATGGCTTGATTTTCTCTCTGTTTTTGCTCATGCAATGAATTTCAGCACTCGGCTCTCACTTCATATATTCTAGCTGCCACTATGGTTTCAAATCATTACAAGGTTTTCCCCTTAAAGAGTTAAAAAGAGGAGCAATATCCCAGCACTAATGAGTCAAATACTATAGCTGAAAAAGGCCTGTGCGTCCTGAAATAGATTGGAGAGGATCAGTGCTGTAACCAAGTTTCCGTGTGAACCTCTGACTTTTATAAATACCAGAGACTCCTTCCTTTCAGATCCCGAGTTTACCTTCCTCATCTGGCTTGTTGCTTCCGTTAGCTGCATTGGGAGGGGACTGCTGTTTTGTAAGGAGAAGCCTGGGTTATTGTTGTCTAATTGGCCTTGTTTTTTTCCACAGACACTGTCCCATGGGCTTCAGAATCTGTGAGGCCAGTGAAAGGTGACTTTTCTATGCACAGTTCCGAGACAGCAACACTTAACATATTGGCTGGTTTAAAATCCAAGGTGCAACACTCTTGGGTTTCAGTGAGGACAAAGTTTAACAGAGTGCTTTCTGCAGGATGATGTTCCTCACAGGGAGATTTATATGAGAGCAAAAATCCTGTGAACTTCAGAGAAAACTGGTTCCCTGGACTCTCTAAAAAATGTATTCAGTCATTGTGGTATAATATATATGGAATTTAACTTTTTATATAACATCACTCTGATGGTTCCTGTAGACCCTGGACAGGAAATCACTCTAATATGATCAGACTGTCTGCCTGTCCTCCCTTCCTGCCCCCTGCAGTAACTTTTTAGTCAACTAACTACTTGAATCTATTAATTTTCCATTTTATTATTTTATATAGTCTAGTGATGAGGAAAGACTTCAGGTGGAGTTTGTGACTTAATAGGCACTATGAAATCTGACCATGAGAGCAGGAGCCACAGCTAGTTCAGCTTCACTGATTCTAGGCTTAGAGGACAGGCCTGTCTGCTTTCCCCTTTTAGTTCAGTCTCAGGTAATATTAGCATATTCTTCCTCTAATGAGTTTTATTTTAACATGCCCTTGTCTGCAGAGGGCTGAGTTGAGACCAAACCAGATGTAACTTGAGTTTTCCCTACTGCTTTCCTAGCAGAACAGCAAATGTTTGTTCCCAGAGGCTGATCAGTTCCTGCTTTGACAATGCCAATCACAGCCTTGCTTGCATCTCCATCTATTCCCAGCAATAACTAAGGAAAGCTGTACCAGGTTTCTAGAGTCTTGCTCTAAAGATAGCTGGGAGGATGACTGGGATGTTAAGGTGTCAGAGTGTATGTGAAACAAGAGAATAAGGAAGAAAAAACCTATTTGAATAGTTAACACCTAGGGTCTAATCTGAAAATTTTAAGTTAGAGTATTTTTAAGGGAGAGTAAAGTTAGTTGTGTCCGAAATTTCCTGTGGTTCTCCCCAGATTCACAGTGATATTTGCAGAAGAAACTTGTTTACAAGCTCATAACTCTCTCATGGGAGAAGACTTAAAGTGAGCCAGTGACTTGCTGGAAAAAGACACAGATAGTAGTGAGGTGTCAGCTGAAACAGGGAGCTGGGTTTCTCAGAGGGCAGCTTTATCAGCCTCTCTGTTCTGTTTCTTCCGTTCCCTTTCTTCCCTTCTTCAGCCTTTTGGGAAAGGCTTGGAGGAAGTCAGACAGCTTAACTGCTGTGTTACAGTCTTGTGAAAGCCTCTTACCTGTACTGCATTACATGGTTTGTACAACCTCTGGATCCAGATCTCTCACATACCTGCTCTGCGTGGGCTGACAGAGCTGTAGCATCACTGCCAGATACTTGGTGCTTGTCTGCACCAAATACCAAGCTGCAAATCTGACAGGGTGTTTCTGCTCAGGGTCATATTCAGGGCAGTTATTCATTTGTTTACAGAGAGGCTGTGGATGCACGAGTCCCACCAGCTGTGGGACTCAGCTCAGTGTATCCAGCTATGTTCTGTCACTGGGGATTTTCCCAAGGCCAGAATATTAACTGTCTCTTAAAGGTTGATGCCACAGGGCAACATCCAAAGACACCAAAGTAAACAGCCTTTACATGTCATGGGCTTTCAGCAGCTGTTTAGAATTTCCATGCTTTAGCCTCGAGGAAATTTTTCCTTGTAAAGTTACTAACTACACAGGCATCCCAATGGTGTCAATGAGCTACCCCTCTCTGTGCACTGCTGAGCATGGTCTCGTGTTGTGTTCAGTGAACTTTGAGCTAGAAGCATGGAGTGATAAGAAAAATGTGATTTAGTTTTTCCTTTATGAATTACCAATTCACATTCACCTTTTGGTTTTTTCCATCTTGAAAAAAATGGTAAACAGGTTGACTTCTTCACCAAGATTGTGTGGAAATACAGGATATATATTTTTAGCACCAGTCAATCTGGTTTAGAATGAATAGGAAACCCATCGGTTCCTGAGGCTGTAATAGATTTCCTCTGCACAACATGTCAGCAGCCTGATGGAGCTGAGGATATTCTGCCTGTGTACTTGAAATGTCAGGAATTCAGTGTTTATTTGCAGCGAAAAGGCTGAAAATCAGGGCCTAAAGTCTCTCACCCAGAGGTTACATGACTCTTCAACAAGGTGCTGAGAGAGACACAAGCTGTGCAGCTGGTACCTGGTGGCAATGAAGCATCACTGAAATCAAACTGCAGGCTGTAGCCACCTATGTGGGGTGTCTGGGACAGTGTCTGGTCCATTGCCCTTCACCCTCTCTTTGGAGACACACTCATTTTCCAAGGGCTTGGAACCACTTAGAGCAAGTTTAGCAGAATTTGTTTTACCAATGTATATGGTGCTCTTTGCAGAGCACTTCAGGTGTGTGTTGGAAAATACACATTTATCATCTTTTACGTGCAGCCTAAAAACTGTAACTCTTGCAGAGAATTAGTGTCAATGACAATGTTTTAGTTAACAACAAGAGCTTACAAGTTCACTTATAAAAGCTTCAGCGGGTCACAGTACACCAAAGCACCCTTCTTAGGAGCTTTAGCAGTCAATAGTGGAAGCCGAAGGAACAGTAAATTAGCAGGATAAGCACATAGAAAACTTCTCCCAAACACCCTGTCTCAGTTTCCCACAATTTGCAGCTCAGAGATTTCCTGAACTTGTGATGTGTTTTATGTATTTAGTACCTTTGAATGCTTTCTTCTTCCATTAATTTGCTTAACAGTTTGCTCAACTGATGTAAATTTTTACAACCTGTGGAAAAGAATTTCACAAGTTTATTGAGCACAGATGAAAGCTATATTAATGTATTTGCAGCTGATACGCACTAGTTCTTATGCTGGAAGAGACAGAAAAACAGTTTTTCCCTTCAACTCTATTTCTGTAAGACACAAACTATGTGAGGAGTGAGCAAAGTATTATCTATTCTCTGTAACACAAGTAAAAGGAATGCAGAGAGCTCTTGATGAAGACTTTTACACATCTGAAGAAATATCTCCAAGTTTGCTTGAAGTTCCTTCAGCTACTGAAGAAAAAACAAGAACATAGTGGACAGAGGAAAATGCTTTCCTTACCATTTCAGAAAATGCCCTAGATGGGAGCAGTGGGTGGCTCTGCCCCATTCGCGGCTCACAGCCACACAGACACACTGTGCCACATCTGAAAAAGGTTGCAGTGGTTTTAGTTTCACAAGCAGTGTTAGCTGGAAGAAGGACTGAAGCTGTGTTCTCTTCACTACTGCCAGCATCCACAGCTTTCTCTCCTGTAGCTGCCACGTCCCTTTTTATAGCTGTGATGCTCAGTAAACCATGCCCTGGGAGCTGAGTTCAAAATAACCTGAGAAAACCAACCAACCAACCAAATAACCCCACCCCAATTTGTTTTCAGTCAGCTCTGTCCATTGCTGGCAGAAAAGTCCACACAGAACACGGGGTAATGGCTAAGAGTTCTAACCCAAAGTGAGGGAGTTTCTTTTGGTGCAGAAACTGCCCAACTCTGACACTTTATGTCAGAGTAAGTGTCAGAGAAATGCTGGGCTGAGCTGTACTGAAAGTATATGTACTGCAAGTACAGCTTGTGAAACAAGAGCTGCCTGAGATGTACCTTGCATTTTTTTACCATGATATTTAAGCTCTGATGAACTGTAATATGCCCAAACCTAGGACTATGCTCTTAAAAAATAAAAAGCATCATATAAGGAAAAATAAAAAGCACTTCATCAATTCAGATGAGAAATCTGTCACAGATACTTCTGTGACAAAGATTTCTTCACCGTAGGATAGTGAATTTTTGGAGTAACAGACAAACATGTTTATGGCATGGTGATTTGAATAAACATATTTATATGAATATATTGATTTGCTTGAAAGCTATGTAGTGGTCGGGAATACTAATGATGTTTAAGACTCAGAAGAAGGAAAATTTTTTAAACATACAGCAATGATTTTCTACAGTTTACTTGTAAAACTGTTAATTGAATGCAAAGATTTAAGATTGCAGACAGATTTTGCAACCTTTTCTTCAATGTCTAAGACATTTATCTCATCATGCAAAGCCCAGTTTCAGCAGAATTATAAAGATTCCTCCTTATTTGATTTCAAAGCTGGCCCCATAACAGACTCAAAAAACTATAGCTATTAAGGGACTCTTCATGATACGATATTGATTTCTCTAATAGCTATATAATTATACTGAGAAGCAAATTGCTAATAAAACTCAATAATCCTCTTGAAAAATTAGCAACATTAGCCTGGGAGCAGACTTGAAATTACTAAAGCCATTGTTCTGATAGCATTGCCAAACATACATTAATAATTGTATTGCTTTAGCTGCACACTCCCTGCCGTTTTAGTACTTAACTATACTGAAATGCTAAATAGTTGTTGCCAGTTTAAGAAGTTTATCAGACAATATAAAGATGTCTTTGTGATTGCAGTACAAAACTACACATAAGTGCACCAAAAAAGTTCTGCTGGTGAAGTTATCTGCTAAGAGCTCCATTTATGGGTATTACCCAGAGTTTAAAGAGAGCTTTTATACCCCTGAGTCTTAACTCAGTAAGCAACTGATAAGATAGGCCAGGCTTTCTCTCTGTTCGGCTGGCTCATGGTGGTAAATGGTGCTGCATTTCAGTCATCCAGCCCCTGCCTTCTGCCTCTTATCCCTCCCTGCAGCCAGCCAGGAGCCAGCACAAACATCCTGGGAACAGGGTGATGCTGCACAAGGGACACGAATCCAGCCCCTGGAAACCTTTCACCAGCTAAAAATAGCAGCACTGAGAAGATGCCAGCAAAGCCGGGTCTTGACATTGACTGATGCTGGGCAGTGCTGCGGTCCATCCGTCACGCGAACCGCTCACAGAGCACGGTCCGTCCTCTGCTGCCTGTCCACAGCCTCCTTCCTCCCGACGGAAACCGGGGAGCTCGTGGAGACCTGCTTGGGAACCATGCCAGACAGATGTCACCTTCTCACCAAGGGGCCCTAGTCACAGGTTTGGGGAGAATCAAACAGATTTTACAGGAATACTCTGGCTTGAAAGGAAAAGACTGGGGGATAGCTGTCCATAAAATCCTGAATAACACGATGAAAGTGAGTAGGAAAAACTTGATCAATGTACTGGAAAATAGCTAGGGCCATCAAGTGAAAATATGCATGCAAACAGCTCTCGCTGCGGGATGTTGCAGATGTTAAGGGTTACACACAAGTTCAAAAAGTGGAAAATCCATCGAAGGATATTAAACACAAGGGTCCATTGCTGGCTCAGATGCCTTGCCCAACTGATCAGCTCTTAAACCATAGCCTGAACATGGTGAACGGAGAAATAAATGGATCACGTCTACAAGTGAAACCCTAGAAAACTTCAGGAATTATCCTTCCCAGGAATAAAGGGGCCCTACTTCAGCATGAAATATGCACTATAAAGTGGCCTCTACATAACTAGCAGCAAGCAGTGCTCGGCTTCCAATCAGACAGTGCAACCTGAAGGTCTCTAGCAAGCAAAATGCCTTTGTTCTTCCTCGGTTCCTGGTGCTAAAGCACATCTCTCCAGGATCTATGCATATTTGAAAAGGATATACACAATTATTAAAACTTCCTTTCAGTCTTTGGCTCCTCTCCCCTGCTCTGTGCAATGCAGCACTGCCGAGTCTAGGCAGAATGTCAGTCCCAAAACCAAGGCCACTGCTGCCCGCTGGCCCCCATCAGCTGCAGAGTTAACCAGGTTCCAGTACACTGGGAATAAGTGGTGGAAAACAACCTGCCATCTTCAGCCTCAAGTGAGTCTGACAGAGGTGAAATGTGACAGAGAATTTTGGCTTCTGCAGTACATGACACAACGGGGGAGTGGAATATACTAAGAAGTGCAAGAAACTCCAGCAACCAGAGAAGACTTGTATTCCTCTGGTTATTCCCAAATGGGGAGATGCTGCAGCTGAAGATGTGACTTCAGCACATACAGAAGTTACCCTGTGGCTGACTTCCTGCTAGTGAGCTTGGTGCCAGCAGCACAGACTTTGCTGCGTGCCCCACTATCATGGGGCCATCACTATAGGGCAGTGCTGGGCCAAGCAGAAGTCCAGGCTGCCAAACCCTCATTGGTACTGCTACTTAGCTGGGCAGGATGAAAACTACCTTATGTCTCTTTACAATGAGTGGAAACCATGCATCTGACTGTAGTGTGAAAACAGACCAAGAGAAATAAAACTAAACTCTCCTTGTGAAACCATTGCTAATCACACCACTTAGCATGACTATACTGAAAGAGGGAGCAGCATAGACCCCAGGCAAACAGCTTTTAGGGATGGTGAACAGATTCAGTTCTCCTTGGAAAAGATAACTGAACTTCATTTCATATGTTCATCTTTTGAGAAAGTCTTTTTTCAGACCAGAACCTAGGAAACCACATGGCACTGCCATTTTACCTGGCACCAGAGGCTGTGTCTGACATTACAGCTAGATCTGGAAATTGAATCAATTTCCCCCCCACTCCACCCCAAACCTTACAGAGCAGTCATCATTCACCATAACATGTCATCCTAACAAGCTGCAGGGCAGAGATACTTCACATTTGAACCAACTGGAGGCAGCCAGTGAACAATGTCTAGGTAACCAGAACACCCTTCATCACGAATCTGATATGTTTAACAGCTAATTAAACCTGTGTAGGGATTAGGCTTTACATTGTACAGTTTTATGGCAACAAAACCTGAGCTTCCTAAGATTACATTGAGCAGCTCCTTATCTCTGATGCCGAGATGTTTATCAGCACCATATGTTACAAGCTCCTGCTATGTTTCCCAATGACCTTCTGGGACTTAATCTGCCTGAATGTCAGGGGTTGAGGAGCTGAGGACATATATTACACCACAGAATGCAACACTCAGCCAGGCAGAATAAAAATACAGGGCTGAAGTCCAAAGAAAAGCTCTTTGTTGGTTAACTTCTGTCCCTAATAAATTTGCCAATTAGAAAGAACAAACGTTAACTTTGTTTTCCTTGCCCTTGCTGTTGCTCTGTGAGGTCCCATACTGCGAGGTAACACAGGGTGTGTACTCAAGTATCAGTGATGAGGGGAAACCTCAGATGATTCATAGTTTGGGAATGTTTCACATAAAAATAGCAAATTCCAGCTTTATATCTGGAGGCTATCCATGCTACCCAGTTATGTTTTCCAGCCTTGGAACCATAAAAAGAGATGCCATGAGGAGGAAATTTTTGTCCCCAAAATCAGCAGCGCTGTGATTGTAGTAAGTTTAGTCACACACTGCTTTTAGAATTAACAAGCACTCTGTCCCAAAAGTATCCAGGCATGGTCTTTTGGGATAACCACATCAGAAAACATGCAGTATCATCCTAACACTTTTATTCTCATGTGAAATGCACTTGTTTGCATCTGGAGATGCATTAATAAAAACAGCTTAGGCAAGGACTGGATTTGCCAAGGCATTTCCATGCAAACGATGAGATACATTTTACAGTATCTCTTGCAGGGAGAGGGACCTACCTACCATTTTTGAACACCCCTGCATTCTTCAGGTGGACTGTGTTTACACTGATAAGAGCTGACATGAGCCATCTCTAAGCCCTGAAACTGCCTATTTCTGGCATGGCTGTGCTTGATTCCCCACATCCTAACCCACCAGCAATCGCTGTTCACTCTGGCAGTTCCTCTGAACAAGACCAGTCAATCCCATCACTGCTTCTCCTCACTCCAACCCAGCTGCTCACAGTGATATCTTTGCATACATAATTTCATAGGTGTCCCTTCTATTTATTGTAGCTCACTGGGCTCACATCCAGGCTGAATTTCATGGATAAGGATGGTGATCCAAATATTGACACTTTGCTGCATGGCTGCAGGATAGAGATAAAGCTGGGACTGGTTTGAAAGGCATTTGCAAATCTGTGCATTATATGTCTGTTGTTTCATTGAAAATATCCTTTTTGGAATCTAAAGTATCCCAAAGACAGATGTGGCATGACTAGGGTTCAGCTGAATGTGCTGTATTCAGAATACAACAAAAAGTCCAGGTGTTTTAAAGGCCATAGTTTGAGAAAATAATTGTGTTATTGGATGCCAAATATACGAACGCATTTATAGAACCTTTGCTTGCTTCTGACAGTGAATATATGGTTTGGGTCAATTTTTTTTTTAGAAACTAATTTCCTCTCCTAAAGCAGGTGTGCGCTAATTGCCACTTTTTCCAGGCATATTTAAAACTATTTGGACCCAGAAGAGAGTTTAATTGTCTGACAAGGATTGTAATTGTGAACTTAGTAACTGACATGGCTATGTCTTGAAACTTCGTTAGTCTGCATTGTGGTGGGAGGCTTTTTTAGAGGCACTATGAACACACAGGAGAGCATCTGACTGCGTGTATGTGGCACATATTGAGTGTTACACCAAGCTGGAGAGGGACAAAAACTACAAAATGAGACATCTAAATTGAACATCCCAAACCTTGGGGAATGCAGGTCTAGGGCAGACGGATATCAATGACACATCTCCATCTCCGCCTCAGTGTCAAGACTCTCCAACATATGGCTCATCAAGGTCCTGCCAGTGTCAGTATTTTATGTCCATCATGTAATAGTACATAGAAGAGCACTTTCACTAAAGATACTGAAAAATATTGCAGAAAGGCGATGTTAAAGGGTGTAGCATTGTCTGTTGAGCACACTGCTGGCTAGACTCTTGCCGGGGAAGCAAGACAAATGTCAAATATATATATGAAAACACAAGTCCTTCCTAGAAGCTCTTACCCATGATCTAGGAAGCCTCTTCCTTTTTTTCTACCTCACCTCCCTGCTCCTGATTTTCTGGTTGTAAAATGCTTTAGATTAAGGGGGAGCAATGGAGAAACATTTACAGCTTGACATCCCATAGCCTTGTATTTGGGTATTGAATATATTGTGTAGAAAGCACTAGTCCCATGTTCAGCCTGAGAAGAATTTAGCAGCGAGATCTCTCACCTCCTAGACAAATGTTCTCTCTATGCAGTAGCCTGTCTCATTTTGAACTGCAATAAACAGAATTAAAGTCTGCAATTTGTGGCTTAACTTCCTTTGCAGTGTTTTTTAGCATAAGCTGTTATGTTCCTAGCAGTGGACAGCCTTGCCCTGAGAATGAAAGCCTACACAGTGCAGAAGTCAAAAATTGGACAACAGAGTGAAAAGGTAGGAGCTTTAAGTACAGATTTAAAATAAAGGAAGACTTCACTGCACAAGAGCAGGGACAACATCTAGTCTGTGAGAAATGAGCTAAGAGAAACAAAAGTGGGAAAAGATGAATAAGGCTTTAAGGGAAAATGCCACTCCCCAGGCAAAAGCCACAATACAATTAGATCAACCACCCCCAAATGAACATAATAAACTCTTTCAGAGGAGATTCAGCTAGTACAAGCAGTCTCTTCCTCTGGCCATTTCTCTAAAGGTATTTATTGCCAAGTGCTAAAAATCACTGAAGTTTCTTTACTACACATGCCTACTACACAGGTTTGTAGACTTGAAACAAGTAGTACTTTAGAATCTTCCCTGTCAACAGAAAGTGACAAAAGAAAACAAACCTGCTTGTAGCCCCCAGCTCTAAATTTCCAGTCCCTTTTAATAAAGTGAAAAGTTTTAGCTACTAAAAAATGTTGACACCTTTGCAATGCTACAGAACACTGATACAAAATGTGAATAGTAAAATATCTGTCATATAATATATATTTATATTTTAATATATTACATTTATTTCTACATAAAGAGGCTATAAATACTGTATATGCCTTATATTCATGGTTCCCAGCATTTGACATCTTAGTAAGTACAAACAAAAAAATACTTATAAAAATACAAAAAGAACTCAGTAGAAATAGCTTTACATTTTAAAATCGTGTAGTCCTCATCGTGTCTATCACTAGAGTTCTGGGACTACAAGAGCACAGGTAAGAAGTTGTCCAACAATCAGGCACAATTTCATCACTCGGAGAAGATTGGAGCTGCCATGAAACCAGTCACGGATTCCCAAGGCTACATAAACTGAGATCTCTGCCACTGCAAACAGACTTTGAGTTTTCAAAGTGAAAGAGTCAGACATAATCTGAGGGAGGGGGAATGAGATGAGAAGGTAGAGTGCCCTCAGGACGCCCCACCAGAACCACAGTGCTTCCTGTGGTCCTAAAGTAAATGGCATTGCCTTTTCTACCTGTTGCAGAGGCTGCCCAAGTGGTGATCTGGGGGGAGGGGAGTATTTTCTGCAGCAGTTTCAGGCAGCTCAGAGGCAGGTAGGCATCTGGCATGAGTGAGGGTGCTGGGGATGAAAGGGGAGCAGAGCCATCCTCAGAGGTCAGGCATGGCCCTGCTATTTGAGTCCCATCACTTGGCTCAGTGCTTTGCCTTCTCCCTACTAACCACTTCACTGAGAAAATGCAACTCATGAGGACTTGTACAGCAGCCTTTTTCCTCTGCCAAGGACAGAGACCATCACCCACACCTATATTTAGCCCAGCCTATGTTTAGTCTCAGGCCGTCAGAGTGCCAGAGCCTTGAGCTGGAGGTTCCTTTTTTTGTTTGTGAAGGTACAAGCAAGGAATAACTCTGAGAAACAAGAAGCCAGTGTCATGCTGTTTCCTTCCTGGAGTCCAGCCACAAGGGGAAAAACAAACAAAAAAAAAACCCACAAAAGCAGGGATGTGCCATTATTTCGTACAAGTAGAAACAGTTTAGTCAAATGCCGTGATGCTGCCTGCATCAGACAGATGCTCAACATCACCAGGCTCAGCCTCTGCCATGGGGTTGGCACAACCCACACCACGGCCAGCACTTTGCACCCTCAGCCACCAGTGTCTCTTGAGGAAAGAAGCCCATCCTGGCATGGCACAGTTTTGCTGCCAGATGCTTCCGCATCATCTTCAGGAAAAATAAACATTTTTTCTCAGTCCCATGGATGCCATCTTGCAATACATCAAAAACCTGAATACCACCAGCCCAGGCAATGAAGGCACATCCTGGGGGGAGTTGGAGCTGCCAGCTTCCCCTAGAGCGGTGCGGGGCTCTCGTAGGGCAGCCCGTGAGCGCGGCAGAGCGGGGGCGAAGCCTCCTGGGCACACAAGAGTTCTGTTTCCTCGCTGGAGTACACCGTGGTGTCCATGTCATCCGAGTGGTATCCCGACTGGTACCCGCTCGTCTGGTTGGAGGCCTCGGACATGACGGATTCGTTACTCTTGCTGGGCACCAGCGTGCTGCAAAAAACAATCAGAAACAGGGCTGAGAGAGCTGGCTTCTGGAGAGCAGGTGGGCAACTCTGGATGGCAGCTGCTTTCCATCACAGCAACAACCAAAGCAAAAGGCTGTACTTAAACCTGGCTTCCAGCCTTTTTAAACATGCATTTGATTATAAGGAGAGACCTTTTCATATGCCCTAACTTCACTAATGCATGAAAAAGATGTTTAATTCCATGACGATCCAAGGAGTTAGATTGCAACCACAGATGAAATGGAGAGAAAGCTTTTAGAGGCTTCACTTCAGCTGTGGTGCAATTGTAACTGCAGTATATCTTCATCTGCACTGAAGTTGTCCTGAAAAAAATAATTCCTGAGAAGCTCTCAGAGGGCATACGTGAGGTTTCAGCTCTATGAATGCCACTGTGCTTCCTGTGAACTGCAAAACGAAACCCCTGTACAATGCTCTGAAAATACACCCAGGTACAGCCTGAAAACTTGAGTGTCAGCTATTAAAAAAAAAAAAAGAGAAAGAAAGAAAAAGCAAGCAAAAAACTAAGAGCTGTTCATCAGTTCAGACAGGTTCAGACATGTGCTCAGTCGTGTGCACCAGCTCAGTACCTTCAAGGGATGGTTGATGCTATTGCAGCTGATAAATACAAGTCCTTTCTGGATGCTGACTGAGGCTTCCAAAAGCTGCATTACCTCCCCTCTCCTAATACCAAATGCAGATGACCAGGCACATAGGGCACAGTTTTGCTTTCTGTTTTTGAAAATACTCTAAGAAAATATTTTGTCTTCCAAACAATTTTACAAACCAATCAGTCTTCTGACATACTGCAATAAAAGGTCATATTCAATCCTATTCTATGTGCAGCCTGACCTTACCTAAAGGGTATTTTCACTTGTTTTTCACTCTCTTCCAATGCCTTCAGTTCTTCAGATGCAAGAACCATCCCACTGTCTGTCTGGTTTTCCTGCAAAGGTGTTGGAAATGCATTAAATGGAAAAAGATTAAAAACACACACAAAAAATGTATCAACAGAAGGAAAGTATGTATAAATAGACAAACTCACCTCCTGAACAACTTTTACAGTGGTTACCAATGGGACATCTTCAAATGTTTTCACGCTTGCAGGGCGGCTTTTTCTCTTGCTACCTTGTCGGTACTGACTGCAAAGAAAACAAAACAAAAAAATTTTGTGTCCACCATCCATAACTTGGCTGCAAACAGCACAATGATATCAGAATCCTTTTATCTCTCTTCAGAGAAGTTAATCCTTTTGTCAAAACATATTATGCAAACTTCAAAATATCTGTTTATTGAAAGGGATGAACAGCCTAGAAAGTGGCATGTTTCTGACCTTTTGCTCCTGACAATATTGATCTCTGAGCAAATTCTAAGAAATGGCTTTGAGAAAACAGTTTCTTTCCTCAGTTACACTGGAGGACTTCACTTCCTGCAAGCTTTGCTTAGAACTATAATAAACAGAGAAGCCTGGAGCACAGGCATGTGCCTCTTCCTTTGGACTGCACTTCTGAGACCCCTGGCTGGACCTAGGACAACAACAGCAGACTCAGCACACTTCTGCCCTTAAGCTGTGGGGATCAGGACAGGGAGTGCTAAATCTCTCTTGAAGGCCCTTCTCCAAAAGAAGCCCTCTGGTTCAGGATGACATCCATAAAAAATATTGGACAAAAAAATAAAATTTACTTTAATGGAGATACTAATACAGCAAACAAAACAGCACCCTCAGCTTTCTGCCTGACTGAATATGGAATGAAATGGATGGTGTCCCAGTTAAACAAGGCAAATTTATGATCTTAACAGCTAATGAAGGAAAAGCCATGGAGTTAGTAGAATAGCCTGCATCCACTTGAAGTGCAAAGCTGGAGACTATTAAGAGCATCATTCACCCCTTTTCCCAGCTTTGAGTCTAGCTATGTTACACCCTGCTTATCTCCAACAGACATTATTTAAATTGGTTGAGATTTTACAAGTTCCTTGAGTAGCCTGCTCAGGTGCTCAATCACACTTTAGAATGTTTTTCAAATATTAAACCCAAGTATTTGTTCAAATAAAATTTGTCCTAAAGCTGGGGACACAGAACATTTAACACCCTCTTTGGAGCAAATTTTCATATACTGACAACTAGGTTCCTATGTTCCCTCTCCATTTTCTCTTCCTAAACTTAATAAAACCAGTTCTTTCAAGCCCTCTGCACTGGCCATGCCTTCTGCTCCTCTGCAGTGGTATCTAATCTATTTCCCATCCAACACGATCCAAAACCATCAAATGGTCAATCTAGTCCATGCACCCTCCCAGACAACCTGATTTTATACATATAAAAGTTCATCCACAGCCTGCTTTCTATACTTGGAAGCTCCCTGTGTGCCTGCATTAAACGTCCACATAGGCATAGAACTGCATGACCAAGGCTACTGTTTTCCAGGGTGGAGAGGGCTGAGAAGCCCAGCCTCTTGATCTGAATGACCTCCCAAATATGGGAGACCTGCCACTGCTCTGCCCAGACAAGAGCCAGCCTAAGAGGGTTATGGTAGGTGCATCAAAATGCACCTTCTCTGCTGTCATCCAGGTCAATTATTCTCCCGAAAAATGAAACTTAGATTATTTTAACTTGATTTGTTCTTGACAAATCCACGCTGGCCATTTGTAGTTAATTTGTTTTCCTGTAGGCATTTACCATTATCTATCTGAATGTTTATTCCAGGATTGTTCCTAGAATTCAAATTAAACTGATCGTAGAATTACACTTTTTCTGTTATTTCTAAGAGTAGGCATTTTCTTTACACTTTACACTAGCTTTTCTATACCTCACCTGACTGTTTTTAATGACAATCTTTCAAGGTTCAGAAATTGCATATCTATCTCCTAAGCCAAATATGGCAGATGTTAGGAGGTCCTGGTGATTTTAATTTATATCAGCAATCTAAACATTCTTTAATATTCTCCATGTTTTCCCTGTGCCTGCCATCCTTCTCCAGCTCTGATTTAGAGATTATATTTTTTCATATAATCTTTTGTGAAGATTGAAAAAGACATCTCTGAACAGATCAATCTTTTTTACTACCTGTATAGCAACATCCATGCCTACAAAATCATTTTCAGCTACCAGAACACAAGAATAAAACTTCTAAGCATGACTTAACCTCCTCTCTTTCCCTCTCCCAGCATGGTTGCCACAAGTGCTTTCACAATCCTGCCACAATGTAAGACAAGAGAAAAGAGATTCAAAGTCTCCTTAAAATGTTGATGGAGTGCTTTTACTTCTGTTCATAACAGGAAATAGGGACCAAGAAAAGCCATATAGAAAGTATTAAAAGGGGAAAATAAGTGTGATATTTTCAGTGCTAAATCATGCTTTTTTGTCTTTTAAACATGTATCATTTAACTGGCCCACTATAAAACATGGGGTTGAGAGTTCAGCTGCAGGACTGTAAGTTCAGCTGAAGTGTAAAATGCCTGTGTAGTCTTTTCTAGGACCACATAAAAATGTTGTCCTGTTCTACTCCAAATCATTGAGCACTCTATCTGTGGTGGTTATGATACAAGCAGTGAAGCAGAGGGCTCTGCTTCATGGAAACCACATGAAACCTGCCAAGAGAGTCTGTCTCTATCCTGATGGCTGCACCCATCTCTTTCTACCCTCCTTCTTCTGAGACTGCATTGAAGAATCCAGGGCTCCCAGCATCTCAGTGGCTGCACTGCATGAGAAAATGTCTTTCTCCCTTACCAGAGGTCCCATGCCATAAACCCCTGAAGTGCATTAGTACAAACTCCTGACTGGAAACTCACCTCTGCCATGATACCAAACACCATCTACCATTGTGGATGCCCTATGAGCCCATCAGAAGCAAGCAGTGGACAAAAAAACTGTGACAACACTATCTATGTCATGTTCCTCTTGGCTATCAATTCATGAGCTTTTTTCCAATGTTTCACTTTAGGAGGAGAAATGCCAGAGAGGTTATTAATGATAGATCTATCATCATTAATATTCTTGGCAGCTGCAACACAAGAACACTGTGAACACAACCGAATTGGACGAGTAAAACCTCCTATTTGTTCTGGTTCTTAAAAAACAAACAACAGATATTTTCATGGGTTTTGCTTTTTTTGTTTGTTTGTTTTTGAATGAGAATACCAAGTCTTGAAAGGGTAGCAACATTAAAAATAAATAAGAAAATCACTAAGTGGGAAGGTAAGAAACTAGCTTTCGCCTACAAAAGCTTTACAAATTCCTTCTTATCCCTATGGAGAAGGTTAAATATGGACCAGGCAGCTGAAGTCTCTTCCTTCCATTTTCCCTTCCCCCAGCATGAACAAAACCTTCCCAGAGGCCCCAGTAGGATGTCCACCATATAAAATACCTAATTCCTGCTGTGTTGTCATAATGGAATTTAGGATCACAGACTTCCTCTTCCTCCCTACAGGAAGCAGGTGAAGTTGGGAGAGAGAGACCTGAATCCTCTTCCATATTCAATGACACTGACAAAGGAAGGACAACGTAGTCTTTACCATCCTGTAGAATGCAGTGAAAAAACACAAAAATTAAACAGGCTACAGAGACACACAGACATAAACGGATACATGCACGTACATGGAGAATGCATCAGCCCAACAGTGTGGGTGTTTTATTAAACAATGAACAATATACAACTTTGCAGGAGCAGCTACATTAAAAAATGGAAGATTAGTAAGAACCACTTTCAAGTAGTTCTAAATTTTTTTTAAAAATAGATTTTTATATGATGTCCTGTAACATAATGTGCAAACTGGACTTTTTATTGATGTCTTTGAAAAAATAAAAGTAGATTTTATTAATGTTTGAATCCCTATGCCACAAAGAAAATGAACCTGATAGTTTAGGAGGGCAGTGTAATTCCCATCATCACCAAGAGGTTAGAAAGGGAGAATCTGTCTAATAGGGAGCACACAGCCAAATCCATCCTCATTCATTCAGTGGGCTCACATCCATGGCCCTGGCCTTGCCCACTTCAGTCGTAACTGAAGAGGAAGCCACAAGACAGAGAGCTTGAAAGGGAGACCCATGTCCCCAGCTGGTCACAGTGGGTTCTCTTACTGCAACGCCTGCACACAGGCCATGCCTTAATACATTAATTTGCATGGAGCTGCTCACAGGCAATGAAGTTCTTGTATCCTTGTTTTCCAGGATAGCCATTAAAAGCATTGCAGCCCACACCCTCACATACACTAAGATAACCATCTTTGGCACAGTAAGATCAACAGGAGCTACCTGCTGGAATGTATCTGCAGCGTGCAGAGAAATCAGCAGCAGAGCAGGGAACTGAGCCTGTGCCAGCAACTCCCCAGCAAAGACAGCAGTAGTGTCATGGGAAGTTTTTATGGCAGGGCAGAGTGGCTTTTGGTTACCACAACACAACCTCTGGGATCTTTACACCACTCTCTGCTAGTCAGAGACCCAACTGCTGGTCAGTAATGGGAGCAGCAGAAGAAGCCCAGGCTCCCTGACAGCTCCAGCAGACAGTACCCAACTATGGAATGCTGTGATGGCTGGCAGGACAAGACACATTCAGCCAGTGGTTTTAGCAACCAGAGAATACAGTTCACATACCTGACGGACATTGGCTTGCAGTAAGTTCCCCAGGTGCTCCACAAGCTCTGAAAAAGTTGGTCTCTGCTTAGGATCTCCATGCCAGCAATCCAACATTGTTTGGTACCTGGAATGACAAAACCAATTAAAATACCAGTGTAAAGCAAACAGCACCTATTGCTTGCTCCTGCATCTGCTAGTAGTGTGGGGTAAATGTGGGCAGATGGAAGAACAGTTTCTTACATTTCTGGTGTTGTATAGTCTGGTGCTCTCATTCTTGTCCCTTCTTTCAGTCTTCTGCAAAATTCCTCATCAATTTTCACCCCAGGGTACGGTGATGCGCCTAAAATGAAAGCAACAGTAATTTTAATGCATTACACTCCTAAATTTTGGGATTAATTTTCAAGCAAATAACTTGCTATGGTTTGTGTTAATAAGACAATTTGGTATATTTGGATGTGTAAACAATTTATATTTATGATGGAAACAGCAACAGACTGAGTAAATGAGGCACATCATCACATACTGAAATTGTATGAAGAAGCATTTCAAGCCTATGTTCCTACATTTGCATTTTAAAGAAAATTTGAGTATTTTATTTTGATGGAGAAGACATACAGGAATTTTTCAAGAAGTAAAAAGAAAATGCTACAGAGGTTCCAAGAACACTTTGACTATTTTCTTCAGACTTTTGTTTAGAGATGGCTCAGTAAAAGAAGAGTGACTCACCTAATGAAAATATTTCCCACAGCAGCACTCCAAAGGACCATACATCACTCTGAATGGTATATACTCTATCAAAAATGGTTTCCGGTGCCATCCATTTCAGGGGTAGTCTGGCCTAAAAGCAGTTGCATAAACAAAATGGTATCAAAGTTTAGCAAAACACTGAGTTTCCAAAAATCTCTTTAAGAGAAAAAAAGAAAAAAGAAGTCCTGATTTCATATCAATTCTATGTCAAACAGATAATCTGAAACTTACATCTCCTTTCCTGACGTAATCTGGGTCTTTGTAGATGTCTCGAGCCAAGCCAAAATCACAGATTTTGACCACATTATTGTCTGACAAGAGGATATTACGAGCAGCCAGGTCCCTGTGGATGCACTGCAAAAAGAAGTAAACAACTTCATATGCTGCCTGTTGTCACAGCTCTGTCCACAGGGCTGATCTCTTTCACATATGCGCTCTCCTACCCTCAAAGGCCAGATAATTCTTAAAACCTTTTAAGAAAAAGAAACCTCAGCATCAACAGTTGCTGATTTTAAGTGCTTTTTTGATGGTCACAACTGATTTGGCTCATGGAGACTTGTGTTCCCAAGTCCAAACATACATCTGTTTATCCACTGTGCAGAGACGGCCTTTGAAGTTAGCTAATTAATTATCCTAAGAAGCTGACACAAAACAGGTTCAGATCTGATTACCTTTAGATTTACTTAGGTTCACTCAAATCTGTGTACTCCACTATTTCTCTGAAAAGCACTACACTAAAATGCTGACTTGATTCCAACACAAATTAATCTTGACTACAGAGAAAGAAGTCCACATCTCTACCTATGCAGAACAACAGCTTAGTTAACAACCCAAACACTCCAAAACTCAAACCTCAGTAGCCTGAAGTAAAACAAATCAGGCTCTGAAAGTGCCTACAGATTTGCTTCTACTACGGATTGAAACTGCAGATTCTGGAAGCACGTATTTTTACATTTGCACATCAATCGGGATGTATATGAAAGGCAGACAAAAGTAGGTTTTTAGAAAAAGGCTCAGAAGTCTGCTCTTGAACACCTAGCCTGCACTCTAGTGCAGTGCTGTTCTAATAGTGCTTCTATTTTTCTCCCCATTTCTAACTATTTTTTGTTTCTACACAGCTGCAGGCAATTCCTCACTCTTGCTGGAATTGCCATCCTTTGAAATATGTGCTCTACATATTCAGGCTCAAACCACAGAAAAATACTTCTAGAAGGCCAAAATGCAGGTGAGGTGCTGTTGACTGCCAGGGTGTCCTTGACAAGAGATTCTCCAAGGAGTCATCCATGAAGTTTCATAGCTGTGTACTGCCTCTCCTCACATTGCCCTTCCAATTCCAGTGCACAAGGTACAAGCAACCTCCTCAGAACAAAATCCTTTACTCTCATTCAGCTCCCATTCCCAGGAATTTGTCCCTAATTCCTTTAACTGTCCTTGTAAGTCAGTTCCCCTCCTCCAACCACTCAACCATTCCTCTATGAACTGATGGCCCATAAACCTTACACAGATCACTAACATTTGTGTCAATAAATGCACGGGCTGTTTCCCACTGTAGTATCAATGATTTGGGTATGTCTTAGAGCAAAAAGAAAATGTTGTGGATGACTGCCAGTCCAAAGATGAACATGCTGTTTCCTTCTATAGACCTACAGCACTACTTCCTGCAGTCAAATAAATAACATGCCACTCTTCCTGAGAAGTTCCTTACTTTGCGTGAAGCCAAGAACTCCATTCCCCTCGCCACCTGGAAGCTATAACAGATGAGGTCCTCCATGGTCAAAGGGTTCTTGCAAAGGTCTTCAGGACCAGCTGCAAAGAATCAGACGACAGTCAAACATGCCCTTTGTCACTGATTTCACCAATAACTGCTTGCTAGGTAAAAGGCCATCAGAACCTTATGCCACACTGGACTGGAAGAGCAAATCAAGCACTTTTTTTAGCTATATAATTTTCACTAACAACCCATTTTACATCAAACTAGTCTTGTGCAAAACAAACTTTGAGACAATAGGTTATACCCTAGGTCTCCTTGCTTATTTCCAGAGGAAAGATTTGCAAAACAATCCCAAAAGAAAAACAACTGAAACTCAACTCACAAGTTCCTAGCACAGTAAAGCTTTCTGTGGTTTCAGCAGATGAATTTAGAAACCAAGGAGAGGGAGGCCCCACCTAGTCTTTATGAGGAAAGAATATGCCACGGGGAGAAAGACTTTGATTTGGCAAAAAGCCTGCTAATTTAATGTAGAAGAACCATAACCTCATTGTCTAGTGACCTGGAGGAATAATGTACTCAAATATACAAAGAAACCTAGGCATTTAGTTCCTACTGAAATCAATAACTCTGTGACTTTGTTCAGCTTTTGATTTTAGGCAGACATCTACCAAGGACTACAGCACTGGTGGCCGTAAGGGCTGCTTCAGGTCTACTTACTTCTTATAACATCCCAGCTCAGAGTGGCAATGTTTAGACCAGGGAGTACTGGAAAGGCACCAAGATGGTGTGGAAATGTATGAAGTGCATGTGTGACGTTACCTATTAGACTGCATTTAAACTGAAAAATCGTACTCCCTGTTTACATACCAATCTTTTCTTTGCACTAAATGATAGTCAGAGAGGTACAGGCAGTAGAGTACACGCTTTCCTCCCAACTAGTCTGATCCCATCCCTAGGTGAAATTAGCAGCCTCTGAAATGGCAGCACTGAGCATTTCATGATGCATCTGCCAAAGGAGAACATGGCAAATGCATCAGTGAAACCACTGCAGAGGATGTGTGCATCCTGGGGAGGCTTTGAATAAGCGGATAATTCAGGCTTTCTGTTCCTGACAGACCACCTGGGCAGAGGGAAGGCAAAGCAAGTTCTCTGCTAATAAGTAGTGAATCAAATAGCATTTCACAGTATTTAACTTCTGGGTAAACATTAAGGAAATTCAGTTAGCCTGCTGGTGCATCCCTCTCTGCACTGCCTTTGGAGTTTGTACTCTGCAGTTTTCCCTGAAAATATTGGAGTGTTAAACAGACACACCTCAAAAAGCTTCACACAAAAAACAGACCCTTCATGCAGGATGTTATCTGGGATTGGGCTGAGGGGTTTGGGATGGTGATCTAGATAATCCATAGCTCAGGAACTTTGGTCATCCACATAGTACCCCGCACATAGTTTTGAGGAAGCTTTGGAAATCACACAGTCCCCAATGTCTTTCATCAGCCCCACCAATGACACAAGCTTCAACACCAGAAGAAGATGTATCCTACCATCCTCCTCTTCCACATCACTCAGGGACCGCTCCTCCACAAAGCCAGAGCTTGCTGAGCTCTGGCTGCTTGTGATGCTGTCCAGCCGCCGCTTCAGGTCAGAAGAGACATCACCAACGTAGTTCTCTTTCCCCTGCCGAAATCTGGCACATTTGGTCTAGAAACATGAGGGGAGGGTGAGAAAAATCAGAAGCTGAAAGCATGCCAGAAGCTTCTGCTGGAGAGGCAGTGATGCTCCCTATGGTCTGTGCCAAGGTCACTAGGGAAGGCAGGGAGAGCAGCCCAGGGAAGGCATGATCAGCTGCTCTGCTCCAAGCCAGCTCTGGCTGGGGCACCGGGCTGGTGCACTGACAGTACCAGCAAAACCCAGCCCATGGCCATGCAGGTTCACCAGCTGGAGCACCCTCTGCCACTGCACAACACAACTTTCTCCTGCTTTCACAACCTCCCAGCCAAACCCCAGCAACATCTCCACATGCTGGAGACTAAATGCACACTAAAGGAGCTGGTGTCCTCAGTCCCTGGTGCCCCCCACTTGTGAAACACACGTGGATGGATGCTGCCAAACCCTCTCATACACTCCAGCTTCTCTGTACTGCTATGGCTTTACCTCCTCCTGGTACTAAGGCCCTTCTGCTAAACCTCTACCTTGGCCAAAACCCTAATAGCCATCAAAATCTGACTTATTTCCTTCTTCCCCTAAGCCACTGCATGCCTCTAGGGAGGAATCCAGCCCCACAGGTGTCCTCCAAAACATTTCCCTTTTCTCCTCCTTTGGTTTGGTGATTTTTCCCTGGCAGGGCTGTTTTTTAACACCGCCAAATCCCATTCCCACTGCTTGTGTAAGCAAGGGTCAGCACTCTCATGAAACCCTGTCTCTTCCTTCAAGGCCTCTCAGATATTTGTTTATCTTTTTACCTCACAAGAAGATGCAGTGAGTTGCTTTTGCCAATACAAAATAGTAAATAATATCTACAAGAAAAATAACCCCCTGGAGAACCAACAAGCAGTGGGAAGAAGCTCTGATCTAAACACAGCAGCTGCAGGAACACTCAAGTCTACTAACATGGCAGAGTACAGCCCAGGGGCCTCCCTCTTGGCTGTGGGTAGAAAAGGGTAGGGTCCCCAGGGTGACCCTGAGTGCTGGGTACACACAGCCAAGCCCTTCATACAGCAATCTGACCCTCAGAGGGAAAGGATCCTCCAGATGGATGCGCTCCAGAAATAAGACTCCTCTCAGAGGTGCCCAGAAATGAGTTTGAAAATGCCAGTCTCCACCTTCCCACTTCTTTCAAATCAGGGTGCAGAAGGGATGCTGTGATGCAGGTCCTTTTTGCAAAGGACTCAGAAGGTGGAAAGCTGAATGTAAACTCATGAGCTACATCAATTATACAAAACTATTAACAGCAGAAGAAATGTATAGCCTCGTTCAGCAATGAGCCAAGGGGACAGTAGAACAGATAATCACATGACAGCAGATACCTATGGATACCTGATGGATATATACACTAAGCAAGGAGTGCAGTTATTTAAGGTGGTCTGGAACTTAACTAAGAAAGGAAAAAGTTCAGGATGATAATCAGAAAAAACTTCCTGAAAGATATAGCCAAGTGTAGAATAGTCTGCCAAAGGAAATAGTGGAAGCCCACTTCCTTTGCACATTTTAAGCTAACAATAACAAAACAGCTACATTGCAGGGGCCAGGGGAAAGACTAAATGACCTCTGATGTCTTTGCCATCTCTCATTCCCATGAGAAGTACTAAGACATTCAGTGTCCCCAGGGATTGCTGCTTCAGTCTGCACTAGAAAAAGAAATATTGTGTGTGGAAAAAAACCACCAAACCAAACATTTCACTGTTAACCTTGACTCCTTACCTTGTATGGGACAAATTCACTCCTCTTGCTCCGTAGGTAAGCTGACAGATTTCCAAACTTGCAATATTCCACAATCACCATGAGTGGGCCTGTACAGCACATAAAGCAATTCATTAAACCATTTATATCCCACTTTATCTCACAGCATAAATTCTGGCTAGAAATACATACAGTTCAAAGAGCATTCCAATAGCCAAAGACTTTTAAAAATATTAGTAATAAAAAGCACTGAAATTATTCATTTTCTGCTGTTTAAAGGAAGAAAACAAGGCACATAATTTTGAAAATTGCGGGCTTAATTTCATATGTCAAAAAGTATAGTGGTGTGCTTATATTTGAAGTGCCAATAACAGCTAAATTAATGGACATGGTAAGGATGCAACGTAAATATTTGAAAGAACTTCACTGCAATTAACCTCTGCAATAAAATACACATGTGATTGTCCTTGCATTTTTCTACAGGTGATTAAGGTACTAAAATTTTAAAACAGGAAACTTGGTTTCAGACATAGATGCCCTAATATACAATCTAAATATGGTATTTCATGTTCAAATGTACTTCATATAGGCATTTGCTATGGTGAGAAATTTTCATCCTAGGTTCCACATACTGCCCATCTCTATTTTATTATGGAATAAACAAGGAAATAAATATTTATGGATTATGTTTCCTTTAACTACTGACTTCTGCCATGGAACTTTACAAATTAAATTTTCATCCCATGGTAAGCCAACAAGTCAGCTTCCCTGAAAAAATATTACTGAGTTACTTTACGCTGAATTTCTTCCAAATTAGTTTGTAGTGCTGGATTGCTAAACAAAACATCTGTCCCTGATTACAAAGTGAAATAGGTTCATCCACCCAGAGCTGGACTCCAAATTGTAATCTTCCCTCCTATACACACACACACATAGGCACCAACAGCCCATCCAAAGACAGAGAGGGCAAGTCCCAACTTGCTGTCACCCTGTAGCTGGTGACAAGAGTAAGAGTAACTTGAAATCTGGTATTAGACTCAGCTCAGAAGTCTGTTACACATAGGCTGTCCACTATAAAGGTGGATCTCAAATACAGAAAAACAAAGTAAAAGAACAACTAAGGGATGGAGCTGCATGGCCTTTATTTCATCCTTACTTCACCTTTATTCCACCTCTGGACCTGCTCACTCTTATCAGATTGTGCCTGTGTGTGTGCGTGTTAGAAAGAACTACTCTTTCCAATCCTTAATTTTGAATTTCAATTGTCTTTGCAGCAGAAACGGAAGAAATAGGGTTTTCATAAGCACCTTCTCACCCACTAAGAAGTTACTCACCTCCTGGCTTTGTGCAGGCTCCAAGTAAATTGACAACATTGAGATGATGGCCAATATGAATGAGTATCTTCAGCTCTGACATAAGTGCTCTGTGCTCACTGTGGGTTGCCCCTTCTGCAGAGGTAAAGCAATACAGGTCAGGAGCATCACAGACAGAAAGGTTTTGCCCTCCTCTCCATTCTCTTCTGGTATTTATCCAGCCCATCAAGTGAGGAGCCTTGTTGGCTGGTAGGCTGTGTCAGCTATGCCAGTACAGCATGGGCTGGAATATGGCCCCCAGCTGCTGGTAGCCCCATTTTGCTGCCCCATTACATCTTCTTTAGGAATAATGTGTCTGGGAACCATACATTTCAACTTTCCTATGGCAAATGTGAGGCAGTATAATATGATTTAAAGCGAGGAGAAAGCTATTCCAAACTACAACTCAGTTTGGAGCATGCCTAAGCCATTGTGTTGAGACTCACAGAAAGCTTCCAGTGAGGATGCATACGGCAAAAATGGACACCTGAAAATTGATTGCAGGAGCAACTTTACAGTGTGAACCTAAGTAGAATTATAATGCAGTGGCTAGGAAACCACAGCTGCATTGCTCCAATTGTCAGTGAAGGAAAGGCATGTACTTTCTCTCAGCATTGCTTCATGATAACAGCTGTTAAACTAAACTTTTACAACAGTGGGTACAATGGTTATAGTGTCAACAAATATCCCTGTATTGTATATTCATGTTGAAGTTCTAGTCATTATTTTTACCTTTAAGCATTTTCACTGCCACTGTTTTGCAGGTAGCAGTTTTGTCAATCCCAAACGCATCTGCTTCTATGACCTGGCCAAAAGCTCCACGTCCAAGAGGTTTACCTTGAAGTGAGAATACAAACATGTGCTTGGCACAGCAGGCAAAAGTTGTAGAATAAATAAGCTACTCCAAAATGAGTTCATGAAGCAGAAATTAACAGAGAACTTAAAATGCAGACAGGATGCATCATATCCTATGGGAACACAGAGCCCACTCAGGGATCACGCAGCAGAACACTTCTGTGGCGAGCCAGAATCTGAAACATCCTCCAGCAAAGTGCTGGCTGCAGGATCACTAAAGGGCTCATGCAATGAAAACTCACCTAGCTTTAGCCGGTCTCTGGGAAACTCCCACTTGCTGGCATCATATGGGAGCCGCTCACAGTGCTCATCTATAGGGACTTCATCAGGATCCATGATGATTGACAAGTAGCCAGTCTTCATGTCCCCTCCGTTGGCCTGGAAAATGGTATTAGTTGCAGTTGCACAGTTTTTTGCTGGCAATGTGCAGGCAAAATGCCATTTTCTCACTTTAGAGCATTTCATTAGTTCCCAGAAATGCAAGGCCACCATTTCGCTACACTGTGTCATCATGAGTGCGATCACTGTTAATTACTTGCACTTTTCTTTTCTCTCTGTCTCTCTCTCTTTTTTTTTAATAAACAGAACCAGAGGAAACATTTTTCTATTGCACAGGCGCGCTTCAATTAAAAACAAATTTCTGCGCCCCCGGTTCCAGGCAAGAATGTTATGGCATGGAGAGAAAAAAATGTGTCTGTTGATTTAAGAACAATGGAAAGAAGCAACACAAAGGGCCTCAAGTCAGCTCTCATTTGTCATGCAAGACCAGTGCTGATAGGACAGTATGAGAATTTTTTCATTACCCGCTTAACGGTCCGGAGGATGATTACAAGAAGCAACCAGAAGAACATGGCAATTACTGCAGTGCCAACGAGGATAATGAGCTCCAGATTTGTTTTCTCTTCAGCGCCTGGGAAGAAATAAATGAATATCTGAGTGATAGTTGGAAGCATATTTGTTTTGTTCATTCATTAAAGTAAAGAATGGAGGTCCTTGTTCTGAAGGTTCGTTTTAAAGTGCAACATGGACTAAGGAAACGAAAGCAAAACAAAACAAAAAGCTTGGGGGTTTATGTTGGAATATTACAGTTTCATGCTGTTTTACACACCATCCCATTTCTCAGCATCAACTTTGTTCCAAGGACAGTGTCTGGACCTTTGTCAAATATCAAGAAATAAAATTCAAATTTTGGAAAAAATAATTGTTTTAGAATACCAAAAACTAATTGCTCTTCCTTTAGAAACCACAAAAACACTCCCATCATATAGAAAATAAAGAGCTGTGAGAACGACCTACAGAACAATCTCTCTCTTGTCTCTTGACATCATTCAGCTGGGGCATGAAAAATGTGGTTCTACAAGAACACACGATAATAAGGTCTCATTTACAATGTTCCCCTTCCCGTAAAACAGTAGCCAGCAGACACCATTTGAACACCTTTTAGTGCACAGACGCAGCTCTCTTCTTCAGCCCCTGTTTGCCACATCATGCTCCTCTACTTCAGCCCTTGCACCACAGAGATTTTGCTACACAGCAGCACCCTTCATTGCATGACGCCCATGAGCTGTACTACAAATTTCTTGGAGTAAAATAGTATGTCCTACACAGATTTCAAACTTCTACAGATGTGCCCCAGCCATATTCACCACATCAGCTGAAATCTACATCGATGCCATCTGCAGATAATTTCCATGCCATGTAAACGTTTTGCCCAACATCTAAATACCCTAAAGGGACCTATAAGAATAACATGATATTGGCTTAATTACCTTAATGGCATGGATCAGACAACCACTCTGACTTTAAAGACAGAGATTTGTAAAGGGCTCAGTGACTAAAGCATGAAAATGTACTAATATCAAGAGCAAGGAGCTTTTAGTTTGAGGCTTCTTGTTGCAACTCTTAGTGGAAAGTCCATCATGGTCCCAGCTACCCACACTGCAGACTAACCTCTTGCTACTATTTATTGTTTGCCATTGCAACTTGTATTTTGGTGTGCCACAACAGGACTGGAACAAGTGAGAGATGGGTCTCACAAACGCTGCTTTCAGTGTGGTGCACGAAGGCTGGAGTCCCCCAGTTCAAAGTCACTACCTGTTTCACTGAAATGGGACAGCAATCACAACAGACTGCAAGAAGTCTTCACTGTGTTTTCCTTAGGTGCTACGAAAACAATGACGTAATTGAAAAAGGTACTATGTACTATGCTAAAAAACATAGCATGACAATTATGTACCTAGAGAACAGAGATGGCCCAGGATATCTGCATGTTTACATAGCTCTGTTGTACGGGTTTGCACATAATATAGATTGGCAGCTTTCTTTGCAACCACAACTAAGATGGATCCAGTTTTTGTTGAAAAGCTCTAAGCAGCATAGTGGAGAAGAAAGCATCAACCTCAACAGCTCGGGTATGACAGCTATGACAGCACCCAGTTTGAGCTGGTAAGAATGGTCAGGGCTTTTCACAAATTTCATAGTATATTTGCCCATCTCGCATCAGGAGAGCCAGTAGATTTTCCTTCTAGTTATTCTAAAGATTTTATGCACAATCTGGAAAGAAGCTAGCACCAACCTTCCACTGAAAAAAAAGCCACTGCTTTGCTGCATCCAAGGACATTGCATGCAAGGCAGGTGTACAGCCCTCCATCTTCTTTCCTCACTCGACGGATGGTTAGTGTTTTGTTCCTGTCTTTCAAAACAATACCTGGGAAAAAATTACAATTCTTAGTTTTGCTATTTTTATGCCACTTTTTGTTAAGAATTCAAAATGAAACTTTTCATGGTGAAAAACAGCAGTCAGACCCACAAAAGAAAGCATTTTAATGATAATAGCAAATGAGCAATCCTCACCTGAATCTTCCACAAGTGTCTCATTATTTTTAAACCACATGATGCTTGGAGGAGGAATGCCATTCACTGCACATGACACTTCAATAGTTTCACCAATATTTGTTGTTTGATTTTCCAGATTTCCAACAAGTGTGGGTGCCATGGGCTCTGTTAGTTTGAAAATACAGTAAAATTACTGACTATAAAGAAAAAGATTTTATATACTGTAAAATATACTATATTTTATAGCCCGTTTTGTTTTCAGTATTAGAAGTTCATGTCCCAGTAATGAAGTCTCAGATCGTTTTATTACACCAAGAGCCACAGTGTTCATGTTAAGATTATAGTTCAACTTTCACATGACACAAAAAACTTATAATAGCCAAGAAAATTCCAACAGTATTGAAATAACCCACTTTAGCTGATTTAATTTGTAACTGCTCAGGCTGCTGAGGGAAGAGGGAGTAGTTGAGAAATTGCTTCCCTCGATTTCTGTGTCTGGAGTCCTTACGAGGGGTTTGACACTCTTGGTCCATTAAATGCCCATTTGGGATAGGCCATGAACATGTGCAAGTGTTCTCCTGAATCTGCCTAATCAACCTAGACATCTAGGTCCCAAAGCAAAGTCATCACTCTTTGTGTGAAATGGTAACTGATTATCAGCCTGCATTGCTTGTGCCTGAATACCAGTATCACTCATGGCAGCTTTAAATTACAGGCACTACTCCAAACTGGAGAGTCAGTCACACAAAGCAACAGCATTAATGTTATGAATACACACATGTATATACAGCTACAGAGAAAAATGTGTTCTGAAAAGTAAAGTTGAGAAGTTACTGAGCTAAACACATTACTTCAGCAGAAGCCAAACACATCTCTTTGCACAGTACAGTGGCTCAGTCAGTGGTATTAATGAAACAGTCCCTGCTGCCTGGACAAGCCCCAGAAGTGTGTGTTACAACAACTGGTTTAAATCTATTTAACAGAGTGCACCATCAACCAAACACGTGCAAAGCCTAACGTACCAAAAAACTGCCCCTACCGCAATTGTTTTTGTCCACAACCACTCATTTTGCTTCAGAGTAAGAGATTTGTACCTTGAATAGTGAGGTGCTTCACCAGGCAGTGCTGTGTTTTAGCCTTTTTGTCCTGAGCAATGCAAACATAGTCCCCTCCATCTTGGAGGGAGATGTTACGAAGGATGAGCTCCAAGGTGATGTTTTCACCATTGGTATTTGAAACTGTCTCGTTCAGCTTCTGGAGAGCATTGAGGTTCTTGCAAACAGGCATGGGCAGCCCTCCAAAGGGAGTCTGCGAAACATGAGCACTGAGTTTGTACCATGACAGCTTCTCAAAGGTGAATTTGTCTGCTGTGCATCGCAAAGACATGTTATCCTTCTCTGTCAGTTGACTCTGAGGCTGGAGATTAATTTCAAGACCCCCTGCAAATTGAAAAATTAAAAGAAATTTTATTTTTTACATTTTTACAATATGTATTTTGTGGCTAACATTAACTTGAAAAAGTCATTTTGGAAACACTGATTTTGTCATCCTATCTGATTGCAAATAAGGAAAAGAAACACTGAAAGAGATCATTAAAACCAATCAGCCAGTCAACTAATCAATTACCTAAGGAGTACAATCTCATTAAAAGCCACACATTTCAAATGGATCAAATGAAGGACTGTGTAATGAATACATTTACTCTTCCTGTAGAAACTTACAGCAACCCAAGATGATTCTTAGCACTAGATTATTGTTCATTTTTAGATTCGGATTAAAACAAAATTTGGGCATATGAATATGGGGACTGATTGTTAGGGAGACAGAAGTCCTTTGCCACCGGTTTTGAACATTTTAGCCTTAGCTCTCACAGTGTGCCTTTACTCATTTTGTGACAGTACCATAATGTCTCTGTTGCTCTTTTAAGTGACTGCAAAAGCTCAACAGTAGTCACTCTTGAGACAACAGTGCCCATCTTGCATCACTTTCACTGGCCTGCCACTCCACTGATGCAAGAAGAACTAATCACATGGCTGAAATTAGTGGCAACTTTAAAGACTGCCTAAAGAAAACCTTGAGTAAACCTAAAATCTGAAAGAATTAAAGGATTTCATAAAGGACGGTAATCAGGTAACATCACTGAAGTGCCTTTCATTAGCAGACAAAATAACATTAATTCAGCATGGCTGTCCTTGGCAGGGTGCACTTACTGGTCACATGGAAGGAGATCACTCTCTCACTTGACCCAGCCCTGTTCGTAGCCATACATCTGTACAAAGCAGACACATTTGCTGCTTGAATCACGAGGGTGCTCACAGTCTACGAAAGAACAATCGAGCAATTTCATACCACATCAGTGCTAAAGTAATGCCCAACCACCTCAACAGCTCAGCAAAAGGGCTCTGCAGATATCTGCACAACCAAAAATCCCTCCAAAGCACAAATCCATGGCATGGCAGAAGCACGGTCCCTCTCCGAAGTTTACATTTTTGTCCTTAAGTGTGTAAAAATCAGGTAACGGGAAATGTGAAGAAGCAGAAGGTGGACTTTGGTATATGTGTTAAAAAATGCTGCACCCACAAATTTTTCTGCCTTTCAGTCTTTCCAATGTGTATTACAGTTAATTGGCAATATTAACTCATCTACTTTAGACCTCTAAAAGGTAGTTTTTGAAATCTAAGTCAGTTATATTCCTCAATGGAGATTCACTTTGGATCAGTGTTCAAAGAACCTGCAAGTGTTTTTCTCTACCTCTTGCCTTCAGCAGGAGCTTGCCTGCCTAGCTGAGAGTAGACCCCTGGGTTTAACAACAGGTGAAAAAAGTCTCATCTCTAGTGATGTATTTCCAGACAGTGGACTGCTGAACAGGGTTAATCATCCCCAGCCAAGAGAAAAGAAAATGTGCTCACCTTTGTTTTCCCAGCAATAGTAACAACCCGGTGCTTAATTTCAACCTGATTCCCACCCTTTCTCTCTGAGATCACTTTCCATTTCTTGCATGCATATGGATTGGCTCCTGAGCGAATTTTCCTGAAATGTAAGTAGAGACATATGCATTAGAAAAGAGGAATATTTGCCCTTCAAGAGAGGTATTTTGGGTTCTCCTTATAATATGCAGATCTGCATAAGTCAGATGCATCACTGGCCACGGCTTGCATCTGTGAGGGAAGCGTATGCTTCTGGAATATTTCTATTAAATTTCACCCTGTAACCTCCTGAGACCTTCATGCTCTTTAAAGTAAAGGACCCCCAAGCCTAAAGGTGAATTTCCTAATTAATCTGCCTGTGTCAGCTTAGTTGGGATGGTTGGAGGAAAGCAGCTATTCTGGGAACAAACCTCCATTCATAAATGGATGATGCAAGTTGATTTAGTTCAAAGGAAGACAGAGAGACATAAAAATCGCTGAACTCCCTACAAGAATTTCTTGAGGACAGTAGCCATTGTGTAGGAAGCAACCAGGCACCAAAGGAAGAAACTAGTGGAATCATTTTAAAAACAACAACAGGAAAGAAGAATGCCTTTTTTTTTTTTACTCTGGCCTTTTTTTTTTTTCTTTAAAGGAAATCTGGGCTTATGGCAGGCCCAGATAAGGGAAGCTGCGTGAATCTCAGTCAGGCACTCTCTCTATCATTCCCCAACATCAATCAGTGCACTTCCTCTGAGATACACTTTCACACAGATAAAGAGCACCATCACACTCAGCACTTGAGCACAAGAAAAAAAACACCACAAGGACGCATAATTAGCATAAACAGCAAATTTCCTCTGTTTGGGATGGAGTTTTGGGCCTGCAGCCCAAACAACAGGGGGGTCTGAGGGAAGGGCATGTGAACAGCTGAATTTGAGATTCTGTGCAAGTCGAGATGTCCTTCAGGAGAGCCGGACAGCAACGTGCCAGCACTGCTGGATCCTCTCCGCGGGTGGCCCTTGCCTCTGCCAACAACAATGACCTTTGCAGAGCCTGCCTGCAGAAATCTGCAAATTAACTACAACAATCTTTTTCTCCATTGGCCATTGGGCTTGCACTCAGTAACGAGCCCGGATGAGGGAGGCACCAAACAAACCCAAACCAACACAAATACCCCTCAACACTGACATAAGCTGCAGAAGACAGCAAGGGCTTGTCACTCACTGAGGGCTGAAGGTGCACTCCTCCTCCAGCTGCCAGTGCCAGAGCACGGTGCTGGGTGGTGGCACGGCGTAGACGGTGCAGGTGAGCGCCTGTGTCGAGCCGTACTTGTACGAGTCCACGGGGGCCATCAGTGCATTCTCACCGATCTGGGGGGGCACTGCAGGAGACAGCAGCAGGTCACACCTCCCGCTCAGGGCTCCCCAGGGTGCGTGCATTACACCCATGGTGACCAATCCACACCATGCCCCAATACCAGTGCAACACAGAGCATCTCCAAGGACATGTGGGGAAGCAGTGAACCTGCCCAACACTTTGAGGACCAGGATACTTAGGATCTCCTACAAAATCCCCCTTCAATACTCCACGGTTTAAAATGCAGCTCCTGGACTCTCACCACCTTTCCCAGCCATTAAATGCACATTATTCCCCAGGCCTGATCCAACTGCACATAGCCTTGCTGCCCTTTCCAAGACCTGTTGTCTTCAAAGCATACGCTGTTTCCTGGGGAGCAGAAAGTAGGAGGTAGGAGAGGAGGAGGAGGAGGAAGAGGGTTGTAAAGGGCAGGGCAGAAGAGGGGGGATAGCCTGCATGGGGCAGGAAGGATGGGTGAGGTGGGACAGGGCCAGGATGGAGCAGGGTGGAGGAGGACTCCAGCAGCACAGCCAGCAGAAAGGGCAGGAAAAGAGCAGGACACAGAGGCAAAGAATAATATACAGAAAAATACCCAAAACAAAATAAAAAACCCCACCTCACAAAAAGTATCATCACAACACCAACATCCAGAGTCTGCAGCCTCTTGACTGACACATCCTAGAGCCAGGAGACACCAGTCACCTCTGCCATCCTAGGGCCGAGGCTCAAGGACTGATCTTCTTCACTACACAGATCTTCATAGGTGTGGGGGGAATTAAGCCTGAGGATGGTAATATACCACATCCACACATGAAAGAAAGGCACCTCTGTTACCCCACTTACCATTTACCAGCAGGGTAAATGTATGCCTTTTCTGCATCTTGTTGATGGGGTTTGTAAGGACAACCGTGTAATTCCCTGCATCCTTTTCAGTTGCTTCAGTGATCACTAATGCGTACCCAAGTTTAACTGTATGATTTGCATTGATGGCTTTTCCATTTTTATACCTGAAGAAAATATAGAGCACTTTGAATATTTAATGATTTGCTTTAACTAAGAATAGCTCATTTTTTCAAGCACATTATATCCCAGTTCTTACCATTTAGCCTCTGGTGGAGGATATCCTTTAAACTTAACAGGAATTTTGACTGTGTCACCTAGCCTTGTCTCAACGACATTCTCCATTTTCTCCAGGTGAATAAAAGGACTTTCTGGGGGGAAAAAAAGGAAGTAAACTAAATGGTCTTTTCTCATGGACCAAAGCAAAAGTGCTTTCCATATGGGTTAGCACCTAACAAGATGACAAATAGAAGTTAGTGACAGGACTATGGGCCATTGGTAAAGTACAGCTGGCTCCAAACTGGGCTCTGGAGGGATGCCACCATGAAAACCTTTTCACACAGAGGAACAGACCAGTACCCTCACCAAGGAGCTCTGGAAAGCAGAGACATGACTCAGCTCTCCGGACAATGTGCCAACTGTCAGACCTGTATATACATATATATATATATATATACATATCATAAAACTGTCTCAATATACTCATTCCAGGAAACTAGACTATTCAAAACTACAGTGTGATAAAGTTAAATACTCTCAGACTATTCTCAAGCATGTATTTGAACCACTGCAGTCACAGAGTACTTTGAAATTATTTACATCACTTGTTATAAGTTATAAACTTGCATTCAGACGTAAGACAGTGATTAGCCTTTTGACTAAGATTTAGGATAGTTTAGACTTAGTATCTGGTATACTCAGTATACCACATGATTTCATTTTTGGCTCTTGAAGAGCAGAACAGAAAGAACCAGGAGAAAATTCAGTATATCTTGAATCACTATGCCCACAGTAAGTTTGAAAGTTTTTTGTTTCATTTTAAAAGTGCCATTAATATTCTGGCCCCTGAAATTAGACCTCAGGAAAACCAATCTCCTTCAAAATATAAACCTCTTTGTCTGACTCGTTGATTAAAAATGAGCGATTCTCATGCTGGCAATTTTTTTCTATAAGTAAGTTAGTAGAGCTAGGGCTGTGCCCAAGAGGGGCTTGAGAAAAGGCTGTAGGATGTGGCCTCATGCTTATCTATTCACTTAGCCAAAGCTGTTTCCCTTGCATCATTTCCGTATGACCAAAACTCCATTTGATTCATCCATTCCTAATGTGAAAGATGAAAGTTTTATTTCCTTAGCTTCATTCATGCTGACCCAGACTCTTGTGTCACAGAGCCACCAAGATCTAGCCTAAGTTCACCAAGAGTGAGAAGAGGCAGACCTTGTACAAGGCCACCTACACAAATGGAGTTTTACAGGACCTTAAGGAGATCAGTGAAGAAGAGGGTCAGAGGCTTACATCAGTTTATTTTGCTGCCCACTTTCTGGTGGGATTCTACAGCTTTCAGTAAAATACAATATCCTTTAAAATCTTATTATTAACTAAGGCTGTGGTATAAAAATAATCCCATACTAGTTGCAAGAGAAATACTGTAGCTGCAGTTTGGCTCATTTCTGTCATTTGATTCATCGTTGGGGTGCCTTCTGCATCCCAGTAATTAATCCCAAATCTGAAACAACCAACAAAACCAAAGTGGAAAATGTCATACCATGAATCACAAAGTAACTGCTGTTTTTCATGTTCATACGACCACTGGATGCTGCACAAGTATATCGACCTTTGTCGCTTAAGGACACACTGTCAATGGTCAAGGTGCTCACAAACTTCTTTATTTCTCCTGCAGTGGTTTTTACATCCCTAATAGTGGCACGTTTTTCCTGTAATAGACAAAAGACAGAGATGTTTGCAAATGTAATTGTTATTCTTTTTGTCACCCTTTGCACACTTGTATATACCAGAAATTTCATTCTGTATTATCATCTTTTTTCTCCATGTTTTGAAGGGAGAAGTGACATTACACCTAAATAAATCAAGTTGCTTTGTGATGAAGGCACATGTAAATTAGTACAACTTTACCTTGATGGAAGGATAGTCCCATTTAAAATCTATTCCCACATTCAGCTCTGTCCTTACAGTGCAATTGAGAACAAGTTTTTCTCCCACTGCCAGCTCTACTTCGTCATGTGGGCTCATTGTCAGGTCATAAATTCGGTACCCTAGAGAAAGGCAAAGGAACAGACGAAACATGGGAGTAAGAAGAGGTTTCTTTACAGTGCTCAGCACCAAATTTCCCAGGTGAATTCACCAAGACTCCCACCAAAACCCCAGCTACAAAAAAGCCCCTTGGTGCCCCAGTGCAGCACGATAATGGGTGTACAAAGAAGCCTGGAGAGAAGTGATGTGCCTTTCCTGAGCACTTCCCAGCTGAGACCTGTGTCAGACAGCAACACAGCAGGATGTGTGCATCTGATCAGAGCCCCTACGTTGGTGGGGCAAGCAAGAGACCCACACAGTTCCTCTGCCTTAGACACCTTCATTTTATCCTCATGAGACCTTAAACTAAGGGAGATATATACCCACTCCCAGCAGTAAGCAGGAACTTTATCAATGTCCCAATGGTGGGACATTATTAAATTACCCAAAGTTTACTTTGTGCAGTAAAATATTTCAAAACAGAATATTCTGAATACAGAAATTCTGCAGATATTCTGAAATTCCTCCAAATCAGAGTGATGACTTGTGAAATTGGTGGAGAAGTAAAAGTCTTCTGCACAGAGTAAAGAGGGAAGGGCTGCTATATCATCCTGACAAGCAAGGAGAGACTGCCTTGGTGCCATTCGGTTACTTGAAATGGTCACTGTGTCCTCAGCTGAAAGAGAAATAGCTGCTGAGCTTCAGCTCAGGCTTAAGTCTCCATAGAATTACCACATTATTTCTGGGGTTTGGTGAACAGCTGACAAAATATACCAGGAAAGCATAAAAACCTGTGAGAGTCAAGATATGGGTCTTTAGGGAGACAAGACAACCCAGCTCGTAGTGAGACCTTCAGATCCACCCTTCCCTTGGTACCCCCTCAGACCAATTTCTTTTCATCTGCTGCTGATGGATGCTTGCCTCTCATTTCCTTCAACTGTGACTGACATTGTGGATTTTAGGAAAAAGGTTTGTATTGTCAGAAGAAAAAAAATTTAAATCCCTGGCATCAATGTAAAACACTAAAAATAGAAGCACTTATCCCAACGATTAACCAGAAAGAACACAATACACTGCATTTAAAAGAAAAGTGATATAAATCTCAACATCCATTTTGCATTAGCTGCATTGTCAGTATTGAATAACCTAGTGTCCAACCAAATGTAATTGGTTCAGTATGCTGTAGAAAGCAAAAGAACATTGGTTATGGAGAAATAAAAGCCTTTGGCTTACCTACAACTGCAACTATGTATATCACAGACTGGTAGCTTTCATCATCTATTTTAGCTTCGCAGAAGACCATGCCTGCATAGTTGATTAAATGACTGGGTATAGTGAAGCCTTTTTTATTATTCCACGAAATGGATTTACCATCAGGAACAAATATTTTTTCTGGATATTTCTGTTTGGAATATTGATAAAACACACAGTCAGATTTCAAAAATCAAACAACCCTGAACTGTCACCCCCAGCATCTTCCACAACTGCAGGGCCCCCATTTTAACATCCTAGCTCTTGTAATCAGTACATGTTTTGAGAGTGCAGTGCCATAGGTGAATACAGGTACAGCACTCATCTTTTAATCACAGGCTATAAAACCCATAAGGATGGGAAGAAGTTTTTAAGAAATGTATTTATACTTCAAACAACATATTTATGCCACAGTGATTTCAATTAACTCTTGAAAAAATAACAGGCTTTTTCCTTACCGCATGTAGAGATACATTGAGATTTGATACGGTTCCAAGGCACGGCACTACCACAGTTTTATTCTTAGTGATGTATACAATGCCAAGCTGATCACCAACTGAAGTCACAAATGGTGATCTGTAATCTAGAATAATATTCAATTGATAAGTGGGTATTGTTCATCACATGATTATGGAGAAAACTTTTCCACTTTTCTTTTTCCCTATTTTTCACAAGTCAGTTTTATTGTTTTCCATGTCATAAAGCACTGAAATAATGAGACTAAATAGGGAAGGTACATATTTTTATAGACACCCCACCCCCCAGATTTAGAATATCATTATATATAACAAAACAGTTATCAGCAGCAGAGTGCACTTTGGAGAATGGCTTCCTGCTACAGCAGTCCTTTTGCTGACAAAAAAGCTAACTCACCCTAGTGTGACTTTCCTTGCATAAGTATTACAGGAAATACCAGTTAAAAGTTGTGACATGTTACACTGACTCCCCTGATGGCAGCATCCTTTTCAAAGTCAGACCAAAATACCAAAAAAATAGATCCATGATACTATAAAACAAGCTAAGTCATGTATTTAATTACATCTCATTTCTCAAAATGGTAACTATAAGTTAACAATAAAGAGGAAACAGGATGCATATGGAAACGAGGGTGAAGCCATCAGTGTAAAAAGGCAGAGGCCTCAATGAATGCACTTATTGAAGCTGAGTGTATAACTGGAGGCTCTGGAGTGTCCGCAACACTCAGCTGAAAACTGAGCTCTTACAGCCTACATAGATTTACCACCAGAGTCAGTGAATGTATGGAGGTTTATGTTTTGAGGTTTGGGTGGTTTTGAGGATTTTTTTAATGGTATCAGTACAAATGGTACATGGGATTGGATCTGTAATTTTTAACAAATATAAAATCTCTGTAATCTTCTCTCATATGAAACTCCTACTGAGGTTAGTAATAGCTCTGCATTCATGAGGACAGGCACAGAGCTCAGCAGAGATATGTATGCTAAATTTTGGGTGGAGAACAGCAGACCATGTACTGCACATGGCAGGTCAGTTCAGAATTATAGGTACAAAGGCTTTTGTGTTGATGGCAACTGAATTTACCTGAATTACCCAACATGAAAAAAAGAAAAACATTTCATAGGATCAAAACTTCTAGGATTAATAAATTTTAGCATCAAAACTGTTCTGAGACACTTGATATTCCTTTTTTCTCTTGAAGCTTGGGAAAGAGACACCTGAGATCTGTGTAAGCACTTACCTTGAACATAAACATAAATGGTTGTAGCTGCCTGGTTGTCCCTGTAAAGGCACTTGTAGTCCCCTGTGTCATTGCCAATGACTTTGCTCAGAGTGAGTGTCTTGCAGTAGGGACCATCACTGCAGTCTGTCACGGAGATACGCCTCCCAGCATTGCTCTGCTTGCTTGGCCACGACCACTCCAGTGGTCTCTGACCGCTGGGAAAGCAAATATTAGAGGAGCAGACACTTCTGATATGAACCCCAGCCCCACCAGTCTCTGTGGCTATGGAGAGGGATGGGCTTCACCCCCTTACACAGAGAGAGTGTCAAACCATATAGGACAAATTCACATACACAATCTATGTAGGACAAATTAACACATACAGTCTATTGTTAGCAGCTACAAGGAAGATACTTGAGATTTACATTCTGCTGAATCTAAGTGACAAACCACCCCAAAGAGAGCGTTGAGAGTAGGGCTCACCAGCAGGATTCACAAGGACACAGCCAATGCTTCCTCCTCCCAGCCACCCAACACTCCCCAGCCCTCTCTTGCTGCAACCCTCCCACATAATTTCTAAAACTTCTCAGGGAAAAGTGAGGCAGAAGGCACAAAGGAAGTGGAGAGAAAACAGGAGGCAGGACAGGAGAGAGATCACATCACGTGTGATTCTGTACAAAAGCTCACTAAATAAATTACCAATCATCAAAATCATGCTGAACGGACTTGTCCTTACCTGCAAGTAATATTTAGTGTGTTGTTTGCCATTATTGTGAGGACATCTTTTTGGATGCTGAGAGTTGGCTGATCCAGAGAAATAAATAAACCTGCAAAAACATATTTGAAACCCCTCAAATAAACCAAATAAACAAAGTAAATGCTACTCAATTAGAAAAGTATTATATACAGGAATATGCAGCAGGTTTTAAGCGGACATTTTCACATCACCTATTTAGCAGTGAAGGTTAAATCATGATTTTTCACACATCCCAAAAGTTCAAAAATTCTGTCATAACAGGAAGCAAAGGCAGATGGTCAGGAGCTAGCTGCAGAGCACTACAATTCAGCCAGCCAGGGTGGAGTTCCTGTTTTCTTGCATTGCCAACTTCAAGGTCTAACAAGAGGATGTGGGACATTGAAACGAAGTGAACCTTCATCTGATGATCTCACTCCCTTGGGGATTACCAACTTTTCTTATAGTAAATTGAATACTTCTTTGAGACTGCCGATCAATGAATTATGCAAAGAAACTATTTTACAGTTTGTCGCAAATTTGAGATCCCGTGAATTTATTTTATGCCATGATTTTCTAAGTTTATCTCTTTCTTCCTAAGCAGTACGGGATTAGTACGGGGCTACCGACACAGCGGCTCACATCGCACCCACTGGCGCTTGTGAGGGCTGTGATCTGGGTGCCAGTGCTTGCTCTGAGGCACCAGCCCAGCTAGTGCAACATTTGGGAGTACCACAGGGAGAGATTCTCAGTCTTCCCTAGCTGCTGCCATCACCCTCAGGAATCCCTCCTCACCGGGCCGAGCCGCAGTCCCAGCCGTGGCAGCTCGGCCGGCTTCAACGGGCAGCAAGAAAGCGTGGCCAGCCCGGGGCATTCCCAATGTGGCTAGCATTTCCCCGTGCTTTAATCACTTGCATTCCGAGCAGGTTCTCCGCTGATGACAGGTTTCCCGCGTTTGGCTCCAGGGACATTTTGCTCTCGGAAACTACAGGATGCTGGAGCCAAGAGAGCAGGACACCGTGCCGTGGCAGGCAGTGCTCTCCGACGGGCTAGCACCAGCCGGCCGGACAGGAGAGGCCAAGAGGGCAGGACGGGAGGGTCAGCAAGCCCGCAGCCACGGGCGCTCCGTCCCACCGGGGACTCGCACTGCCTCACCCGCTCAAGCAGCCCCGACAAACCCACAGCAAAGCCGCACCCGCGCCCCCTCCNCCCCCCCGCGGGCCCCCGCCGAGCCCCCCGACACATCGGGGCTCCCGAGGGCTTACCGGGAGCCACGCACAGCAGGACCGCCAGCAGCCGCGCCGCGCCGAGCTCCATCCCGCGGCCGCCGGGGCTGCGGGGAGCGGAGCGAACCCTCTGCCCGANCCCGGCACCATCCGCCCTCCCCGGCACCCTCCCTCCCGCCCCGGCCCGGCCCCAGGGCCCCCCTGCGCATCCCGCCGGGATGCTCGCCTTCGGACGGGCACTGGGAGCTGTCCCTCTTCCCTGCTCGGCGATAGGAGGGCTTCAGCAGTAAAATTCAGCGTCGTCTGGCGCTTCATCGTGCTATTTTGGGGTTTCTTAAAATCTCCCCAACAGAAAAGATCCCAAAGGCCAGCCATATGAGGTACTTCCAGTGTGACATAGCCACGTTCCTGCTGGCAGCGACTGTACCTGAAGTGTCTGGCAGCATCAGTGCTGAGTTCACAAGGTGGAATCCCCTATCCATGTAGCATGTACCCAACCACCCCATCTGGCCACATATGGCCCAGCTGATGAGATCCAACAAGTGCCTGCCACAGCTGCCCTTCCCACCCGCCACCATCCACATCCTGCTCTCCGTGGGATGCTCCCCATGGCATTGCCCTCTCACACAAAGTGTTGGGTTTTTTTAACAAAAATGAACTCCCCCCCCCAAACGGAACTATACCTTTTAATCCGAATTATTAACTAGTTAAAGAGAAGTTTGTGAGGTAGTCCTTTGGGAAAAATAAACACATGGTGGTCATTAATGCATTATCCATACACACAATATACAGCTTCTGGAGGAGACAGAACAGTAAAGAGAATTATGTAGATAAACAGGTAAATAATCAGATAGAAACATACAGCTGTGTATGTAACTATGCATGCATATGCATATGTGTACCTCTACATGCTACTTTTTTCTCTTTCCCTGCAAATCTGCATGGGAGCTTGTCCACAAACGACTAACTTAATGAAGCAGTGATTTTATTTTGCATGCAATGCAATTCCAGCTGTTTTACTGTACTGGGGAAAGAGTGTAATTTCCTTTAAAATTACACCCCTGTTGCTCACGGAAAGATACAGGGAATGGGAGAAGCCAAAGTTTTCCTAGAGGTCAAATAAAATCCATGAAAAGTCAAGTAAGACTCATGTGATTCAAGTGGCAGCAAGTCAGCGCCATGCAAATAAAAACTGCCCTTGCTATTCTTATGAGCTCTTAAACCAGAATATTGGCAGCCCTCATTAATACCCCACCTCCATCATACTGAGGGTCAGGTCATTGGTATTGCTGAATGATTTGGGGAACTCTGTCAGCAAGTTCAACTACTGACCTTGCTGAAACTAGGCTGCATGTAAGGTTTCTGTGTTAGTGACAGATACTTAGTGAAAACCAAAGGTACCTCCTGCTAAAAAAGCCAGTTTTGGTAACTTTATTTGTAGTGATGCTGGTTTTGTTGGGTTTGAATACAAAGAGAAAGAATTTGATAAGGATTGGATGACCTGCAAGAAGTGTTTGCCTCAAAAGCAGTTTAGGTAGTCAACAAAGAAAATTAAATTTCAGGGGTAAGTTAAAAACTATTCGTATGAAATTGTTACAGGATCCATAGAAAACAGTAAAATCACTGGCAGCTCACTTTAATGTTTTCTGTATTCCTACTTGAGCTTCCACAAAGCAGCTGTAGAAAATATGTCCCTATACTGATTTTAACAAGTAACTTTTCTGAAACTTAGTCAGATGATGCGCAGCTACAGCTTACTGCAATACCACTTGGGCTCAGTTTTCATGCACAGTCATTGCTATTAAGTGAGTGGTTTGGAAAGGGGGGGCTGCTTTATTGTTGAAAATTATTGTGGTGCATGAGCTTGATGGAAACAAATACCTACTGTTTGCCCTAAGCACATCTAAGCCAAGATAGATGAATGCTAGCCCTCTACAGGCCCTTTGGCATTTGCCATGTCCCCTGCCTCCTTCTCCCCTGCAGCATCCTGAGGAAGGGAAGTAAAGAGAGGGGCCGACCCTTCAAACACACAAACCTGGTGAGTGCACACATCAGACTGAGCAGCTGGCAACTTGCATGTTGTGACTGTAGTTCATCCACAGGGAACTCTACATTTCAAATGCACCAATTGTTTTTATCTCTCTGATCCCAGTGGGATCTCAGTTTTTACACTGTGCTTCCTAAATTTTACACATCCTTCAGCACTTTGCCTGGCTCAATACAGTCTTGCTAACTAGAATAATTCTGCAGGAACTGCTGCTTCAGTGCATGAATTGCCATCCCTGTAGTACCAGGGACATTTGTGGTACCAATGAGAACAAGAAGGCAACTTCTTTGGACGGAGCTCTAACCCTGTAAACATTTAAGCACAAAAGTGACTTTATTCAACAAGAGTCATTCAACAGATGCAGGACTTCTCATCCAATTCAAATCACTTATATGGTGTTGGTGAGACTACCCCTCTAGGAAGATCAAATAAAAACTAGAGCCAAGTATCACCAAAAATGGTAGATGTTTGGGGAAAGCGGGAAATAAAAAGATGTGAAGTGACTTTATATGATGTATGATGTCATATATACTTTGCTAAACTGATTTTTTTTAATTTGAGCTTCAGAGGGGCTTTTGCAAGTGGATTTTCAGTGGAAGATTCCATGGGGAACATCTGAGAAAAAAAATCAACCAGAGTACAGAAGAAAGACGGTCACCTAAAATCTAAGTGAAAGATTTATGTAAATATATTGCTGCTGTGATAGCTATGGGACACAGATGTCTGGTTACAAAATCGAAACCCCAGTGGTTTAAGGGATGGCAGCTTTCTTATCCAGCCTTTTAGGCTGTGATCTCTGCACAGCTTTTGTGTCATCCTTCAGACTTGTAGAGTATCTAGCGTAATCCCAATTGCACCAGAGACTACCAGTGCTGAACCACAGGGATCTAGTGAGAGAAGCCAAATATATTAATGTAGTTCAGTGAGTACAGGATGGGATTTCCTCCCCCTCCAGAGACAGTGTGAATGCGGAAAACTTCCTGGGATCTAAATCCAGCCTGCAATGGCTTCTAAAGATACTCTACCCTCTGTCTTAGCATTCTCACCTGTCTCGAAAAACAGGAAAACCCATCAAGACTTTTAAAATCTGTTTTACTTCCAAAAAGTGCCTCTGTCTTGCCAGACAATAACAGCAAAGAAACATGGGGCTAGAAGGAGCTCCATGAAACTTCAGCCATCCTGCCACACTGAGCAGATCTCAGCTCAGCATGAGACCAGCCCTGGGAAGTTGTGGAAAAACTGGCGGCTGACAGACAGAACACAATCACACCCTGTGCACCACTCCATGCTTCATCAGATCAACTCCCAGTTCACACAGCATTTCCCAGAGCCCCTGGGAGAGCAGCTTCCATTCTGAAATCGGTGTGTTCCCAGTCCCTGGGCTCGTGTTCCTCCTTCCCTGCAGTCTCTCTGTGCTGCAGCCTGCAAGCTCCGTGTCCATGAGCGGTCTCTGGGAATGGTCTGAGCGGTGGGAGCGGGCACCAAGCCTTGCCTTGGCCAAACGGGGCCGGCGAGCCTGTTTGTGCATCTGCCGCTCGGATCGCCAGCAGCTCGTGGAAAACAAGACACAAGGAAGCAGCAGAGGAACCGGACATGCCCCCCCCCCATCTCCTGCCCGACCTGTCACGACTCCCCCAGGCTCTCTGGCTCTGTCAGCCCTGCCGAGCAGTCCGGCTGGAGGCCAGAGCAGCAGCAGCCAAGGGCCCTTTGTTTGCTTAATTATTCAAATAACAACCTGGGGGGAGATAAGGGCCGGCCCTGGCAACACCGATTATGTGCTTTCCTGCTCCTGCAGCTCAACAAGTTTGCAAGGGGTCAGCATCCCCTGCAGAATACATCTGGAATGCGGCAGCCAGCAGCTATACTGCCTCCCGGTCACACCTCTGTGCCGCGGCCACGGCTGCAGCACTCCAGCATCGGATGCAGGAGTGGATGCTCACTTCAGCTCTGTCTACCTTGCAGATGCACCACTGCAGCAGCCTGCAGCCTTGGCCACACCCTGCAGTGTGGCTCCCATCAGGCATGTATCCCCAGCACACCGATAAACTCTGCTGAGGCAGACGTGGAAGTACATGCAAGATGCCACTTCAAAAAATGAGATGGCATTCATGTAAATGGCATGCAAGATCAGAAATGCATTTACCACAACATACACTTCATGTGCAGACCCCACAAAACATGTTGGTTTGCAAAGGGCATTGCAAAGGACAAAATTTAACCTTCCAGCTAGAAATGAAATCATAATTGTCTTGGGTAAGAACAGATGTGGAAGTAGGAATGAGATGGCATAAACCTACTAATTTTCAGACAGGGTTGCCTAAAGGTAGAGGTTTGAATGCTCCTATTTTCAGAGTATGCCAAAAACTTTGATACATTTGCTGGCATCTAGGAATATGTGCTTTGTATTCGGCTTTGTCCATCTACAAACAGGACGTGTGAGTTTGGTGTGCATGGACGTCCCCAAAGCAGCTTTGTTCTAGCTTGGCTGGATGCTGATGTTAACAAAATGGGAAGAGCAGGTTCATTGCAGTCAAGCTGCAGACTAATCTAAAGTGCCTTGGATAAACCCCTAGGCATGTAATTATGGTTCGAGGCATGTGAAATTTTAGGGACACACCTTTGAAAAACTAATTTTATGCTATTGTTTATTTACATGTCTCTATTCTGTCCTAAAACTCTGCTGAATTACTCCTGCCAGGACAACAGGGTCCTACACACCCTTCATTCAGGGAGTTGTTCCTTTTTTACCCTATCTAGTTGTTTTTTCCCACCAAACTCTTTGCAAGGCAAGGGCTTTGTGGAGAAGGGACAAATGCCTTTGTTGTTTATGTGGCTGAAGTCTATGGATTCTCTGTTGCTTGCAGCAGGAAACAGTTCTGAAGCATCACTTTCTGAGCAGGAAGCAGAGGGTGTCTGGGGCCCCTGGTCAGTTTGGCTAATGGATGAGCAACTGGTGACAGGGATAAGCTACAGATTCTTACACTGAAGTGTAAGAATGCAATATTTTTTTCCTTGTTTTTTTTTTTTGTTTGGTTGGGGTTTTTTTTTGGGTTTTTTTTCATTCTTTTTTTCCCCCTTGTCTTTTTCCTTTTTGGGGCTCAAAGTTGAAAGTCTCTGAAAAAAGTCTCAAAGCCTAGGCTGAAAAAAACTGCTGGAGAAGGACAAAATCCTTTTTTCTATTAGTTGCCTGGTGAAGCATGTTTCCCCTCCTGTGAAGAGATTTGCATTCACAAGAATATCCTCACCTCCACGATGCAGGAATGGAAATCAGCATCCTTAGGCACATTGTCCAAATGGCTGTGGTTTTATGTGCATTTCCTTAATATTCACTGAAGAAAAACAAGGGAGCAAGTATCACACTACTCACAGAGAAGGTCCTGGAGCAAAGACCTGGATTCTGGACTGTGTGCCTGCAAATATGGAAGGAGTTTGTTTGATGTGGAACAGCAGCATTAGGAAACCTGAAATGCCACCTGTTATGGCATGGTGGCTGAGGCTTTCTTGTGACACAAAACCAGGCCTCCCACAGCTGAATTTCCATGGTAGTAGAAGTCTAAATTTGGGAAACAGTCTGCCACAGATATATGTTACTGGGTTTTTTTATGAAATAGAGAAAAATTATGAATGTATCTGGCAGGGAGCTAGCCAATCTAACATATTCTTCCGAGTCATTATGTTAGGGCTAGAAGCAATGCACCCCAGCTCCCAGGGTGTTTGTGTGTCCCATACTGCATAAGGAAAAATCTGAAGGGTTTTGTGTTGTTTTTAGCACTTTTCTGCCATGGAGGTGCCTCAGTGTCTACTAAGGATTTTTTCATGTTGCAGTCTTTCATTGGTGAGCACTCTAATCAGATGTCTCTCCTACACCTTAGCACTTCCTAAATGAAATAAATATGGACCTAATATCTTACAGACATTTAACCACTGTCACATTTTCTTGAAACTGGCAGAAGTTAAAAAATTACGAGTCAAGTAGATAGAAAAAGTAAACAGACAGACATAAAATGTGATTAGTAAGTACTATTTCTCTAGTGAACCAGCCTAAAATTTACTGGTCACAACAACTGGGAAAAACTGCCAGTGCTTCATAGGACAGCATTAAGAGTTGAAACTGGAGGAAACTCAAAGGAGAGCAAAAGGCTGTCAGGAATTGTGGAAACTCAGCCTACAAGGAAAGGCTGACAGATCTGAGACTGTTCAATCTTGAAGAAGAGGAGACCAGCCAGAGAGGCGTGATAACAACCTTCCAGTGGGGACAGGCTGAAGGTCCCTGATCAATTATCCTTATAGTCACCAAAGGTAAAAGAGGAAATCATCAGTCTCATTTTCTGGACAGAAGATTTATCTCAGATAATAGGGTACATTTTCTGATTTTCAGGGCAGTTAAGCATTGAATAAGGTTGTCTGGGACTGACATCAGTTGAGGCATTTCAGATCAGGTCTGTCGGATCTTTGTAAGGGATGAAATTTAATTCTAATTTACAATAGAAGTCGGTATTAGAAAGCCTTCTCATGTTTATTCAAGTCACATGTATTTGTAATTAATACAATTTGTGGTTTCCCATTCTTTAATAAAACAGCCCAAAATTAAGCACTTCTTTATTGGGTCAAGTGTAATATTTCATCCAGCCTACAACAACATACCAGCATTCCTTTTCACCTAGAAGGACTAATGTGATCAGTTTGAGGTTATACCTCTTCTACACCTTTTTCTTGGAAGGTATCTTGAAGCGACTGGATTTCCTGTTATTTTTTGTGTGTTCAGCAACACAACTGAAAAAAATTCCAAAACCACCAGCCTCCAAACCATTACTGACATAGCCCTACTTCCAGCTAGGAACTCCTGGGAGATGTCTGAGGGCAAAAATTGGTGAGGGCTTCTGAAATGTGTCAACAGTTGCCAAAGTTCAAGCAGAGTTTTATAGTGATAGTTCAAAATTACATCAAAGGACTCTCCCAAATCAGAGCCAATGGCACAGAGCCCGTGACATCTCTTTCCCTGCTAATGCTTGCTAGAACACTTAAACTGCATTTGGGAAAACTTCCAAATTGGTTCCTTCCAGGCAATTACTTTTCTTCCCAAATATTTCCTCAGCCAGGATAACTAAATAGTAATTGTATTATGGGACATAATGTAGGGACTTTAGAACACAAAGGACTTTGAGATCCACAAAAGACAGCAAGGGCTCCTACAGATATAGGGGGAATTTCCATCACTCTACCATTCTTCTAAAGATTTCTTTGGTTACTAGCACACCTGGTTCTCACAGTCCCTCTGAAGCACTATTTTTATCTCAACATTGAGGAACCCTTGTTTTTACAGTCAAAATTTACTTGCACAGCAGATATCTTAAACGTGATTAAACCCTTTAAATTTGTAATATGGGAGTTGATTTTTAACACTTATGTCTCAAAAGCCTCTTCTTACAAAGTGTAAAAGTTAATCACAACTAATTGTGTCTTTTCATGTTAGTATTTTTCTTTGTTTTACTTCATACCCATTTTCATGAGATAATGGCCATCATTTGTTCCAAAGAAAAGATCTGTTTCACTAAGGGCAAGTTCAGCTTCTGTTCAGGCTTCTTTTCCAGGACACAAATCAATCAGGTTTGAAAAGGAACAGGGAGAATATCACAGCTTCTTTGCTGATCAAAGTACTCTCTTTACAGGGGTATGAATCGTGTTTCAACAGTCTGGGGAAGCAGACTGCCTCAATTCTCACAATCAAATTCTTTACCTCAAAGCCAGAAAATCTAACCCAAAGCTCTGTTTTCTATGTATTTTACTCTTGTGAACAAGCTGACTGATTGATTACACTGTTTTTAACCATCCGACTGTTTTCTCACATCTCTCATCCAAGAAGAAAATCATAGCAAATATTGTACACCTCCTCATTGTTTTCTGCTGTGGCTATAGTGAAATGAATCCTCTGAACATTTAGTAGCTGATGTGTGGCAATGTGGGACCAGAAGAAAAGCATCAACAGGAAAGGAAAGGAAGTGACCAGGCACTGACTGTATTCTTCTCTGGGTTTGTCTCACCAAAGGTTGTCACCAACCAAAGGTTAAAAAATACATTCCACATTGTTTTCTGGAGGGGGACGCCCAAACCAGCCATGCACAAAATTCATAGAATAATCATTAAGGACAGAAGGAAATATTAGGACATGTAGTCTGACCTTTGAAAACCACAGGCAGTAAAGGGAGCCCACTGGGACACAATGTTTCATTATTGAAGTACAAATTCTGCTCGAAGAGAAGAGGAATATTTACTAGAAGCTTGAGCCTGGCTGAAGTTGGAGCCAGACAATTAATAGCAGTTGAAGGGCTCAGAGCCTGAACATTATTTGGGAGGATTTTAGAATCATATATAATAGCAACCTTAGCACTGTGTTGAGATTATTCTAAAAAGACAAACTATATAATCATATAGATGGGGGCTATAATATATACATTTATATTTATACACATATATATCTGTACTTTGTGAGAGGTCAGAAATATTTCTGGAATTCTACTAGTGTAACATTTATTAATTACACAGTAAACATAGCTGATAAGCATTTTGAAATTATTTCATTTCACTGAATTGCTGATTCAGTGCTTGTAATACATTACCATTCCCACCCTTTCAGTTGCGGGAGTCACCAAGGTGACCCTTCCTTGTAACACTCATGGCAAGCAATGAGAACATTCTTTTCCTCCTGCCCAGACTCAGAAGGAGCTGATTAAGGGTAACAGTGCCAAGGAAACAATAAGGAAAGCACAGAACCTTGGGAGGGGCTGAAGGGTTTCCTAGAGAACCATCCTGCAGCTGAGGGAGCAGTCAGGGAAAGAGCCCAGCTGTGTTCCTTTCCACAGTCAGCATCACATTTTCCAGGCAAGCCCTGGATACTGAACACCACACACTGGGAAAACTGATCCACAGGAGACTGCATGGTGGAGGCTGCCAGGCTGTCCTCTGGGGCACTGCTTTGTCTGCAGAGGTTATAATTCAGAGGTAGCATTTTCAGCTGAGACCAGCAGTGAAATACTGGGCAATGGAGAAGAGGTGAGATAGGAATTGTGAGTCCAAGAACGACATGGTGCAAACTACACAGATGCTGATGTAGATAGGGATGCCAAAGCTCCAGGCTTAAATTGGTAAGAAAGCTTTTTTCCTGAAGCCACAACTCTCAGCATTAGAAATGAGTGGTGAAAGCAACCATTTGGGTGAAAAGCATGAAAACTTTATGAAAGTGACACGAACCTCAGATTATCTGGTTTCAGACTTTTGTCCATAAAATGCCACAGGATGTGAGTCAGCAGAAATTCTCCATAAGCCTGAAATTAGACCTTTATTGCAGGAAATACTATGCCAACACTGAAGTGTTGGCACCACACATGACACTCCTCCTTATTCTTTGACATCTGCAGACTGTCATGTGCCAAGAAAAAGGTAACTGAGCAGGTCAAGGAAGGAAGACATTGAAATCAGGGTCACTGATATCTGCCAAGAAGACTTATTTTATGTCAGACTTAGAAATACAAGAATATTTGATTTTTACAGGATGAGAATCTAAGCATAAAATTATAATTTCTAAATTCTTAAAAATCACAATTTTCTTTAACCCAAGAAATATAGCAACAGGTGTCAGCGAAGAACAAATCTGTCTAAAGTCCAGAGATGCATGAAAGGTCACTATGTAGAATAAGCCTTCCTTTCCCTCTGCCTCATTTATAATGTTATTTACGGTATTCACACAGTTTAACTGTGAATTTGCCATCCTCTTGTTATCATTTCAGTCACTAGATTTGTGTGTGGGTGTGTGTGTGAACCTGTGAAAATATTTTGATTGAACTGGTACAAAAATATTTCAGGCAAATCCAAGGTACGGATGTCAAAACATGCTAGGAGAATAACACACCTACTGGTATGTAATAACACTATCCAGTTATTAAAGGAAATTAGCTAGTAGGGAAAAAAAAGAAGAAAAATACAGATCCTGATTAAAAGTTGTTAAATGACTTTGAATGCTGCTTCCCTTCCTTAATCCACCTGGCCTACAAAGCATGGCCCCAGCCGTCCAGGAGAGCACACATAAGTAGGCAGCTTTACCACGCTCGCCTGGTGCAGTCAGCGAAAGTCTCTTTCCGTAGCCTCCAGCCTTCCTCTTGGATATGCATGTCATCAGGAAAACCAAGTCCAGGCTCCCCACTTTCTCTTCCGCCCCTGTAGCTCCACATGTTTCCTGACCCTTGGCTCCTGTGCTGCAAGGGCTTGCCACCTGCACTCCGGCTCTGCTAGCACAACCACATCCTGTACCTTCCCGTGGCCAGGGTTCGTCATTTTCTTCGGCCCATAGGATAGCTGTGTGATGGGAATGAATGTATTTGGGTTCAAATTGCCCTTGTGAATGAAAACAAACCAGTGTTTCCATTGCAGCAGGGAGAGCTGAGTGGTAAAAAAGGAACCAAAGACTGTAGCATCATGCTGGTTGCCTCTTTGGGTCGGATGATGAATGCTGAATCCCTATCGTGGGGATAGGGACCTTTGCAAAATGGCATACAGAGGTTACAGCACGTGTGAAAAAGCTGTGCTCTGTTTCTCCAAATATGTCTGCCCTCTTCTCCCAAGGGAGATGCTGCTATGAGTGACACGGGAAAAAAGTAATTTTCACTTTTTCCTATATTCCCAATCCCATTTCTTCCCTGCCCCCACCCCTTTCTCCCCCCACTTTCATTTTTATCTCTGGAATTTTCACAGGAGACATCATCAAGGAGATAACTTCATGGAGAATAAAACAAGCCTGAAAAGGCAGAGCCAAGAGGAGAAACATATCTGTCTCCATATGTTCAGGCATGGAAGGAAAACAGTCTCCTCAGTCCAGTTAGAGTTCAGCATGGACCTTTTCTTACCTTTTTTGATCCACCTCCCCAGAAGGCTGCTATTCTGGTGCTACAGCAAATGAAATTATGGCCCACTTGCAGTTATCAGGCTGTATCATTGAAGGACAGTGACTGAGCAGTGGAAACAGGTCCTCCCACATGAGTGGCCAGTGCTGTGTTCTCCAAGAGGACAAGGCAGGCCAAGGAGTGGCACAACACTCTCTGGCTGAGTGGTGACTTTGGACAGCCATGGAACCCCAGAACATGCTAATGAGGGCTACAGCAAAATCCTGTTTTAATGTGTTGCTATGTTCAAATGTACTTCAGGTGCCAAATGCCAAAGTGCCTTGGATTTATTCTTTACAAATTCTAGAAAAATAAAAGGCCAGTGCCTTCCAAAAAGAAACTGCAGTGTTCCTAAAGGAAGTCCAGTTCTGACCATCTGTGCACAGATGCAGACTGAAAACCTTTGCATGAACATCCTTCACTGGTTAATGAAGGCATCTAAAATGCCACTTAAAACTAACTTGGCCTGAGAGTGCCAAAAGACAGAGAAAAAAAAAATCCCCAACATTTCGATAGGATTATTCAATTTAATAATCCTTTTGAAAGTAACCCAAATTCAGTAATCCTTAATTTCTCTGAAGTTGATAATTACTTCAGCTCAGTGATGAAAGAAGAAATGCCGAGTAGTTCATCATCTGAAATACGATCTGATTGCAGTGTAAAGAGTCCTCACACAGCACCATAACTTCCACCAACAAGTAAAAAATAATTTTACTCACAAGCTATTAGATAGATCAGATATCAGATCTATTTTCTTTAAAACAATGGTCAGCGTTCCATGTGAGAAAGAACCTAGAAGGTTCTAGAAAGAACAAAGAAGGACACCTACTTTCATTCATCAGGAAGTGTTTGCACAGCCTATAGAAATCTGTTGGTTTTATAAAAAACCCACAACTGCAAAAGTTATGTACTCGGGGCAGGAACACATTTTTGGAATTCAGCTACAATTGGTTTGAATAAATGGTAAGGCTATTTCCACCAGTAAAGTTAATCTAGAGTTCTTCAGCATGAACAGGTTCGATTTAATTCTTAATGGTTGGATTTTACCAGTTATCTACCTGAAGTCATTACTTTTAAAGCTATAATAGAGAAAATATAGTCCTCTACCGTGAGTGTGGTGGGGCTTTTTACACAGTAGGAACAGAGACATCATTTTCTTCAAAGTGAACCTCAACACACAGTGATAGACAATGAAGTTCCAATACGGGGAAAAAACTGAAATTTTGGAGGTGATATCTGGGGACAGCCTTAAGCTGGAAGAGACTTACTTTGGAAGATGACACAATAACAAATCAGGCTCTCCACACTTTATCCATCACACTGAAGGGTTTGCACATTGTCCTCTTCCAGAGGTGAATGAAACTGTCCATTATCTTTGTGGATCAGATAACACTTTGGAATGGCAGCCTTTATACCATGGAGGACTTGTAATGGACTGGATAAGGACAAACTTCCATTTGATGCCAGATGCCAGGAAAGGCTCTGCAAAATGAACTTTTATGAAGGCTAGAAGTGTCTGGGTTTGGTATGTTTAGCGATAGAAAAATGCTTTAGTTTTGAGAGAGGAGGTTATAGTGGGAAAATAACACAGTATCTGAAGAGACAATCTTCTGAACATGTCAGTGAGAGCAGTATCTCAAGAGCTCTCACCTAATTGATAAAGGCACAGAAATTTTTCCTTCTATGAAATACTTTTCAAAACAACCACTGTCAATCCAGAGGTCACAGTAAATATTTAGGTTTTTCTTAGGTTTAGTTAGAGCCTGACAGTCTTAATCCAGTGTTAGCAACTACAGTTTTGAGTTACCATTAACAAGAAAGAGCATAAACCCCAAGCCACCCATTCTTGGCTATGCAAGTTGACTGCTGTGTTGTATAACAAATGGGCTACCATGGTGGGCTTTCCTAAAATAAAGTTCCTTTAGCCATATTATAGCCCAGTGAAGCCAGCATAGGAACAGAGGCCACCTTGCCTAGTTTCTGAATCACAGTGGAGGAGAGGGAGCTGCTGCAGCCAGCATCACTCTGGCTATGGAAGCAACACAACAAGCAGATAAATTTCTGGGACATCCAGACCAGCTCAGATGCTAGACTGCAGTGGTCAATCAATGAAAGTACTTTTAAATCTTTGGATGGAGAGTCCATGTAAATCCTGCTTGAGGTGAATAAGTCCTTTTTGTGCTCCTGGTCCTTTGATGCACAAAGGATTTAAAGACCAGCAGTGTATTTATTTTACAACACATTCAGCATGTATACTTCTGAATGATAAGATGGTTTATCTGTTGTTTGCTTAATCTTTTCCTGTCATTCATGGAGATTAAGCACCATTTTCATTGTAAACATTCTCTCTGCTCCCCTCATAATTCCCTAAGGATGCACTACTTCAGATATCCCTTCAAATAATGAACAGGCAAGGACTAATAAATATTTCACACATAAAAGGAATCTTGTAGTAAAAGGCTCTAATAGGCCCCTTCATTATGGGGGATATTTCCATCTGATTTTTACTCCTTGAATCTCTTCGTATAACTCAGAGACAAACATGGACTTCCAGTGATAGTGGCAAGCACATCCAGACCTAGATTAAATAAAACTATGGAAAATTAACTGTCAGGAAGCAGAGCACTTTTTTGTCTGCCCATCCCACTTCCAATAATGCATTTTAAAGCAGGAGCTGTTCTATATCCCAGCCCAGTGAAGTTCACTATACATTTTTCCATTGTCATCTAAAGCACACTGTACTTTAAAGACTTAAGATTAAGTAAGAGGAAATTGAAAACATGGTGAAATTTCTCTACTTATCAAATCCAAGTAAAAGAAAAGAAAAATACCAGAAGGCTCATACAGTTTTCCCTCAGCTGGTTTTAAAGTAAGAGTTGGCAGTTTATTCCATTTCTAGTCATCAGAGAGTAATTAATTAGTAAGGCATAAGGTATTTTATTTCAGTGGTTCTAATAAATCCCCAGTGCCCAGTGTGGGCAGAAATCATGCCATCTTTGATGTTTTTTTCACACATCTTGAAAGTATTGCTTCCTTCATTTTGTTTACTGCCCACTCACTTTCTGAGAAAACAACCCCAAACAACAAAACAGTAGAGGAAGCTGTGTGTGTCTAAACATCTAATTCCCTTTTACCAAGGATCGGTAACTTTACTTCGGGGAAGTATGTCCACAGACCCCAAATTTTATGCATAGTTTCTTGTTTTAAAATAAATGTAAATGGTTAAGAAAACTGAAATTGTGGTTTTTCTTTGAAAAAGGTCTAATTTATGAGCTGGAAAAACTCATGGTTATTTCTGTCACCCATTTCTCAGAAGCTGTTACTTTTGCTGTAGGACATCTCATTGGTGTCTGCAAATCCATGGGGTTTACAATCTAGCAAAATCTCAGGATGAGGGCCTGTTTTGTGAAAAGATTATAAGCTGCAATGGTTCAGTAAGGGCAATATCCTTTAGGAAAGAGGAAGACTGAGGAGATAGGGACCTGGACACCTAAATCCATCATGTCTGCCTAGGTTTGTATCCTGCTTCTGAGGTCTTCCACAACATGGACTTAGCTGGTTGTGCAATACTTTTCCAGTCACATGATATTTGCATCCAGACATCTCTAAAGGAAGGTGACGATGGAGCATCGCTGAACACAGAAGTGGCTTTGGAGCTTCCCCTTCCACTTTCTTACCAAGTCATGCCTTCCATCTGCTAACCAAAAATACCCAGCAATCCATCACTGCCAACATGGGCAAAGACCTCTGTGTTCACTCAGAGCTGTGCTGTTGATGCCATGGCTTAAGCCCTCATCTTGCTTTCATGTGGTGAGTGCTACTGTGCTCCCTGCCATGGTAAATGAAACTGCACGAGTAGGAAGTTATCTCTTTTGGTGGATAAACACATTTTTGACCACATAGTTGTAGCAATAGCCAAATCTGCTGGATGGTCAACTTTCAAAATCTTGAGCTTGAATCATTCACCACGACACACATGTACTGATATTAGTGAAAAACTTTGGGACTTGTGTTTTACCAGTAGTATTCATCTCAATCAGAGACAGAAAATTTAACTTTCATTACCCATAAACACAGCAGGTTCAGGCCCTGATGTTGTGCTTCACATCTGGGCTGAGCTGAGACTACTTCCGAGAAAGATGGTCCCAGACATCCCTGCGGCTTTCTTAGGGCCAGTATTAGTGCTACGGTCCTAGAGGAAACACAGATCCTTCCCACCCTCAACAGAGTACTGGTTTTAGGGCTAATCTGAATATTGCTGGCCAGCTGGTGTCTCAGACACAGTATCTGAAAATGAAGCTGAATATTTTACTTTTTCCAGCCTGATCCAGGGGCACTGAAAGGGATCCCATGCAACACCTCCGGGCATAAGTTGTCACTTATATTTATTGACATAATCATACAGTTACAGTGAGTTGGTCAATTGAGTTCATCTGGCAGAAGACAGGCCCAATTCCAAGAAATAGCTTTCCATCAGCTCAGATCAACAGACCAGCACCAGCCATAATCACACAATTATTAGAGAGTAGAGAACTTATGATAAAAGCTAGGAAGCATAGATCAACTCCTTGCTGGCAGTGAGCAGTCAGGTCTGATTTGGTAAATCAAGAAATTGCACCAGAATGCTGTTCCCTCAGCTGAATCTAGTGGATCATGTTCTCTGCAAAGCTTCCTGGTTTTCCGAAAAAATCATCTTCAGAACTGGCATAAGCAGCAGTGTCACTTGTCTTTGCAGACTGAATCACATTCTCAATTCCCTCTTTGTATTCTCCTGTTCCTTCCTGAGGGGACATAGTCTGGATAATTGCCCTGGAGTTTTCACCAACCTCAACTTCATACAAATTTTGCTTTTCTTTCTCCCTTTTGGAAGCTGTTGATTAAAAAAAGCTCATACCTACTTAAAAGGAAAGTCCTGATCTGATACAATCACATTTCAAGACTGTGATGAGTTCTGACCGCCTGTGAGCACCTTGCCACAGTGACCTTGTTCAGAATGCCAGCAGGCTTTCAAGCAGAGAGGAAACCTTTCCAGCAAGCTCTCAGCAAGGTGTGCAGGGAAGGTAAGAGCAGATGGGGAAAGAAACAGCTCTAGGGCTCTGGCCTGTTTGATGGAAATGAAAAAATATCAGCAAATTTGTAAGAGCTGACTGAGGTCTTTTTCAAAGAAGCACAACAGCTGCAGGGCTGACTTTGAGGCTGTCATCCTGTGCTGTGCGGTGCACTTTGACCACACTCTCACAAACACCATCTTCCAATTGCAGGCAGGCTCGGTCACTTTGCTGGAAAAAATGTGGGGTGAAATGGTACACCAGCACTTCAAGACATAGCAGTGAGCAACAAGCAGATCCACAGTAAAAGTAATAACAATGAGGATGTTCATAATTAATAAAAGCAGCAGCATCATAGCTCAGGAGATGAGGTGGGAGAAGTCATAAAATTAAAAAAGGTTCATTGACAAAACCCAATTTTTCAATATGCATTTTTATTTGCTAAAGAAGGTAATTTGATTTGGACATCACCTCTGACAACACTTGTGATTTGACCTCACGTAGGTCCAGTTGATTATGGTATGCTTTAGTTCAGTCTTGCAAGATCCTGCCCTTGCTATACCTGAAGAGGTTTCAGGTTGTGTCCTCAGTTTTAAGCATATATGTATCTGCCATGGCTTTCAGAAACAGGAAGAGTGTTTTGAGGCTGACATGCGCTATGGGACTGCAGCTTGGACACTTATTTGCAGCACACTGTGAGATCAAGCTTTGCACAATTTAAAGCTGTGATTCAACATATTGTCCTTTAATATGGTCTCACTGACTTGAGGAGCTGAGCCTAGGCTGTGTGTCATTTGGAGAAAGGCAACTTTTGCAGTGAGAGTGGGAATATGTCTTAAGGAGTGAGTAATTTTGCTGCATGCTGCAGTTTCCACCACAGTGCTTTACTTCAAGTGCTGCTTCTTGCCTCAGGGAATATTTTCCCACTCTCTGGTGTTTATAATAATGAAAAGGCTGGTCTTGATTTGGAAAGAGCAATGTGTGCAGATAAGATAAAATTGCTGCTGAGGAACTAAGAGCAGTCCTTTCTTTGCATTACTGTTTGCCAAAGGACAGCGTCTCATACCCACCCTCCCTCTATCTCAGGAGCAAGCAGCAGAGCCCAGCGCTGTATATGCTGTTCAGCCAGTTTCCCAGACATCAGGAAATGAACGTTTTGACAACTTAGCCAAAATAACAAAATAGCTAAAGTTAACAGGATAGCAGCTGTGAGGACTTATTTCTCACATGGGGCTTACCGACAACTGTTATTGCATGCTGAGGTGGAAGGACAGGACACCGAACTCCCCCTTAATTTTACATATTTATTAATAGAAATAGCTTTTGTCGCAGGAGATAGGCTCACACTCTTAAAGTTTGAGGTTTGAAGCCCTCTGATTGCTAACAGAGAAAAAACACAGGCAGTCTTTCTCTATTGCAACACAAGTATTTTCTGTCATCATCCAGGTGAACACATTTGGAAAGGGAAGATTAAGTCTTGCTACAGCTTTAAGTCAGACCTAAGTCTAAAGATTTTAGCAATAGGTTTTTTATTTGCTGTTGGATTAGGTTTCTTTAGAAAAGGGGACAAACAGGAAATGGGGATCTCTCCTGCACGAAGCTGTGCTCCTGCTGAGCTGTTCCACCCCACTGCACCAGGCAGGAGCAGGGCAGTCCCTGTTCCCCACCTCCCTGTGGCAGCATGATGAATGATGAGCTCCCAAGGCTGTGGCTCAAAAGGCAGAGACCAGGAAAATCCTACATCATTGAAGACAAGATAGGAGTGCAAAACCTTTTGTTGAAGGGCTGTGAAAGTTCCTGTACATCAGGACTGTCTACACCAACACAGGACATCTGGTCTCCCAGACTTAGACAAAATGGGCCAACATGATCTCTTACTACACCAGTAATCATAGCAGGATTTGTGGCCATCCGTGCTGCTGATCTGCAGAAAGCAGATCCATGAACACATGGCATCACCGTGAGTGACCATCATTCCCACACATAATGGCTGGAGAATGAACCACTGGAACAATGAGTTTTGTCCAGGAGTAAAAATTTAAATTGCTGGAAAACCGTGCAAGTGTTTAGCCTAGAGCTCTGGAATTAGGAGCCACAGTGGCAATTAGGGAGGACGTAGCATCCTGAGGCTGTACAATGGAAGTATGATGCAAAATGCTCCATATTTCCTCCAGATGAGCAGGTCTGCATGCTCTGCCACTGGAGAGGGCTTCTAGCAGAACTCCAGGCATTCTCATTCCCAGATTGTAGCCTGGGTATTTCTGTACTGGGCTCCAGAACACAGCATACTATAAGATTTTATGTCTATCATAAAAAAATCAAGACAGGTGCCTTCCTGAGGTAATCAGTTTTACAAATGGACAAGTTTTCACTTATAACAGAGGAGAAGTGTCTTGGGATAAAACTGGAGCTGGTGTTATTTATTCAAAGTCCCTGAAACATCTCCATTTATACCAACTGATTTGGCCTTCGAGGTGTGAGAGAAGAATTTAGCCAGTGGGCAGCTCAGTTAGAAGAGCTGACAAGTGGAAGGCAGAGTACGAAGCTGTTTATGGGATGGCCTTTATGAAATTCTCCCAACAATTCTCAGACATTAATGAGAAACATCATGAGGTGACAGTGTTGACAAGTATTATCCTTGGTCCTGGTTATGCTATGATGCAGAGAGCAGAAGCAAAGGCAGTGTTTGTGATGCTACAGGACTTTTGTAAAGCAAGAAGCATTTATGAAAGGCACAGCTTGTTCATTCCAGACTTGCAGAAGCTCTTACTGAGGTTTTGTAAATACCTGGCATTGATAACCACGGTTCTTTACGTGCCTTGTACCTTAGGCTTTTCATAATGCCACTGTCCTTAAGACAAACCACAGCCCCCATTCAGAACAGGTTGTTACTCTGGTAGTTTTTTTCTATCAGCTCCAGAAAATAAAGTTGTATTTCATTCTATGGAGAAATAGCTGCTGTATGGCATGATCCTGCACCAAGAGAAGAAAAATCCCTGCAAAATATTTTTACAAATAGAGGGCTTTTATCACCATGTTGTGCTCTTTCCTTTAACTTGGTATAAGGATGGAATTGTATCTCAAACATCTCAGAACTGTTCTGCTTAGACCCAAGCAGGAGGGTGCTTGCCCCATACTGACTGGGGGTGGGGATGGGGTGCAGAATTTTAGGAGTGGTGGAGAAGGTGAAGAGACCTCAGGGCTGGGGGAGCACTGCCCCTCCAGAGCCACTGGGGTTTTGCTGCTGAGTGGGAAATTAGGGCAGGGCTTGGCTGAGCAGGGGTAGAGGTACCACAAGCATGGGGCCAGGTCAGGAGCAAAACCAGCACTGTGGCATCATTTAAAGACCACGAAGGGAAACCATTTTTTCTTGATCATATTATCTTTAAATAACTTTTATTGCCTTTTCTCTTACACATGCTCAAATTAAATTTGACTGGGCTTTTGGGGAACTAATATTGTCCGTAAAGTTAAGCACAGGTATAAGTGTTTTTTCTGGAGCAGACACAGTGTACAAAGCCCCTGGCAGGATCAACCATACACTACAAAGAATCTGCAGAATCTTTTTATACACTCAAGAATCTGCAGAAAGTAAATATGCCTTTTATGCACACAAGAATTTCTACAAGAAACCTGATTCTAGGAGTTATATTCATGTAGCTAAGAGTGCAGAAATTTCTCATGTAGCCTAAAGCAAATAATCTCAAATGTCCAATATTAATTGCAAGCTATTTGCAAATGGTCTGCAGCCAAAACTCATGTGCAGAAAAATTTATGACAAATAAATCTGTTTACCAGTCATTTCTCTGGGAAATAAAGGGCCAAGTTCAACAAGTCTTTCAAATCGTTTCATATAACTTTATTTTTAAACAAAGGTGCTTGCTATCATGCTGAGAATGTCAGAGCAATGCCCAAAACAGGTGTGCAAACAGGACTATAAGCAGCAGCATGGGCTGGGCCAGAAGGAGATCTTCAGAATGTGAGGAAAGATTTAATCATAATTAAAATCATCAAGAACTGAGAAAAGTCATAATGAGAAGGCAAGACTTGGATAGCTGAAATAAATTTGGGTTTTTTTATTTTAACTACCCATCCTTTGTGGTACCAAAATTTATTTTATTTAATTGATCTTGACTGATGTAATGGTATTTATTCTAATTATGCTCTTACTCTAATGCGTATTCTGATATCCTCTCTAGCAGTGCACAAACACAGGTTTGCCCAAATTCACCTCCAGTTGCCCTTGAGAAACAACAGACACACTGTAGCCCATAGGTCCTTAACTTCTTGTGTCAGCTGGGTCCTCACTGAGAACCTCCTGTGGCCTTCAGACTTGCTTTATGCACTACAGACAGGATGCTGCTGTCTGTCCCACGGTAACAGCCCATATCTGCTCCTGCCTGGAGAGGCCTTCAAGAGTCAGCTGGGGCCCATTAGGCATTTTACAGGATTATACTCTCTGCTTGTAGTCCTAGAGAAACTTGTACTCATTTTATTGGTGAAAGCAGCTGATGCTTTCGCATTCATGGTGCAGCTTACCTCTGGCAGGGCAACCATCACTGGATCCTCCCTGAAGGCTGGGATGAGGATATGGCTGAGAGGATGACAGGAGGAGGTGAACTGATGGCCAAGGAAAGGTCTGGGCAAGCCAGCTTTTCTCCAGCAGTCCACACAGCCCGTGCAGGAGGCAACAGTTGTTTTTCCTGAGCATAATTTGAAATGCAGGTGTGATGCAGCTGCATGAGAGGCTTGGACCATATGGAAGCACATTTTATTACCAAATAACCTTGACACACTTTACTGGCAGTTGCTGTCTAGTGTTGGCTTATTAGTCACTTTTCCCTTGTTGGAATATGGCAAGAAGTGTTAATGAAGAGGGTCTAATTTCACCATCTTTCTCAGCAGCATCCTAACTCCAGTGCATGCCCAGTGCAGATAGCCTTGCTTACTGTCTGCCTATTGAGTGCCTGTTTAGTCATCACTTTGCTGATACTTACAGGAAAGAACCATTGTTCCTGGGCTTCCTTGTCGATAGCACAAGTTCCTGAATTTCTACTTGTAAGTTAAAGAAAACACTTCTGAAGAAAGCCTTGGCTCTGATTCATAACCGTCAACATTTTCTGACTATAATCTGCATTAATTTGTTTGATTTTTTAATTCATAGCCTCTGAAACAGCAAGGGGAATTTAAGCAAACTTCTTTGGCCAAGATTATGGTGCAGCTCACAGGAATTGAACTGCCAAAACAATAGCAACCAGCAAACCTGTGTGACTGCCTGGAGAATCCTTGACTTTTGAAAGCTGCTCAGCCCTGCACTGCTGTTTGGAAGAGGAAAGCAAGGTGCTCTTCATGGGGTATTTTCAATGTAGCCAACATATTTATCAGGTCGGATCACAGGAAAGGAACATGGGCAAAAATAAATATTTTTAATTAATTGAATTGATAAGCATAATAGCTGCCTGGTTCAACATAATAAGGGACACAAATTATTCAGCCATTTGCCAATACCCATCTGGTACATTTGACTGGTTTATAATGTTAGTATTGCTGTTCAGCTAGGAAGCGAAAGAAATTATATCTTCTGGAAAATAGGAAGAAGAGAAACAAAGCATAGAAAATAGAAAGCTGGGGAGGCATCAATGTATCTAAAAAAAAAAATCACTAGGATAGAAGGGAATCTAAAACATTTGGGTAAGAATGAGACTTTTTTAATAAAGCAGAGACCAATATGGGTATATTGCTTTTTCTGTAGGCTGTGTCCTGAATATGTAGTAGGCTTCTTTATCTAGCTAACATTATAGGGAGATATGGAATTTACCTAGTTAAATGTGCTTAGATAATAAGAGTTTTTCATGTAAGTGCTGCTTTGTAATAGACATGGCCTTCACTGAGATAGTGAGTGATTTAGATAAAAAATGGGCATACTGTATTAACTTTGAAGATGTAATCTTCACTAGGAAGTTCTGAAAACCGAAACTAAATTAGCATTCTAGTAATTGTACATGTCCAGGGACATTTCAGTAGATAAGTGCAACAACAACAGCAGCTGAAAGCTGTTACACTCTTTGGCTGCTAAAAATGTGATCTACATGACATTTACATAAAATTACAGACTCATGTCACTCATGCCAAGCAGAAAAAAAACCAAAAACCAAAACCAGTAATATTGTAAAACATTGGGTGTTTGCATTAGTAAAGGTTAAGACTTAAGGCTTTTATAGGCTCAAGTCATGGTTCTGACTGTGTTTTCCTCTTAGACTGACATAGTTGCATCTGTGCAGCCCTGTGCACACACCCAGCTGAATAGCACAGCACGGGCACAGTAAGGCTGGTACATGCAGTGTGAATTATCTATAGGTATGCAATAAACATTTTTCCTGACAGCTGGCAGCCTCCATTCCCAAGCCTCTGGAACAGTGGGACTGCAAAAATACAGGAAAAGACATATCCCGTGTGCTTGCCATGATGCATGGGAACTGGCCAGGCAGTACAGGAAATCCTATGCAATATAAGCAGTGCAGCAACCCTGGCGGTCCCTAATATACCTGGGAGCTTCTCTGTAGGGAAGGGGGTGGCTGAACGTGGGTTGCAAACCCATGAGCTCATACTTTGGGGTGTTACTGCCTCTGCCTGCTCGGGGTCCAGCTGCACCAGTGCCTAAGCATCCTTCTCATGGAGCCAGCTGCTCACTCTGCTGCTCTCACTGACTTGAAGGAAGCTACTCATAGGCTTAAAATTAGCCCTGGAGCAGGGCCAGACTTCTCAGCACATTATGGGATAGAACTGTTGACAGACGATCTTAACTCTCTCGCTTGTGAGAGGTTTGTACACACGCTCGGCGGAGCTGCAGGACCAAGGTCTTGGCCTCACATTCTTGCTGAAAAGCCCGTGGTGCTTTTCATGAGAATTAAGATACCAGGATCATCAGTCTGACCAGATCAGATGCTGATGCCAGTAAAACCCTCCTGCCCTATCCTCCCTGGGTATCTGTAAACATCTGTGGTGAACCAGTCTGCCAAACCCCAGCCCCAAGTAGTGAGACTTTGAAACAGTTTGGTATTAGTTTGACTTTAATAGTGAAAAGTATTAACCAAGAAAGTAAATACTCAGAGGCTGATATTCCCAACTGCTATTTGTGTTCACATGTTCTGTGCTTATACAGAGACAAATTAGGGAGCACAGCTGAGGCATTCACAAAAAGCAAGGTGTTTCTGTGATGGGATTATGCCAGCAAGCAAGCAGATGAGTAGAAAAGTTAAACTGGAGTGCTATTTCATTGGGTTGCTTGGCAGATTTTTCTTCTGCTACAAGTTTGGGCATAATAATCTGATGAGGATGCTCTGCTTAAGAAAGAAGACCAAGGGAAGGAAGACAAAATGCTTGGCCCCAACAGGACAGCAGACTTTTGTCTTGCTAACCTGTATAATACTGCTGTTACAATGAGGTGGCAAGGCAAAAGTGCCGCGTGAGGCAGCCCCTGACCACAACAAAAAAAAATAAGACTGAATTAACAGTATGGAGCATGTTACATTTCCTGGACATCTTCTTTTCTTTATCTTACTTGGGTTTTTGATCTATCTCAGGAAGTGGCCTGAAAACACCCCTTTAGCCTCATGCATGGAAATTTTGTAATTACAGGGCTACATCGACAGGCTCCCACTCCTGTCATGACACTTGGCATGGTTTATGTGGTTTAAACAAGAGAGGGAAATAACTCACCTCCCCAAACCAGTGAAATAATGAGGAACAAAATGCACTCTTTTATCTTTTTGTCAAGTGAGGCAAGTCTATTATCTGCCCAAGCCTGTCTACCCCAGAGCAGCATTTTACAGGCTGATTAGTGTATAGCTTCCTGCAGTAAACTGCCTGCAGGGACCAGAACACAGGAGAGGAAAGAGAAATTCAGGGATGAGATTTAAGCTCCAGCCTTAGTTTTTGTTGCCTATTCTGTCTATTGAGATATTCTATGTCAATACATATTTAACTGATAATTCATGGATATTACATGACATGCAGGTACAAACAAGCATGCAAGCACAAAGTAGCCTACATCAACCCCAGGAGTCACTGCTGACTCTGAACCCAGAACAGTGCTAAATCAGGAAGGAGTGAACCATCTGGCTTTGGAAAAAGGCACCCCTGGAGCAGGTTGGTAGTAATGTCAGGCAAGTTTATAGCACAGTGCTGGAGTTCTGTAGAGCCATGGCCTCCAGATTTGAAAAGCCCCAGAGTAAATGCAATTGAAAAGAGTTTCTGCTACACTTAAAAACTATTAGCTCTTAATATTTTATATTCTTGGAAAGTAATTATGCCATGGCGAACTTGTAAAGGATTTCCTTGCATAATCTTGTTACTATTCAGTCAGAGATGCCTGTTAAAAATGGCTAATTGTATAGATACAACCAGATAAATGTATTTGTGACAACAGGAAGAACCAACCACTCATTAAGTGTCTAATTTGTATGGCAGAGCAGTGATATGACAGCAAATTTCTTACACCTCCGAACTGCTAATGCTTTATTGCATTGTGTAAAGCAGGACAAAGCTGGAAAGCCAACAGGATCTTTTGGGGTTAGTAACTAAGAATCTTTGAAAACCTTGGAAGTAGTATTTGCTGTCAGAGTGCATGACTGTGTGGAGTCCATAAGCACTGTAACAGAAGAACTGACACAAATGATAAGCAAGAAAGTGGCATTATTCCTAAAAAAGCTTTCTGAAGTTGTCTCAGCAATGGAAAGAGGTGACTTGAAGGCTAACTGGGAGCTTGTAGCACTTTTCTTTGTATGAGCCAATGCACAGCCCACTCAAATCAGCCCTGGTTCTGTGAAGGCAGCTGCAGTGCAGGGTTAGCAGGAGGAGCTTCTCTTCACCGAAACCAGAAAGATAATCAGCTTTTAGATCACAGATGTGATTTTGTTAGGTGCATTCATCTTGATTTGGAGATACACTTCAAATGAGCCTTTGTAATAGAATTTGAAGAGCCCTGCTGCCTTTTATTTATTTATTATTAGCAACATTATGCACTTTATTTGCTTAGATGTAAATATTTATTCCAGGTAAATGGGATAACCTTGGAAAACCACGGTGATGATACTGTGTGCATTAACTCTGTGCATTGTGCAAATCTTTACTTCAAATTTGATTTACATCAAATGTTTCTGTATCATCTGCTGAGATTGTCACAAAAATTAACTGCTTTGGTTTCCCTGATGAAGGTAAGTTAACATAACTCCCACTATCCAGCTAAATCCTGTGGGCTACCAGGATTATAGAGGAGACAGAGTGGGTGCAGACCCTGACCTCTCAGCTCCCTGGGAGGTGTTGAGAGGTGCTGTCTCACAAAACAGAGATAAATGAAAAAAGAGCAGAAAGATAATGAGAAAGATAAAATTGCACAAACCTTCTCCCTCACCCTCTCAAGAAGCCTTAACATCCAATGAACCTGAGCTAGTCAGGCATGCAAACCTTTCACACATCCAGAAGAGAATTATGGACCATACAATCAGCTGTTGTGAGAAAGAGAAGCTGTCCTAGATCAACTATTCCAGGTGTTTTCACAAAGAAGAACTGTTGCAGATATTGCAGCACTGGCAGGTAGCTGGACTGGGCATTCCCTTCCTGTTCAGTCATTTGGCACCAATCTTAAATTGCTATGAGTATTTTTCACAAAGAACAAGTATTTTTTTAAGCATATCATTTTCACCACTAGATTTTCCCAACCCAGAAAATTCTCTAGACATCAGACTATTGTCAGAACCATACTGAGGGGATTTGCACACTCCCAAGCAAGGTGTGATAAAAAGAAAGCAAATTTAACTTCAGAAGTCTGCCAAGGCATGGTATTGTGCCAATACCAGACCTCAGCAGAGGATTGTGTTCCCTCCCTGTGTCAGCTCCAAATGTTCCCTGTTCACTGCAGAAGCATAGCATGAGTATCAGCAGCTCCTGCAGAGCAGCCAGCATGCTGCTGTCATTGAGATAACCTGCCCATGGTTGGCCCTCACTCATCTTAAACCAGAGAGCATGTACAAGGAGAACAGTGCATCCAATTTTTTTTTCCTCTTCATTTCCCCGAAGCAAGGCAAACTAGCTTATAGCAGGATGGGGCACCATGAGCAGTCAGGGCACAGGACTGCAGCCCAGGGATCTCACCTCCATCCATGCTTGGACACACAATCACTGCCTCACATTCCCTGGCCACAAAACAGGAGCTGTGGTGCTCACCCAGCTCTGTGAAAAAGTACCTTCAGATCTACACACCTGAATGGCAGCAGAAGTGCTGTGAGCTATTTAAAAATTTTAACTTTTCTTACTTCAACATGAGATGAGATTTTTCTTAAAATAACTGCTGAGCAAGTACAGAGGCTGATAAGCAAAATCACACAGATCCCTTCAACACAGCTGAAATGAGAGCTGGATGATACACTTGGCACAGGAAAGTTTGGTGGAAGTACAAAAAGCTCTCCAAAGAATACTTAAAAGGTGTCAGTTCAGAAGAGGATAAAAGCCCAATTTTATTAGGGCAGAGGGGAAAGAAGAAACTGTAAAGAAGAGAACGTGTGAGGATCACAAAATGTAGACAAAATCCAGCCCAACAAAATACTCATGAATCCCAATGAATAGAAAAGGGAAAACACTACTTTTTTATCCTCTCTCACACATGAAACAGAACAGGAAAGAAGTTAAAAATTAAACACATCAGTTTTAAAACATAACTTCATTTGCAAACTCAATATATGAACTGAAAACTGCATCTGTTGTTGCTTTTTTCCCAACGGACTAAACAAGTTTTTGGTGGTTTGACTGACAGTGCAATGGAGACTTTTAGAAAATAAAGAAAACCTTTATCACTAATCAATCCTGCACTTGGAACAGTACAGGACTAGAAAAAAGCATGTGGACAAAAGCTTGTCTGAAGCCATCAGAATGTGATCCTAAGAAGCCATTTTTAGCAACTCTCTATTCAGTTGGCTCCTGCTCAATAATAAAGTTCCTTATTGCCTCCTTGTTCTGCACACAGCCAGTAAAGGATCAGGGATTTCCAGTTCTCTGGGATCATCCAAAGAATCACTGAATCACCCCCCTTCTTCATAGAAAATACACATGTGTATGCTAAATGTGTAATTTTTTCAGCTGTATGATACAGAATCAAGTCCCTCTCCAACCTAGTGAGTAGAAGAGAACGATCTCTTTCAAGTTATACTTGAAAAAATGCCTTCATTTGCAATGTATCAGGGACTGTAAAAAGACAACTGATGATAAGAGTTTTCTTAGCTAGCTTCTCCTAAACGGAAACGGGGTGGCAGCAAAGCTAGAAAGAGTTCCTTCAATTCACAAAGCCTCTCTGTGTCTTAACTGTACCTCAGATTTAAGCATTTAAGTCATAGTATGGCATTTAGTGGGAGGAAGACAGAAGTAGTAGGAAACTTTGTTCAGGTAGATTCATTCATCATGGATCTGGTAAAATGAAGAGTCCATAGGATATAAGTCAGTTTATATTTGGCACATGAAAAAAGTCAGCACTCACTGTGATAAGTTGTAGTGGATAGTTGCATTCTGAAATGAAGGCTTTATGCCATTTTTCTTTGGGGAACAATTTACAGACATAACTAACTGGTTCAATACTTACTGTAGAGATCAAAAGAATGTATTTTTTGTTTTGTGACCTCTTGGTGCCAGAGCCCAGTGATGCGGAGTATCCCATGAGGGCCACTGAGCCCACTGCAATAGCTGAGGCTGTGCCAGACTCCACACCTCAGCACAGGGACTGGAAGCATTGAGTCTCAGATAGTGCTATATGATGAATAACAAAACAAATAAACACAAAACAAACAATCAAACAAACAAAAAAACCAACCCCTCCCAAAAAAAGAGGAGAGTTAAAAAGTAAGGAGAGTTCTTGTTTCCCCTGGTACCTGCAACTGCAACCCATCGTCTTCCTCCCTCATCTCCACAAGCTGGCTGCTACCTCATGAGGCTCTACAAAGAGGTGTGTGCCTGCCAGCACCTTGCAGCTTGCAAAATATAGTTTGATGTCAAATCCACATTCAGAAATGCCTATTTTTTTCTACTCAGGTGCTTACATTGGCAACCTAGGATGTTGCTCTTAAGTGATGTTGGCTGCTTAACAATACAGTTTAATCTGTGTGATACTCAATTTGAATTAGAAAATGACAATGTTATCTCAAGAAAATGCTTCAGTCTCCTTTGGGATTTCTGCTCTTTTGCATTTTTTGTAAACTGCACTTATGTTTGGATCTGGTGATGGGAAGTGTACAGGATCTGGTGATGGGAAGTGTACAGGATCCTTCTCTTTTTAAAACAAAATTAATTTAAGTCCAGCAGGAAGAGCTTAATTATGAAAGAGTCCATATTTAGATTATTTTCCTTTTGTGTACAGCTGAGTGTATTTCCAGATCCCTTGAGTATCTGTCATGCTGTGGACAGCTATAAAACATATTCCACCCCTGAAAGTCATTCCAAAGGCAGAAGGAAGACAAGAAAGAATAACAAGCTGCAATGATCACAAAACTTAGGAAGAAGTCTCTTCCATCCTCAGAACACAAATTTACCTTATTTGACAGCACCATTGTTGAATTACTTTCAATAATTTGTCCTAAGTGTTAAAACTTGCCCAAAAAAATAAAAGCACAAAACCATTGAAAAATTTAAGTTAGAAAGGATCTCTGGAGATCATCTTGTTCTCCACTTAGAGCAGCTCCTGGATTACACCTAACATAAAAATTAGATCAGGTTCTCAGGGCCTTGTCTAGTCCAGTTTTTAATATCTTTGAGAACAGAAATTACATGGCCTTTCTGAACAACTTATTCAAGTGCCTGATTATCTATGTAGTGAAAAACTGAAAAATTGCTTGAACAAAGTCTAACAGAGGAGGACTGAAAAAAACCCGTTTGGTACTGTGTGAATACTAAGAGGCTTTAACTTCTCAAGAATGTATCAATTCCAATGGTTTCAAATGGGAAATTTAGCATTGTCAGCAGCACAAAGCCATAACTTTTATTAAAAAAAAAAAAAGTTGATTCAGCACATACTTACATTTCTGTTCCTACTTACTGATCTTTCTTTTGATCCAGTCAAATACTTCTAGAGAATGAAATTTACAGTTTCCAGTAGTAACATGTTAGTAATTTTAGTAATATTTCAGTAATAATTTAATGGCCAAAAGCACACACACTCACTTCCATAACATCTCTCTCTTCTAAACAGAAGAGAGCTTTAGGATGTGATATTCCAGAAAAAAACTCAAACCAAAACCAGTTTTTTGCTAAACTGAAATTAGTTTGGCTTTAATTTCTGATTGTCATTCTAATTTTTGTGGCTATAGTTTTCAGATGGATTTTCCTTGTATTTGTTGTACAATATTTATCAGTGTTATGCTGAATAATACAAACTCTATTTGCTTGTGCAACAAAAGACACAACAGCATAAATGGAATCTTTAGATAAACTTTCAAAACCTTTCAAAATCTGTCAAGCATAGAGAAAGATAGTCAAAAAAGGTGTGAAAATGTGAAAATTGGAGGTAAAAACATAATCACATGCTGTATTTAGATGGTAAAGTAAGTAGCCTCATTTAGAAACTCAAACAGTCTTACAGTGGAGGTGATGTAAAATATGAAGTCATATCTACTTCGAAGTGACTCCATTGAGAGATTAAATATCATCTTTCACACAATTTTATAATTCAACCAGTGCTCTATCACTATTTTATAGTTATTTTTATTTGCACTTGCATAATACTTTGGTTTTCATGTATCACAACACAAGTTTGATCCTCAAATTGCTTACAGTTTTTGAAGACTTGTAGAAAAGAGCTAGCTGTTTCCTTTCCAAGAACATATGGATCATGGTACAGCTGAACAGGATCACAGAATCTTATCTCCATCGTTATGACAAAATAAACAGTCATTACTAGTTGCAAAGAAAATAAGCTCTTCTGTAAGCAGAGCAGATCCCTAGTCTACCAGTTCACAAATACAAAAACAATGCTTTATGAAGGAAAAGTGTCATGAAAACCAGTTGATCATTAATGGCTGAGGAAAGAAAAATCTTCACATAGTAGAGACACGCTGAAGGCTCTTGGTGGATCACTAATACTGTTCACTCAAAGGTGGTTTTGACTTGTTTCTAAAGCTCAGGATTTCAAGCAAACACTTGATGGGCACACAGCTGTACCTGGTGTAGGGGACACTGGCAAGCACAGGTGATGTGCCTGCAGCTGTCAGTGGTGAGCACCCAGCGCCGTGCTTTGTGCCCAGCAAGGTGTACACTGCTGAGTGGAAAAGTAGTTGACCTTGGCATTGCCACAGTTTTGTCAGAAAGTCCACATGCTAATTAAATACACACTTAATGGTCGTAGTTAATAACACTCAACAATGTCTGACAATTTGCACACATAAGAACAAACCCAGGCTGAGCAAGCAACTGAACCACTGCTTCTAGTTTGTGATACTGCATAAAGGGTCCAAGCAGGGATTAAATCCTCCTTCAGCTAGGTACTGTACAAACAAATAGCAGGAAGAGAATCCCCCAACCGAGTTCACCACCTTAAGCAGTGCATTGCCAATAGCAGTATCACTTACAGCTGAGACTTGGCCACATTTTCTGAGTTAACAAGCAGGGCAGCAGTGTTTGGTATTAGATGGATTCTGTGAGAAATCTGGGGGCTGGCACTTGAGAGAGAAGTACTGGCAAGCAAAACGTAAAGAAACATCTTTATAATTTAGAATACAGCCACCACTTAAAAAGGACCCAAAAAATCATATAGTTTATTGTATGAGCAACTGATAGTCCAGGGAGAGCAAGTAATGAAAAATAATCATGGAGTGACAAACAGTGTGGCATTTATGTAATCAAAAAAAATAACTGGAGACAGGGTGTTTCTTTTAGAACAAAGACAGTATAATTAGTTTTTTCTTCCATTATACCCTTAGATATTACTGCAGAAAGGAGTGACAAGAGAAGGAAAAAAATGTCTTTTCAGGAGACACCTGCCTGTGCAGAGGGAGAGGAAATAAAGGAGTCCAGCAGCACCCAGCCTTCCCAGCATGGCAGGGGTTTTCTCCTTGCTCATGCCTGCTCACTCCTCACCCTGCTGACTCCCCAAGCACCACAGGTCTCCCCCTTCTCCTCAGGACATGACCCCATGCTGGCAAGTTCCTTTGCCTGAACTAGAGCTGCTGGAGCATCCTCCAGAGAAAAGACACTGCAACTATAGCCAGTACTGCTCCACCTGTGCTGTAGGTGATGCCATGCCTTGAGCGAAAAGCTGCAGAGGGGCTAGAATAAAGCTAGAGAATTAAACTTCAAGTAAATGGCAACGCATTTTCTTTGTTTTCCTGTCATCCTGTTACCCCTGTCCAGATCTTGTGCTCCATCTGCTCTTCCTCATTTTGAAGAGGCAGCTAGACAGATCCCAAAGTCAGTACTGCCAACCCCTAAAGCAGCTTTTCCTTTGGACCTGTGTGACTTTGTGTTGCTTGTATCCCCAGCAGTCCCACCACAGAGAACTGTCCCAGCCATTGAACCTAGTTTCATGCTCCATGTTCAGTATGGTATTTGCTGCCAGATGTCTTAGCATTACTGCAATTAAGTCATAAAGCAGATTCCAGTAAAAGTGAGCTGGGGTACTGGCACTTAAGTTCAATCAGAAAAACGACATGAGGGATCTCTCTCTTAATCCTGGTAAATAATATAAGTAAAGCCCCATGAAATCAAGGCATTTGAAATGCATCTTTATCCTAAACAGCAGATTTGCTCATTCCTGTGGTCCTCCATCACATTCGCTCTTCTCTCATTATTTAACATTTTACAAAATATTTCCTGGCATGCAACCACACAAATACAGGCAGATCATTATTCTCTAGCACCACAAACCCCTTCAGCTAAACCCTTCAGAGCCTCTGAGGTCCATGGAGCAGAGGCTCTGCCTTGTAGCTCAGTCACACAGGTTATGTCTGCAGGGAGGTAATGTGGGGATGATTAAGTTACAAAAGTACCGTGTGAAAACCATTAAGTGTCACAAGCTGTCTGGAGAGTGATTTTTACACTTATCAGCTTAATGGCTAGCAAAGGCCATTAGCTGCACTCTGAAAATTCCTCGCTGCTATTTGCGGGTCCCCACAGCATGGCACGGACACGCGCCGAGGACTCGCCTCGTGAAATCCTGCCCTTCTGGGAAGGTGGAATCAATTAGCACATAAGATGTGTGCTATGGGGAATGAGCCTTGCTGAGAACATCCCACAAGAGGTATCAGCTGGGCTGTTTGCTCACATGGAGCCTGTTAGTTACACAAACACAAGGAAAGAAGATAGTATTACAGGTGAAATCCTGCAGTTCTAATGAAAGTGAATTTGTTTCTCTTCCTGTTTTTCTGACTTATCCTTACTATTTGACCATTATTAGTGTGGCTTGTATGCTTGGTTAAATGACAGTTTTCTTCCTCCCATTCAACATTTCCTATGTCTCTCACTGATTTTAACTCAAAGAAATTGCAAAAGTACATAGACTTTTCTTGGGAGCAACACCGAGGAAGTTGTCCCTGATCCAGAAGGCTGTTTCAAAATACAGCTGGGAAAAATAAACCCTGAGAAACAGATCAAAAGTGGCAATTTCAGAAAGAAAAGCATGCTTTTTCAATTTTCATGTTCCAACAATCTTTGACCTTCCCATTAACATTTATCTTCTTCAGTTCAAGAAGGAAGCAGTGCTACCAGTATAAAAAAGTAAAGCCTCAAGAGCAGTAACATCTGGGGAGGGAAGCCTTGCTTTATCAGAAACAGCATAACCTGTACATTGATCACTCATCTTAATGCAAAGCTGAGGAATGAAATTCTCTTTTCTACCAGAGGATCTTGGGATGAACAAATGTTAATTCCTGCTGTCTGATCTGGTGATCCCTGAGCACTACTCAATCCATGTGAGTAATGAGATATAAAGTCAGTGTTAAATTCCATTTCTTATTCTGAAAGATGGAGTCCATGGACAAGGGGAAATAATCCCGGCCTTAATGAGGTTTTCCACTTCTTCTGGCTACTGTCTTACTCCCTAAAACTTTGGGACTGACAGTCAATATACGGGTGCAATCTGCCCTGCTGGCTGCCGTCAGGTGACACGTGCTGAGTGGGGGTGGTCTATGGCTGAAGAAGAAGAAGTAGCTCAGCAAGATAAGACTCTTCTGAGATCTTGGCAATAACACCTAGATCAAATTTTCAGATCTTGGCTACTTTTCAAAAGATTTGTAATTTGAAAAAAAAAGAAAGCAGATTTTTTTCAGGACCAATACACAAATTTAATTCTTTATGTTAAAAGTGATAGTTTTCCAAACAAACCCCACCATTTTAAGACTGGAAAGCAGATGATGATGATGATAAACATGATTATTATTATTATTATTATTGTTACTATAATATTATTGAAGCAGACCACCAGCATGGGCAATATCAATTCAAAGGGCTGACATCTGCAATAGCATTAATTAATTAGTAGTAACATTAATAATAGCCACTACTACCAAGCAAATAAAACTGTATTCTTCCTACTTTTAGAAGTCTGGGAGCAAGTAGGGTGGAGAATCCTGAAATGCTTCTCTCACCATAGAAATACAAAAACTAGTAGTTGCATCTTTTTATTCTGCAAAACTATGCAAAGCCTGTCATTAATCTGAAAAATCCACAGGCTTTTTTTCTTTATCAGCATACGTGACATTGACCTCAATATCAATTCACATAAGCTTCAATTTTCAGGAGGCAAGAGGGTAAGAGTGGGAGTGTCTCGAACAGAAAGAATTGAAAAATTCAGTGCAAAATATGAATACAATGAAGAACATATTAAGTAGGGAATTATAACACAAGCACTTTTTATTCCTTCAGCTCTGTAATACACAGATACACTGAGACTTGGGCAAAATCAAACTGAAGGTGGGTGGCATAAGATGCTCTCTCTTTTGTACAGAGTAAATGTATAAAACATCTAGGCTCTTGAAGAAACAGGATGGTTCAAAATTAGAAATCAGCTTTTAAAATAGGAGTTACCTGTAAGGATTGGGCTTGAGCTGTATGGTTACAGGGTCAGACCAAGAGCTGAAAAGGGAGCAGAAAATGCTGAAATTTTTTATTCTGTTTTGTTTAGGACAGTAGTGATGAGCTGCTTATGGTTAAATGGTAATTTTAAAAAGTGATAGAAAGGAGGGAGAGACTGAAAACAGACACAGAATCAAGAGAGGTATCATTAATTTTATATCATATTTTTCCCTGTAACTATGAACATCATCTGCCAATCTGAAAGCTCTTGTTGCTCTACAGGATATGGACTTGAAAGAAAGAATTACCAAAGTCTATGGTAATTGGACCTTTTATTTACTCTGCAATAAATAAAATTTCAACTAATTACTTTATTATAAACATATTTGCTTTTACTGACAGATCACAGGTTTTGATAAGTTTGGAAGAAAGACTTCCTTTCCTCCCAGAGTGCTGAATTTGTATTGTCCATTTGATGAAAATATGAAGTCATGTTCTTCATGTGACAATACAGGAGGGAAAAAAAAGGAAATGAAAAAAATATTATCAACTCAGCACCATAATTTCAGAACATTTTGGTGTATTTTATTGTTTCCTCTTTACCACCCCCTCCTTCTTATCTCATGTACAGGCCCATCTACAGTAATGTTTCAAATGAAAAGCCTTTTAGTAAGCCAACTACACCTTTCTCTAGGGAGTTCCCACTGAAATGCCTGATAACACCAAACAATGGAACTTTTTTCCAAGAGTTACAAAGCACAATGAAAATTACATAAATTATAATTTAGAAATTTCATCCATTTGAATACATTTTTCCTTCATTGTTCAGAGCATTTTTTCTAGAAAAACAAGCCATGATAAATCTTTCCACAGACTAACTTAATTAAGGCAGAAAATTAGCAGCAAGAGTGGGCTCCCTCAATTCCATTCTGTTATTTCTATTTTAGAATGCTTTTTATAAAAAAAAAGCAGTTAGAGAGCTGGGGAACTCAGGAGCCAAAGCTTTCCAAATATTTACAGCAACCAATTAAAACCATAGCAGAGGGGACACAGCTTAGTATATTGTAGGCTTGCATATCTATTGCATTTAGATAGACTGACCTCCAAAAAAAGAAATCCTGAGCCTCGTTCATGCAGCTAAATCAATGTATTGAACAAACTCGTGCTACCTTTCTTCATATAGGTACATAGGAGCTGGAGAAGTGTAGTTGCTTGAGCCTGTTTCTAGTGTTCCCTCATGCTGCCAGGGATGAGAATGGAAGTCCAGGAGAAAGGGGTCACCTACAAAGATCAAGGGACTCTGTGTGGAACATCATCACCTGGTGGACAAGACAGAGTCATTCCATGTTTTAGCTAATTGATTGCCCAGTTTAGGTGCCTAATTTACCTACATGCTGGTAGAGTTAAGTTCTCCAAATGCAGATAGTTACTTCAATTGTACATAAGAAGAAGAAGAAGAGGATGAGTTAGCCCTCTGAAAGAAAGCTCTTAAATACTACAAAGGGCCTGGCAGGAGGAAGCTGTCTCTGACAACCTGCAGTACCAGATCCCACCCAGCAAATTGGAGTTCTCACCCACACAGGAGAGCATGCTTGCCCAAAGGGTGATCTGCTCAGGCCAGGTTTGGTGTTCATGCCTCTCCTGGGTGCCCCCAAGAGGGGAAGGATGACCCAGGGGATACCCCTGCCTGGAGGAAGGACAACCAGCCTTGAAGGGCTGCTGCAGGCTGCATTCACCACGGCTGTTCAGCAAGTGGGTGGATGGATGCTTATCCACTTGAGGGCATGTAGAGGGGCTCCTTCAGACTGGGGCAGACAAGGACTCTGTTGTGGGGGCAGTCTCTAGCGATCTGATTATTGCCTAAAAGTGTGGGTGTGGGTTGCTAATACTAAGCTTATAATTTCTGGCATCAGTAGAGAGATTAAGTCCAAGAAAGAAGGATCAGTGTGGGGTTTAGGCAGACTACTTCCTATCCTGGGTTTTATGCTATTTCAATTTCTTTAGTCTTCTGCCAGGCCAATACACAGATCTGCAGGAATCTCTCTTCTTTCAGCTTCACACAGGCTTACAAATGCCAAAATTAACAAATCAATATTGCATTTAATTCCAGATGAGCACATCTGAATTTCTCCATCTTAAGATAATATTTTGCATTTTATCCAGAAGAAATGCTTGCATACTTAAACAACTAAGCAAAACATTTCAAAAATCAACTTTTAGCTCACATCTCTGCTCCTGAGTCCAAGAGTATGTATGAGTACTTCTCACTCTTTCCAGTCAGTGTTGTCTGGTGCAAGGGAGAATTAAGGAATTGGGCTCCAGCAGTGTCAGGCAATGAAAGAGAGCAATTGCAGACCCCTCGTGGGGGAGACACAGGCATCATGGCACTGCCAGGACTGGGGTCTGTCCAGACACTTCCAGCTGTGGAAGCCAGTTTCCAGCTGTGGGAACTGGTGGAAGTGCAGTGGTGGAAGCTGGGGTGCTGAGTACCACACTCCTGAGTGCTGGGGCTGGTGTTCCCATCAAGTCATAGCATGCACTGTCATTTACAAACTGCAGTCCCAGGGGCTTGGCCACAGCTCTACAGGAGGACTGCAGCAGGGAAGTTCATTGCACATGCAGAGCCTGTGCTCAAGGATCATTTCCTAACCATTGTACCCTCCTTTATTGTTTTCAGTGCTTCTTCACCATGCAGATGTTCTATTTGCAAAGGCAGGTGCAGTATGGCAGGGTCTCCCTAGGGGTAACACAGGACAACTCTTGCTGAAGTTCAGACATGACCTGCAGCAGCTCTCAGGTATTTCAGGTGAATCTGAGAATAAGACTTGGCAACAATTCAAGAGGTTTGAGTTCTGGGTTGTGTTGTCTACAAAGCCACCCCTGAACATTTTGTTTAAACATCTGTTACCCACACCAGCCCTCTCTTTCCAACCATTACAAAGCAATAGCAAAGCCTAAACTGAGGAATTTCTTAAAAATACTTCCATTGTAGGGGGCCGTGACAAATACCAGGCAAATTACCAAGAGATGTAGACATAAATCCTTAAGACTTTATATATATGGATTAAAAAGAATGGTTTGAATGTCAAAATAAATAAATATAAAGCTGATTTTATACTACAGGATTATGCTGGGGAGGAAGGTTTTCCTCCCGTCTTACACAACCAAACTTCAAAAGAAAACTCCCTGTTAAACACTACTGGATTTCTGCAGTCATGTGGATGACTTGGTAGGGGAGGACAAAACTTCTTTTTTTTTGTTGGAGGGAAAAGCTCCATTTGGAAGGTTTGGAAGCAATTTCTGCTCTCAGTTTGCAAAGTGCAAATCAGGACAGTTTGTAACAACATAGAGCTATTGAGATGCAGGGAACTATTTACATAAGTAAGGTAAGCAGGATTTGACCCAGCTCCATGAGCTCTGCAGATAGCATTGTCCTGTCAATTTTCACTCCCTACAGCAATGAAGCCAGATAAATGGCTTCCTGCCATATGGCATCACCTTTTTACGAGAGATCATGAGGGCACTGCCACCAGCCGATAGATGCTTTGGAGGGAAAATCCCACTTTGCTGCACACAACAATTTCCAGAATATTTTCCAAATCTGCCATGTACAATGAGTTCTCTACTGAAATATATAAAGATGTCCTGGGTAATGGTACCTGGAAAAATGAGACTTGTGTGTGCTACCTACAAGGTTTGATATCTTCAGCCCTCACCACTTGGCAGGTCGGAGATCTGCCTGAGTCACTCTTGCCTATTTTTGTTAGGCACAATTTTGTATGATCCCCCATGGGCCATTCATTTAAGAGTTGGACTCCATGACCCTTGTGGTCCCTTCCAACTCAGAATACTCTGTGATTCTATATTTTGATCCTTTTCTGATGCCTTCAAGGAGAGCAGATACCAGCCTGAGTTTTGAACACAACCTTTCAACAGAAAGCTTAGACTGTCACATGAAGTTTAATAGAAAGTTTAGCCTGTTAGTTAGTTAGAGATCTACCTCAGTATTTCCAGGCTGTGTTTTATCCACAGGTGCTGCCTCTCATCCTCTACTACCTGTCAACTATAGACTAGCTAGCTGTGATGTGTCTCATGATTGTGTGACACCAAAGAAAATCAGAGAAAATAAATTATGTTATTCAAACCTGACCACAGAAAAGAGCAAATCTCTCAGGAAAGCACTCCTCCCCTCTTATTTATGATATAAAACTCCAGAGTCTCACACCTCAGGAAGGGATTGCTTTACACTCTCACTCTATGTAAAATTTAGCCTGCCAAGAAGCAGCTGATAAACTCAAATCTCTCCTCACAGCATGAGTTTCTTAATGCCTCTGCCTCATTTGTTCATCAGCACTTTATGAGAAAATAAACAAAAACACTCTCTGTTTGCCCATTGTCATCAAGGGCATCTGAACACTTCCTGCCGGGAGAGGTGTCTGTACCACCCTTGGAGCAGAGGGGATCACATCTTTCTTCTGCCTCTGCATTTACAATGGCCCATCTACAAAGCTGGAATCCCAGGGAGCTTAGTCAAAAGTCTGAAGACACTGCAGGGTACATGTTATTGTCTAATAAGAGCAAGCAGTGCACACTGTTAGCACCAGCATCAGGCAAGTGTCAGCACCTCTGCATACTTGGATATCCCTAGGAGGAATCCTACTGCTCTTATGGAGCAGAAATTGTTACACATATAAAAAACGGACCATGGCAGTCATACAATGATTTTTGATAAATTAAAAAATTAAAATACATCCTTGATGTTCCCCTCTGGAAAGAGTTTTCTTTCTCACATCAGTTTGGAAGGGACACTTCTGCTTTTTTTCAGTTCATCCTATCAGCTACCTATCAGTGCAACAGTGGCTCAAAATATCCCAGGATCACAGGTTTCGGTTAAACTCACAGATGTCATCACAAGTCCACTGGCCAACATTTTAATGTTTTTTAAAGGGCACTTCTGTGAGAATCTCAATGCAGTTCTTACCATCCATCCCTCAAGCTAGGCAGCAGTGAATGTGCATTTTCCAAATGACTTTTCTCCAAGAGAATTGTTTTCTTCTTGTCTGCTTTTTGCAACCATTTCCCCCGAATCCATTTTTTCCCCCTTCCTTCTAACAGTATTTTTCTTCCTTGTTTTTAGCTTAACTGTATTATTTGACCCCACTTCTGCACCCCCACGTGCTGCTGCCAGACAAGTGAGGGGCAGCAGGTGTGCAGTTGGGAGGGAAGTTGTTCTTGTGGGCTTTGCTCATCCAGCATCTCTCTGAAGAGGGGGAGGAACCTGGTTTGCATGAAAGATGCCTAATAGCACTCATTTGCCTCCAACCTTCATGTGAGGTGCAGCATGGAAAAGGTGCTGGGGAGGGGATTCACAGTCTACAGGGAGGCTCCTGTGCCCAGAGACAGAGACAAAACAAGGACCTGCTTCTACCTTGCTCACTGTACCCTGAGAGAGAGGCTGTACATGTGCTATAACAAGGAAGGAATACTCTGTTAAGTCCTAATTATACCATTCTTAGGCAAAGGGAGGCCTAGGCAAAGGGAGATCTTCGCATCTTTCCTTTTCATCAATGGAATGGTTAACAAGGGGAAAAGGTGCCAGAGCAGAAGTGTCCTGGGCAGAGCTAGAGCAGCGCTGCCATTCCAAACAGAGTCCAGTTACATGTGTTGTCCCAAGGCTGGGACTCCCAGGGCTCCTTGTCCAGCACAGGCAGTGGGGCAGGATGTATCTCCAGCCCATGCACTGGCCTCCACCTCCGTGCCTGTACACTGTATTTGTGTGCAGCTAGCAGCGTGAATTGCGACAGCCTCTCAGAACTGCTGGAAAACCTGATGCAGACAGCACTCTTCCCAGCAGAAGTACCTCCTGTAAAAAAGGTCTTTTTGTTTGAAGTCAATTCTGAAGTGATTTTTGAAGAGTTTTGCAGTCTGCTTCAGTGGGGAACTGGGACTCCTAGACAGATTTCAAATGTCCCTCTTTTGAAGCTTTTATAATCTGCTACCAAGTGTTTTTCACATGGGATTTTTGCATTTTAACATTACAATATTGCATAAATATACCCAGATACATACATATACACAGAGAAACAGATATATAAAAAAGTAAAACAAAATAGAACACTAAGAAAAGTAACCAAAGCCAGGAATATCTCAGCAATTCTCACTGATTTGGTTTCTTGTACTGCCAGAGATCATTTTAAAAGTCAAATTCTCATCAGATATTGGGGAGGGAGGGAGGAAAGGGAAGGAAATTCATGACAGATTGTGCTGTGAATTCCTAAGCCTGGAGTTTTGTTTGTGATTTATCATTGCTAAGCCTTATCAACCACTGATTGAGTCTTTCCTCTCTCAGCCCTTGAGGTGCAGTCTGTGGTCTCCTGCGGTTCCCTCCCAGATGACCAGCTTCTCTAAATGCTAATCAGATGATACGGACCCTTCTGTGATCTTGTGAAGGGCTCTATCAGCAGTTTGGTAGAAACACCGTTATGTAAAAATGATACTCTCTTGTCATCTCTGAGAGGTGTCTGCCAGGAAGCAGGGTAGAAACACATCAAATGGTTTGTATATTGTCAGCTCCTGCAGTTCGCCCTCTGATGTGTTGAATTGTGGACAAATACTTACCTGGCATGGCTTGTTACAGAACTTGGGCTTTTGTGAAGAAAATAGATGTTTTACAACTCATTCATTTTGTGTCTTTATTTGCTAAGTTAAATTCAAACAGAAAACTACACTGTTCCAGATAGAATAAACTTGGGGCCAAGGTCCCCACAACTTTAGTTATTTCTCATGGAATATATCATGAATATCTACAGGCAACAAGGCCAGCAATCTCCTAACATATAAGCAAGCAATGAAGTAGTGTCTCCCAACACATAAGAAGGTAGCTATGCCACCAAACCACTATTTCTTGGGGATGCCACGCTAAGGGCAGAGGAGGAATTCTGCTTTGCCTGTTTGGGGGATCTGACTGGTACAATGCATATGTGATCCTTCCATTGCCAGCTGCTGGCTGAGTGGTCCTTGAATCAGAGGGGGGAAAGGGGCTGCCTCAAAAACTCTGTGTCTGCCCAGCACCTGCATTGTGGTACATCCACCAAGGGCCACCTCTGTGCTGCTTTATGGACACGTTGTCCAGGCACTACCTGGGATGCAGGCTCTCCAAGGACTTCTTGTACAGAGCTTGTGGGGTACTCCTCAGGTGTTTCTTCAAGCTCACTGGGTTGCAGCTCCCGGCCGTGGGCTAAGTGTCCACCTGACCATACCAATGTAACCCCATTTAACCAATAACCAAAATGCAATATAATATATAGGGTAATAAAAATGCCTACCCTTCCCTTTCACATGCCTTTCCCCATTCCACAAGGTGCCCAATCTCAGCAGAGAGGACAATGGTCTACTTCTCTCCTACCTCAGAGGAGGGTCTGGATTGCCCTCTGTGGACAATTGGGTTCCTGGGATAGTCCAGGGAGAGAGGAAGGCACCTTTCAGGCCTGGATTTCCCTCCAGAAACATGCAGAGGCACCCACATAGAATTTGCTTAAGGAGCTACAAGGGAAATCCACTCCAGCTGTGGAACATTATTCCACTATCCAAATACACAAACCATGCAAAATTCAATTAATTCCTTTTATCTACTAGTATTCAGGTTAAAGCTAACTCAGCTTGTGTCATTGAATATGCCTAAAAGTTTCAACCTGAGATCAGTCCACAATCATTTATTGGTATCAGTTTGCTCAGAAGCAAATAAAAACTACACCACTCTACACCCAAAAGTACCACGAAAGACCAACCACCTGAGTCACAATATGTTAGAAATCCTCTTCAACCAAGCCTACTGGATTTAAGCAATCCATAGAGATACTATCTTCTAAAAATGGCTAATAAAATGTGTCTTGGGAACACATGGCATCCCCAAACCTGAGCCATGAGGAACTCATTTCCAGCCCAAGAATTGCTTATGTGACAATTTTGGGAGCAAATCTGCTACCTGGCTCTCACACACCACCCACCCACAGACCATGCACAGATCCACAGGTCATTTCTTCTCCTGCAGCTCTCTGCCCTTGAAACTACAGTCTCCAGGTGAGAAAAACCAGTGGGGTTTCAGGGGCAGTACAATGGCCCCAAGCTACCCACAACCACCACACATTATTGGAGTGAGGGGGTTAAACTCACTCCAGGGCTGTTTTGCTTAATTAGTGGCAAAGCAGTTTCAGATATTAATTACCACTGGCACTACAGGGCCAAGTTCAGTTCCCCAAGCTTTATCCAGAAGTGTAGGAGACTATGAAGATAGAACTTGATATGTTTATCTTTGTGAAGCACGCTCTCTGCCTCAGTCGTGTGCCAGATGTAGCCACAGCTGCAGGAAGTTGTTTATCTGCCCTCCTGACCTTGCAGAAGTGTCGGGTGATGGTAAAATCATGTTTTTATTGAGCATCTCTTCTCTTCAACTGGAAATTCTTCCCCATCAGTTAAAATGCATTTTAAATTTTATAAGGAAGCCAAGCACTGATACTGCAGAGGTCTGTAATCCAAATATACCCTTTACGGTGTGCTTGCTAAAAGAGTTTATTTTGGTGAGCTAACTTGAAAATGTTCACCTTAGGGAAAAAAACTGGAATGTTTGAACACCTGCAGTAGCTACTGTTATTAGCACCCTTTTAAATCTCATAAATCTGTATATTTATTGCTCTTTACATCTCCATATTTTATAGAAACTTCATCTATCCCATTAGCTGTACCGTGACATTATTCTGGAGCATAAGGAAGATCCTAAGAGCCTTCGGCTGCAGTGTCCAGGACTACTGGGATACACAGGCACTTGGGACCCCTAGGATTTCGCTAAGAGTTGGAAACAAAATTATACTAGGTCCCTCTGAAAATTTTATTCTTTACAGTTCCCCAAAGGAGAAAAAGGATACCTTGTGTCAGATAATTCTGTCAAAATAAATTTACAGCTGCAAATGACAGAGCAAGAGCATTTGTCTGTAGAGCTAGATACTAATATACATTGATTGATCAACATTATGGTGTAAGTGATAGTCCTGAGCATGGGAGAAAAAGGATTAAGCAAAATACAAATGGTATGTATCCATCAACCTTATCACTCAGGAGAAAAAATAACAGTGTCATTAGCTAAGTTTCCAAAATAGCCCAGTTTCCTGCTTGAAAGTCAATCCTTCAGAAACAGGTTAAGCCTTCATTTTGTTATGACATGCTGGTAAAGTCACAAGGGTGCCTTTGGTCTTTTTCTGTCAACATTAACGAGCTAAGTGAAAATAATTGTTGCAATGGAAAATACTCACTTGGCGCATAATACATTACAATTATCAATATTTCTTTTTAGTTGAACAGAAAGATCTTCTTTACCCAAAAAAGTGAGTAAAAGGATTTGGTAATGCTTTGTTTTCATTTTTCCCTCTACCTTTAATCCCTTCATTTGAGTTGAATTAACATAGTAATTTTAGTAATTCTTTACCTTTTTCTTTTTCAGAATAAGCAATGCAATTAATAGTAATGTAGTCACTTGAATATTTGATCTTCCACATAACATTAAAATCAAGGCACATTCATTATGCCTGCTGGTGCTGTATTCAATTAGCTGCTTCTGCCTCCGCTGGTAACTTCCAGACATTCACAGTAGCTATGTTTAGACACATTTACTATGTGCTTATGACAAAACCAGAGCCATGGATGCTTTAAAGCTTGGAGTACATCCCCATAAAGACGAGGCTGCTCTTGAAGGTTTGTATCGACTGGAGGTCAAATTTGAGAATTACATAATTCTTTGCTGCAATCTCATTTGTTAGGGCCCAGAGATAATCTGTTTACATTTGGATACAGACCTGATTTTTTTTTAAGTTAATTTAGTGTTCTTGAAAGAGCTGGGAACAAATATCTTATTTAGCCATAGGGGAATGACAACTCGGCTAGGAGCAGTGTAAATTCCCCACCTGTTCCTGATGAGGTGCTTCATTTCTTTTCTGATAAACATCCTGTTGGGGATGAATGGGTAGGTCTGTCTCTACAGTCATTTTGGCCCTGGAACGCTTACTTAGTCCTTGGGAAAACTGCCTGCTAAAAACAGCCATGGTGGCAGTAGCATGGTGTGGCTACTTGTAGTTTTAAGATTCAATAGTTCCTTTCACATGGGACACCCAGTAACCATTAAGGCCAGTAACTCACTTACTGGTGACATGAGGACAGACTAAACCTACAAGTAAATTCCTCACCCCAGATCTTCGAGCTTAACAGTGGAAAGTAAATCTTAATTTGTTTATCTGGGCAATTAGATGCTGAATTATATAAACTTAGAGCAACCATTTCTTCATAATATTAGCTTGACTATGTGTATTATATGAATCTTTGCTTTCTAAAATCCCCTTTTCCATAGGCAGAGATCCACTCTAAGCAAAATAACCCTCAAAGAGGACCTAGAACATCATATGGTTATATGTGAACACAGCAGAAACCTGCTCTCCTCACACAATTATCCTCATGCATTTTCAGTGCCATATGATTTTGACATGCAAAATATTTGAGGTTTCAAACCAGATAATTAGGCAGACCAAACGAACCCACTGTCATTCAAACCAAATGGTATTCAGGTATTTATGTAGTACTGATTGAACGCCTCTTGCAGTAGGATGCCCTCTGCAATTCCTGGTGATATAATATACACTGAGTAGGAAGGTTAGATTTCTTCTTTATGTGTCATGGATTAAATTGCTGCCAGAGCAGAGGGATTCATTCTGGTGCTTGCAATCAAGGAGCGACCCTGCTCAATTGGAAGAGAGTCAAAGAACAGTCATAAAGGATATATGTCTTTCATGGACAGATACCAGTGGTAGTTCTTATTCAAATTAACAAATCAGAACAGAGATTATTTGATCATAGGTGCACTTGTGTTGAGCCTACAAGCTGGATATTTTAATCTGTAGGAGACCAAAGTATAATAAGTCCACGGAGTGAGAAGTTGAAGCCACACAAATTCAGTCCAGAGATAAAAGTGCAAGCTCTTTGGCTGTAAGAATAATTAATCACTGGAAAAACTTACCAAAATTTGTGGGACTTCTCCACCACGGAAAATTTGTAAGGCAAGAGTACTTTTTATTTTTTTTTTCCTAAAAGGTGATGTAGGTCAAACTTTCATGGAAGTCTCATGCCTTTGCTGGGGAGGAAGACATCCTGTATGTCCACAGAGGCTTTGGAGTTTATGAAACTGTTAAAACTGAAGTCACAAAGATTCATTTTGATTAGAATTATTTAAAATGCTGTATACAGGAAAAATAGAATTAAAATCTCGATTAAATATCATGGTGATATACACATTCTCACAAAACAGTCCACGAGAAATGAATCAAAAAAGTGCTCCTAAATGCACCATTGGGAAATTTGCGACAGCTCTTGTTTAAAAATACCCCACAAGCTCTCCATGCCTGCTGGTGCTTTTTCTGTAAAAACCTCCAGTTGAGAGCAATACAAACGATGGTGCTATGAGAAACTCAGGGCTGCACTCTATAGGCAATTTCAACTCAAGCATAAAACAATAGAGGTGATATTTCATATGAGGCATCAGTAATGTTCAACAGCTTCCTTAAACACAAACATTTAAAAAATTAGTGTTCTGATCTTTTCTGTCATTCTGTTTCATTAAGAGTTCTAAAAGCTGAACAAACTCTTTTATGTATCCTCCAGAGATTTATCTTTTCATGTCTCTAGTGTCTATATTCATTTTGCCTTCTGTTCAGACAATAAATCAAGGTTCCAAATCAGATATTTGTAATAAGTCTATAAAGAAAACAGAAAGAGGTGTGGTGAGTTTATCAGCTTGAGCCACACATTTAAGTTTCTGGTGTACATAAAAATTCCAGACTTAAGTCTCTCGACTCTCCCTTCGAAAACATTTCCTGTATAGTTAGGAGGAAAAAAAAATAAGAAAAAAAGAAGAAAAAAGAAGAAAAAGGAGATGGGGAGAGAGAAAGAGAGGGAGGGAGATTTCTGGAAGGACACACATAAAAAAGCTATAGTAGCACACTTTATTAGATCCTCAGCAGCAGCATGGCATGTTCAGACCAGCGCAAGGTGCTCCCATGTAGGCCAGCCTGACTGCAGAACTCACTAACCACATTTGATTTCCAAAGCAGAGAATGGAGGTAAGAAGCAGTGCTATTACTTCCTGCAATACAGTCTGTTCTTCTTTTCCATCACAAAATGAAGAAAGAATCCTCTTTCGTTTTTGTGGGTGTGCACAAAGGCTTTGGTACAGGCCAGACTGGAGCTCCTGCAAGGTGGGAGCCAGCCCCCTCCATGGGCGAGGGCTCCAGGCTGCTGGTGGGCAGCAGCAGGATAGCTCCATGTCAGCCCCACAAACAGGAACCCAAAACCCCAGGGTGGAAACTTCGTGCTGCACAGAAATCCCTTTGTTTTTCCTTCCCTGGCATCTCAAAAATCCTGTACAATAACAGCTTAGTACTAGTCACAGAAAGGCTTAGAGAGCTGCAAAGATTTACTCTCATTTCCTCCTAAGTAGTGTCTTCTAATTCATCAGATCACTTCCAAGTCTCTTTAGATCTAAGTGGAAACAAATGCTGCATGCAAAAGAAAGGAATTGAGCAGAGAAAACCGTACACCGTCATTGCATTTTTAGGTGTGACAAACACTGAAACTGCCTCTCCAGTACATCACTCGAGCACAGGTCACTGGGAATTAATCTATGCTTTTCCTTAAGTCCTCAGGCCATAAGGAAGCTGTTGATTCGATTTGGAGATAAAGTAGAGAATTTAGAAGGCTAAAACTCTCTGTATTGGGGTGAAACGAAAAACTATGTTTCTTCAGCCAGGATGAATTTTTGGAGAGCTTATGAGAAGATCAGGAGTTGAATTCAACCACAGGCAACCTTGGTAGTAACTGCTGAGTCCAAATATTTCCAACAGACCCTCTGATCACTAAGAACTGGGAGGCAGCGAGACACTACTAAAACTGATTTTTGCAGAAGTGAGAAGGAAGCAAATGCTGCCATCCCCTGACACCTGGTCAGGCAGGGACTGAGGGCAAGCAGAAGCACTCTGCATGACTGTTGCACTGGTAGTCCCAACAAAATGCAGGAGTGACAGGCAGCAGGCTGGCCATTCAGTGGGCATTCACGGTTCTTAACATATATTGCTCATGACTGTCAGATCTCTGACTATTGTGCTAATCAATATCAGGAAGGTCCTGAGCTTAACACTATCCCTGTTCAGCAAAGCCACTGAAACTTGTGTTTAATCCCTTGCTGAATAGGGAGGGACTCCTGACATAAGACCTAAGTCAGCTGCAAGATGACTGAATCTAAAGGAATCAGGGAGAGTCTCTTGGCCAGCAGCATTTTCTCACCTTCTCAGGCTAGCCCATCCAGCCCAGACCCACCATGCAGGATGCCCAGTGCTTACATCCCTATATCCCTGCCAATGACAGTGGAGACAGGGCCACTCATACCCCTCTGACATGGCGTAAATGAGTGGCAGTTAAGGAGAGGTCTTTATCACTTACTGCCCTGTCTATGCTGAGTACTGGCTTAGACAAACTAGCCTAGAAGGTTTAATTATCTGGCTGTATTTCTCCTCACACCCATGGGCTGCACAGTTGGAAAGGAAAACCTAAATTGTTTACATAGTGGTACAAATTGCTGTGGTTTTTCACCTCTCTCTCTCTTCCTTCTCTAACTGCTTCAGGAGTCATTTCAGCAGGAATAGTATTCTGAATGTAAAGCTCAGCACAGCTATGGGTAAAGCACATTGCTGTGAGCTCCTGGCACATTGCTATGTTCCTGGCACAAAGACCAGAAGCACATGCAAATAATACATCCCTATTGCTCTGACAGTCATCTTGTTACTCTCAGTCCAAGGAGTTTGAAACCTGTCAGGATAAGATTTCATTAAAACAGCCAAGAAACTGCAGTCTGGAGAACACAGCCTGCATCTCCTCCTAGGTAACGTGCCAGCCCCATGTGACCTCAGCTTTGTTTTGAGTTGGGACAATGAGAATGTTTATTAACTGCTGTCTCAGCTGCTGAACTGAGATGAATCACACAGTGAATCTGGCAAGCAAGTTATGATGTTGGCCAAAGCTGCTTGCAGCATCTGAACTCAGGGGCTGGGATTATGTATGGCCAGAGACCCCCCATGCCTCAATCATATCTACCCACTCATAACTGTTAATTTTTCCAGACCTTAGTTCAGAGAGCAGCAGAGCAGCATGTGCCAGTGCAAATACACAGGTAAGGCACTACAAGTAATTAACTTGTGGATGACCTTTTATCTGCTTTAACACTTCCAGGGCTCTTTTTAAATTTTTTTTCCCAGCCATACACGCAGATGCCAATGAAGTGGACACCAACATGCTTGTCTAGCTGTATCACAAGAAGCCACTCTGGTTTCTCAAGTATCTATCAAATCCAGAAGACTGTTTCCACTGGGAGAAGATGCAGCATATTTTCAAAAGTGCTATAAAACCAATGCAAGCCCCTAGCTCCTCTGGTTTGCTACTCCCATTTTAAATGATTTGCCTCTTAATTCTGTGTCCCCAGATCAGAAGCTAATCCTGTGCCATCATGTGTATGACAGACTTGGTAAGTAAGGAAATCTCAGCTCTCCTACCTAAAAATCACCAGATATTTGTCACTGATTGGCTGCACCTGAACATGCTTGCAGCATGCAGTGCTCTTCAGGCACTGCTTCTCCCTCAGCCGAAGTTAGTATTTATCACAGTTCTACTGGCATTTGTAGTGTTAAGCCTCTAATAATTATTTATTGAGAAAATTACTAACATACCACTTTCTTGATGAATATTTACCAGAGATTTTCAGTCAGTAAGCACACCAAGGAAAAAAAATCCTTTAAAAATCTGTTACTGCAAAAAATTAATTAGAAAAGCAAGACAAGATAAGAATTAATCAAACAGCTGGCAAAAAGTAGTACAAAACTTAAGCACATGCCCACAAGGGAAGAAGTACACAACCAAGGGTTTGAGAGAATAAAAGAAGATGTGTAAGCTAAAGTTGAACTGATTCGCTTCTCACTCCAGACTTCATTCAGAACTAGACTGGGATTTGTAACAAAAACTACAGATAAAATTGACTTCCTTTGAATACAATCCCATTCTCTTGCACCTTCACTTGAAAATACTGCAAAGCCAGCACTAGTTTGTCTCATTTACCACATCAGACTGAAAGGTTGAGCTCAGATGTATTAAGGATCAAGTCCTGCTAAGGTAACCTAGCAGTTTGAAGTAAAAACCATATAGTGTTAGTACAGACCCTGCATTTTTTTTGCCCTTTGTAGCAATGTGGCATTAATGTGGCATTAATAAGAAAGCGAAGATGTTAAATTGTCTTTCAATATTACACTAAATTAGTTAATCAGGAAGAGTTAATTTGCCCAGATTATATTTATACAATAAGGATAAATGAAAAAAATCTCTGAATATTCATCAACAGCTTTCATTTCCCTTGTGACATGTTTACCTTTAGCAACACAAATTATTTTCTACAGCTGTTTTTACAGCTGTTAACTGTACGTAGTAGTTGAAAACCTGAATTTCTTTTCAGTCACAGGTCATAGACAGTAAGGGTTCATTGAGTCTCTGCATCTTTCCCAAGGCAGGATCACCAGTAAGTATGAGCAGATGCATGAATTTAGCCGATGACTTCATGTTATGGCAGAGCACTGATAACATAGGGGAAAACTATACATCTGCATTCTGGAACAGGCAGCCTGGCATTTTCAAACCTAATGTTTGCCTTTTTACAACAGGTGCCATCCCTGGGACACAGACACTTTCTTTAGCTCCCATACAAAGAGAGAGGTACCCACTCCAGATAATGCCCAGTTGAGAAGGTGCTTCTGCTACTCAGTAATATCATTCTCAGAGTCCATGACAAATGTGGGTCCTGCTCCTGTTCATGATTTCATGTATAGACTATGTCCTAAAATTCCTTCTGTTTCTGAGATTATTCTTATTAAACAGGTACTGGCATTAAAACACTTTTCATTCACGATCCCAGAGGGTGTAGGAAAAGCCCACTAATGTCATCCATTTCCATGGAGTGTATAAAGCAGCATAGAAATGGTCTGTGCTTCCTCAAGGGAATTTTGATTCTTCCCAAATGTGAGCTATAAATGTTGTTACTACCTTTCTCACTGCCTGCCAAGTCTATTTAGAGCTTTCATTCTTCAGCTGATATCCCTGAGAAAGCTAACTGCCCTCCATTACTTTTATCAGCCTTGGCAGGCAGTTAGTGCCCCCGAACTCTCAAATCTTGTATTTGAGTCTGAAAGTTTCAAAAAGAATCTCAGGGAGAAATGTTACTTTTGAACCCATGCCTGAATGCAATCTGTCTATTCCAGGAAAATCCCGATCACTTTGCAAGAAAATATGTTCTGGCAGATTTCTAAATTAAAAAAAAAAAAAAAAAATTCAGAAGACAGAGACAGGTATGTCCTTTGAGAATTTTTGTACAGAGTCAGACAATTATTTGCTACTCTTAGGGCCCTAATTTTGCCCCTGCCAAGCCCTGTGGTTGTAGCATGGACCAGTGCCCTTTGACAAGAAAACTATTAAGGACTCATTCCTGAGAATTTTAAGTTATCTTCCCTGCTGTCATTTTAACCATAGCTTATTTATAATCTTAAGTAAAGGTGTATTTGCTTTTCATTAAGATATATTGAAAATCAAAATAATTCAAGTGATAATTATGAGCTTTAGGCATTTTTCTCCCTTACAAACTTCCTTAGATAATGATAATTTCTCAAAAATCCAAATGCCAGTTCACATAGCAAACAACAACTTGCCCAGACTTAGCCTTCATAGCATATTACCAATCTGAGATCAATACCATATCATACAAGCTGAATAACGCTGCTTGTATTCCCAGGGTGAAACTCCAGACTGTCTCAGATTCCAGGCTGACTGTGTCAGCAAGATACTAGCTAGCTGTGTTTGGTGAAAACTCAGCAAATAATACATCTGAATGGAGAATAAATCATGTATGTTAGTACCATGGCTCTAAGACATGTTGAAGTCGCACCTTGAAGTCTATGGATTCCTGTGCACGAATTATGAATGAAGGTCTATGCAAATATAACAGTGTTCATCCCAGGAGCATGGCACCAATCCTGAACAGGAGCTCTCATCTTATCAGACACTGATTCCTGCTTTACATCAGCTAGTGGAAACACATTTCATAATTTGAAAGCCAAGGACACAGTCATCCCTTGAATGGTGGGAAGTGCGTTTCAGTGTAAGTTTCTCACAACTCTAAGCATAGTTTCTTTGTGCTCTGCAATTTGTTTTCTGGGCCACAGCATCTCAGTATATTCTGCCAGTGATCAAAACTGTGATCAGTAGGGCACAGGCTTGCATTTTGAACTTTAAAATGCAGCAATCTGATGGCTTTCTTGGTTTACTTGCCCACAAATTACAGAAATGTATGACTTTACCCCATTGTGTTAACTAGTTGAATCAAAGAATGTTTGGACAACTAAGGTTTCTAGACCCACTAGTACCAACCCAATAAACACAGATCATTACATCCTATAAACAAGTGTCTAGATTTTAAAAGCCTCACCCGTCCTGGCTTTAAGCATTTTGATACAACTCTGAAAGACTGTGGCCTCTAATTCTACTTTCACATTGTCTTTGTGCTAAATTCACATTGAATCCTGTTTCAGAGATTGCCAAGAAACCTAACCGTAGCTGTTTTGCTCAAAAAGTTTTTGGGCTTCATTAGCAAACAAAAATATTTGTTGGAAAGAAAAGTCTAAACAAAGCAACTATCTGAGTTGAATAACTGAATCATTTCCCTACTCTCCCTTATAAACGGAAAGAAAAAAAAACAAAATAAAACAAAAAAGCCCCAATAAAATCACTATATATTATAGGTGGGTAAGTCTATTAAGTCTGGAGTTGCAGTGAAATCTGCTGTGGGCTGGCCAGTAAATGATGCTGATTTTTGTCCTTCATGCAGACAAATTCCTTTGAATAATATGATGGCCTGAGTTGAAAATCTCCAAAGCAGAGCTTTCCTGTCCCACACCCTACAAGCATTTCATGAAGTTCTATCAGACATTATGGTCCACAGTGGCCCACACAAGCCCAGCTTCGTGACACAGAAATCTGAGCTCTTGTCTGACCTCTCCAGCCTTTCCTATATGGTTCAGCCAAGCCTTGATCTTCCTCTCTGCTTTTGCACCACCATCTTTCCAGGCTCTCTCTCTATTCTCCATGCACTAAAACCTAATAAGTTTTGTTATAAGGATGTCTCACAGAAGCCTATAAGCTGTCTGGGTAGGTCTCCTTTAACAGGCAGGAGTCACAAAGTAGATACATTTATAGATCTCTTCCATGATATGGGCTTTTGTGAAAACGTCTTTTTTTTAACTTAGTGAAAACCTCTTTGCATGACTCTCATCAAACCAACACTAGATCCAGAAGCATAAATAATTTATACCCACTTTTATTCTGGATCCTCTAAGATACTCTTTCCCTCAAGTGGACCTTCAGCAGGGAGGACAATGCAGCTCAGCAGCTGAGACATCCATGCTCAGAAAGAAAAAAATTGACACTCTGGAGATACCTGTCTCCATCAGTTATATCAGATAGTTTCATCCATTTACCTAATTTTCAGATGGATAAAGTTAGGTAAGTTGAACTCCACCCCTCAAGATGGAATAAGTGTAATGGAGCTGAGAACAAATATTTGCCACAGAAAGCCAACAAGCAACAACAAACATCTGCAATTGTCGAAGTTCGAAGCCTACAAATGCAAAAATCAGCTGTGTCAGACAGCTAACGTGAGGAGAGGCTGCCAGGTGGGAGTCCTGCAGCACTGCTGCTGGGAGGATGCTGGAAGGATGCTGGGAAGATGCTGGAAAGATGCTGGGAATATGCTGGGAAGATGCTGGGAAGATGCTCGGGGCACTCCCAGGCCCAGAAGCTGGAGCCCAGCGCAGGGCAGGCGGGTTTCGGGAAACCAAAGAGTGCTGGTGCCACCTAGAGGGAATAAGTAGGGAAATCGTCACTGCACACGGCTTCACACAATTTGCCATAATTGTATAGCACTGGGGGAAAAAAAAACTAGAAAAAAGGGCTCTCTCTTACCGCTGTGCAAACCATTTACACAATATGGGCAGTAGCAGTGTAAAACTTGCATCTGCATCTCATTTTAGCTTGAAATTATAAATGCAGAGAGTATATTTAAGACAACCGACGACTGATTCCTCTTCCCTTGAAACAATTTCCTAGCCACACAGCTGTACTCCTTCCCTTCTTCCTCCAATTATCTGAACTCTGAGGAAATAGTCAACAAGCGGACCACACTGGAGGCTGGATCCCACTTTCCTGTAGCAACAGCCATGGCTGTAGCCAGCTGGAGTGGAGGGTGCCTTGGGCATCCAGGAAGCACTGACTCTGTGGTCAGGAAAGCCTTGGGGGTTCAACTCCACAGTCCTCTGCAGACCACCAGCTTTTCCAAATGATCCATCTGGAGTCTAGCGTCTTCCTGCCTAACTTAAATCTGCTCTGCATTATAGCAGGAAAAGGGCCTGCATCCATAAGCAAAGTAAGGATTCAAGCATAAACATAAACCATTGTAATTCTTCCATCATTAAATCTGCCACCTACAGCCTGTAGGTTTTACCATGATTACAGCAGTGACAATAACTTACAAGGACACTACGGAGCTTGGGGAAGTGTTGCTGAGAGGTGGACTCTGCGACCCTTTTGTAGTAGGTTAAAGTAATTTCTGAGTAAGTGTTGACCAAAACATTATGCACCACAGCACTTTCCTTTAAGTTTCTGCAAATGATCACTGCCATAGGTTGGTCCATGGGGACAGCATTCATGCTGTGGCTCTTATTTGCCCCATAGGAAATCCCACATGGCAGCTGTACTGAAGCTGATTGTTAAGATATTAAAAGAGACCTGTTCTACCTGTTATGGCTGCAGTTTTCTCAAACACTAATTCTCTCCCTTCCCACCTTTGTGTCCTGGTAGAGTGCAGAACAAGTGTTAGGCCATGCCTACTAAATCCCTCTTTGTCAGGCTTTGCTCCTAGTAACACTGCAGTCCACACATCATGGCTGGCAACACTGCTTGCCATGTAGAATTAGTGCCTCATACACTTGTACCCAGATGTAGAAAATCCCTGGTCTTCATTCCTTAAAGCTTAGTTCATGAATGAGCTATTTGATATTAAATATTTGGTAGTTCACTGGCCTCTGTGGGAGCTGTACCTCTAAGGTGCTGGGTTAGATAAATTTGGAAGATTATTGAAGTGCCAAAAAGTTGAGTACCTGTCACCCTAAACGGGAACATGGCAAGATGCACTGCATGTCTTCGTGTATGTGGGACTGTCCTGCTGGAGTCCTGCTGTCATACACCAGATGTATTCCCCAGCAGCACACCTGTAGGCACTCTGGTCTTCACTGTCTCATGGGCACTCTAACAGACACATTCCTTATTCTTCACTTTACAAACTTTACATTCCCAAAGCCCAAACTCTACAGAAAAATTTCTTTTGAGTGCTGTGGAAGCCAAGGATCCACTCGGACTGTTGCAGAGCCATGCTATACACCCAGCCAAGAGTCTTTAGACCATGACTTCATGAAAATGGCAAGTGCACTGGCCAACAAAATTGCTGAGTGAAGCTGTTTCAAGTTTTAGAAGGTTGCTGCTCAAAGGAAGGACTTGCTTCATAGGCCAGACCATTGCTGCCCCTTGTCTTACCTGTGTCGTAGAAGCTGTAAAAGGAGCAAACTGCAGAGACAAGGCTGCAAGATGTCTCCTTTTTGTTTCAGAAAGGAGATGAGGCTGAAAAGAAAGAGTGCCATGTTTCAGAGAGACACACTGCAAGAGTGGACAATGTCCAGCTGAGGGGAATGTGCATCACAAGAGGACAGGGTGCCTCAAGTCAGGACCTGCAGAAGCACATTACAGCTGTGACCTGCACGCTGTCACAGACAGCTCCTGTGCCATCACTGCTTGCAAAGCAGGCATAGCTGCTCCCTTATTACACATGCCCTGCTCTGCTGGAGCCAGTCATCACAGCAGCACTTTGGAAATGTGGCCAGAGATAAGCACAGCAAGGCAGCTGCTGACTGAGCTCCCCAGCTACAGGGCTGGGAAAGTGGGATTGTGATACCCCTACCTCCTGCCCAGCACAGCCTGGACATGCTCTCCTTCCCCCTGCTCTCACCAGCTGGGGGACTACCCACACATATCCAGCTCCTTCCACTCAGTCCCCAAAGGTTTACATCCACCTGCCTGATGTATTCATCTCCTGCTAATTACCAGAACCATTTGGCCATGAAATCCTTGAACCAGATTTAGGTTTCAGTTATACAGAATTGACAAGAGAATTAGACTGAGTGCCGAGCAATGACATAAATTATATTTAATTAAATTTATTTATTATAACCTGTCATGCAGATAGAACCAGAGTGCTACGAATGCATTTTAGCAGGAAATGTGAACTTCAATGATTTTTTTCCCAAAGCAGTGTTATTGACGTCATGAGTGCTTCAGCAGTGCATGTCCTGCTTTGAAGGATTCGCTGATGGCATTGATTAATGCAGTCTCTTGGGTTGCAATGCAGGATGTGACCAAAAGTATGTATTCATCTGTTGAGGTCGGGTGAGACAGTGATCCTTATCTCTGTGGGAGATATTCTCTGTTAATGGGCCATCTGTTAAAACCAGGTGAGGCGGTCATCTTCACCTTTTCCACAACCCATCCTTCCTCCAGGAAGATATTGTCTGTTAATGGGCCATTGAGTCTCATTGAATGACTGATAAAATTACATCATCCCATTGGATGATTGGATCCCCAGCCAGGGAGAGGAGCCAAGCCTTCCCTACCTAGATAAAAGCTGAGATTTCGAACACCAAGGCAGCCTTTTTCCACTGGATTCCAGAGGAAAAGCCGGAGCTTTCCACATCATCACTGGACCTTTGGAGGAAAACTGCACTGTTCTACAGGACCACTGCTTCAACTGAACCACATCTCTCATCCAGGAGGACTGCAGCCACCATTTAATCGGACTGCTATCAACACCCTGACTGTCGGGGTGTCAGGTTGTATTCTAACTCTGTCAGTGTTTCTGGGTTTGTTCTCTGTAACACTGTATTTCTATTTTAATTTTCCTAGTAAAGAACTGTTATTCCTATTCCCATATCTTTGCCTGAGAGCCCCTTCATTTCAAAAGTATAATAATTTGGAGGGNAAAGGAAGGACTTGCTTCATAGGCCAGACCATTGCTGCCCCTTGTCTTACCTGTGTCGTAGAAGCTGTAAAAGGAGCAAACTGCAGAGACAAGGCTGCAAGATGTCTCCTTTTTGTTTCAGAAAGGAGATGAGGCTGAAAAGAAAGAGTGCCATGTTTCAGAGAGACACACTGCAAGAGTGGACAATGTCCAGCTGAGGGGAATGTGCATCACAAGAGGACAGGGTGCCTCAAGTCAGGACCTGCAGAAGCACATTACAGCTGTGACCTGCACGCTGTCACAGACAGCTCCTGTGCCATCACTGCTTGCAAAGCAGGCATAGCTGCTCCCTTATTACACATGCCCTGCTCTGCTGGAGCCAGTCATCACAGCAGCACTTTGGAAATGTGGCCAGAGATAAGCACAGCAAGGCAGCTGCTGACTGAGCTCCCCAGCTACAGGGCTGGGAAAGTGGGATTGTGATACCCCTACCTCCTGCCCAGCACAGCCTGGACATGCTCTCCTTCCCCCTGCTCTCACCAGCTGGGGGACTACCCACACATATCCAGCTCCTTCCACTCAGTCCCCAAAGGTTTACATCCACCTGCCTGATGTATTCATCTCCTGCTAATTACCAGAACCATTTGGCCATGAAATCCTTGAACCAGATTTAGGTTTCAGTTATACAGAATTGACAAGAGAATTAGACTGAGTGCCGAGCAATGACATAAATTATATTTAATTAAATTTATTTATTATAACCTGTCATGCAGATAGAACCAGAGTGCTACGAATGCATTTTAGCAGGAAATGTGAACTTCAATGATTTTTTTCCCAAAGCAGTGTTATTGACGTCATGAGTGCTTCAGCAGTGCATGTCCTGCTTTGAAGGATTCGCTGATGGCATTGATTAATGCAGTCTCTTGGGTTGCAATGCAGGATGTGACCAAAAGTATGTATTCATCTGTTGAGGTCGGGTGAGACAGTGATCCTTATCTCTGTGGGAGATATTCTCTGTTAATGGGCCATCTGTTAAAACCAGGTGAGGCGGTCATCTTCACCTTTTCCACAACCCATCCTTCCTCCAGGAAGATATTGTCTGTTAATGGGCCATTGAGTCTCATTGAATGACTGATAAAATTACATCATCCCATTGGATGATTGGATCCCCAGCCAGGGAGAGGAGCCAA
>VWZS01003885.1:0-7500 GCA_013397075.1 Rhabdornis inornatus
AAACCTGCCACACACGGTGCCCGTGTGTGCAGATTGCTGTGCACCCCACAAATCCCCGTGTACCCCGCCGTCCCGGCATGTCCCTCCGGGCGATGGGAGAGGGCCGGACCCTCAGGCCCGTCTCGCCTCCGATCAGAGACTATCGACCCCCGTCGCGATAGCCCCCTGCCTCTCTTTTCGATACACCTGCCCCGACTTCCCGGGTGCGAGAGGCGGCGGCAGCCTGCTTACCTCGCCGCGGCACCCGGGCAGGCCTCCTCACACCAGATAAAAGCTTTCCGGCAATGAAATTTATAAGGTCATTCAGAATCGTAAAACTGACCAGAATCTTTTGAATAATTCCCGGGAGGATTACCTCTTCTCCTGTTCCAGATCCTCCATCCCTCTAACCTCTTAGACTGATATAAGGGGAAAACTCTTAAGATTCCTTAAGATGTGCTTTGGAGTCCTACATAGCAGTTACATCAAAAGCAGTGGAATATATTTAAATACATATAGAACTAGTGCTGTTCATGATTTATTTGGCAGACTGCTTTTCTTATAAGCAACTTGGTTGTAGCAGTGGGAATATCAAATTAGACCTCTGCCTAAGATGGAAAACAGCAGAGAAAAGAAAATGTGAAGCACTGAAGCACTTTTTCTTTTTTCTTTGTCTTTTTTGTTTATTTTTTTGTTTTTTAATAATTTATTTTGGCTCAGTTTATCTGGTTGCAATACTTTAGAGGCAATTCCCCTTTCAGACCGTTTCACAAACCATGATACCGATATGTATCTCATTAGCATAATATTATTAGTATTTTTTAGGCGCTAGGAATTCTATAATTTTTTAAATTAAGGTGCAAACATGCTTAGAACAGAGGAAACAACTGGAAATTCAACAGTTCCAGGGGAATTTCAAGTGGTTGAACAGACCCCACGAGTATGTGTGGGGGAAACTTTGGACAGACGGGGCTCAAACTCCAAACGGGTTTGCTTTTCCTAGCGAATTTCTCTGGGACCAAGAAGGGTCAGCCTGTCTCAGGATATCCTTCCCCAGGGGTGGGGAATGCGACCTGGCGTCTCGAGCCGCTGTTGGTGCGCCAGCAGGAGGGGATAAACCTAAGGAAGTAGGTGCGATCTAGCTGAAACTGGGAAAACTACAACTGCCTTCGGTGGGATCGGGTTCCGAGCCGGTGCCCTCTTCTCACACCCGAACGCCGGCTCTTCGCCCGTGAGCTGCGGGCAGAGACCGCAGTGCCACCGTAGCAGGCAGTTTACCTGTAAGAGATTTCTTTCCCTTTCTTCCCCTTGTCTTGCCGCCGAGAAAACTTTTGGATACTTTTGTCAGTTTGGGGAGAGGGAGCGAAAACTCACGCTACAAGCACACGTTTCTTAACCAATGTGAAAGGCGAGTATTTTAAATAGCAGCACCAGCAGAAGCAAATGGATGGATTGGCTTTAATGAGCATTGGTGTACAGCAGGGCGGACAGGGTACGGTAGCAATCACGCACAAACCAGCCGGGAATCATCTGCCCAGCATGTCGCTCTCTCACTTCCGATCTCTGACTTCTGATCCCTCTACACAGACTTCTCTACTGGAAGGTTGTTTTCAGTAAAGTGCTTTTCCCGAATAACTTTTTAACCATCTTCCTGTTATCTTTCCCCACTTTCCCCCACCTCTTTCACTCTCCGCCCTCCCCCCTTCCCCCGCAGGTTTTTGCGTTCACATTCACGTGGAAGAAACGCCAAGCAACACGGTACAAAATACTGGTGTCTGTGAGCGGTGAAAGGTGATGTGAAAAGCACAGTCTACGAATCGCAGGACTGTTTTTATTTTAATGAGAAACTGGGGAATTCGGACACTCACACACGTGTTGAGAGGCCAGGTCACGCTCCACTCCCTTCTAAGGTACTATAGGATGGATTATGAAAGTGCGAAGCGCAAGCTGTCGTTAGTTAAAGGAACCCTTCGCCGTCGGTGCCGTTGCCACTTAAATTCCCAATACTTAATCGAAATATTTAACGATTACTCTTTAAGCAGCAAATATTATATGTCATGGGGCCCCAGAGCTCGCCAGGGTCTAAGGTAACCACTTTGCCCACCTCTTTCGGAGGAAGAGCTACAGGGCGGTGGAGCAGAGGTTTCCCGTCTCTCGTGGAAGAGGGAGAAGCAGACTTCAGCAGGGGTTTTATCCTTCTGCTCTCCCTATTCGCCGGCCGACTGCAGCACCTCTCGAAGCTCGGGTTTCGTGGGGCCTCCAGGGCGACTGCCCCGGGACAGGGGCTCGGCGGGGAGTGCAGGTTGCATGACCGCCCGTGCCTCAGGCTGGCGGGATGGCGGGGAGAACTTCGCTCTCAGCCCTTTCTTCCTAGCCAGCCCCTTCGGACCCGGCTGTGATTTTTCACATCGCCTCTCCGCCACTAATGACATTTAACGACGACAAAAGATCTTACCTGCGACCTGGCTCTCAAATAATCTGATAGTATACGGTATAAACATAGACACCAGCAGGGGTATAGTCATGAGATCGATCAGGTTTCCGCACGCATGCCCTGGATCCCCCCGTCCTCTCCCCCAGGAGCCTGGGGGCCTCTGTCCCCCCCAGCCCCTACTCTTTAGGAGTGCACCAGGACGGAGTGGAGGGAGCTCTTGCCCTCGGGGTTGTTGCCTGCGGTCTGTTCCAGCAGCGATGCAGCAGCCGGGGAAGCGGCGGGGCAGATCTGCGAGGCGGTGACCGTCAGAGCAGGGATGGCCGAGGCAGCGGGCAGCGCCGGCGCTGGCTTGATGGGCACCGGGACGGCGGGCATGGTCTGTGCCGGCGGGTGGCAGAGCGCCTTCACCGGCATGCCGAAGGGTCCGTAGTCAGGGGACACGGGCACACCGGCCACGGAGTCCATCACCCCCACGTGCGGCCACACGGAGCTCACCACACTGCTGAGCTGGCTGGGCACCGGGTAGCCCAGGTGGTGCATCACCGAGGCCAGCGGCAGCCCGCCGGCCTGCAGCACACCCTTGTAATCTCTGCCGATGATGTTTTCGATGGCGAAGGGATGTTTGAAGCCCGAGGGCTGGCTGCTCCCATAGGGCGAGAACTGCGGCAGCCTTCCCACCGCGGCGGCGGCCGCCGCCGCAGCCACGGCNAACATGTCTCCGCAGTCCGGGTGCAACGCCCAGAAGCTGCCTTTGCCCGGCTGGTCGGGTCGCCGCGGGATCTTGATGAAGCAGTCATTGAAGGAGAGGTTGTGGCGGAGGGAGTTCTGCCAGCGCTGGGTGTGCTCCCGGTAGTAAGGAAACCGCTCCATGATGAACTTGTAGATGTCGCTCAGGGGCAGCATCTTCTCGGCCGAGTGCTGGATAGCCATGGCCGTCAGGGAGATGTAGGAGTAGGGCGGCTTCTGGTCGCTGTACGAACTCTTCCCCGGCCTGGGCATCGCCGCCCCGCCACAGCACTCCCACGGCAGCACGATCCCGCCGCTACGGGCTAGACACCGCTCAATGCCGGGCACGGCGGGCTCGGGATCCGGGGACTTCTCTGCCCTGCCCCGCCGCCGCCTCTACATCCTGGGAGCCACCTGCCCGGGCCACACGCGACAGCTACCGCCCGGCGGCCGGCCAGCGAGCTCCGTGCACGGCTTCTTCCAGCAGTCTCTCCCCGCGGGACGCGCTTGCCTCGCGGCCCCTCAGCTTGCGGGAGAGACAGCTGCCCCCCAGGCCGCGGGAGCTCGGGGTCTACGTGCCAGAAGGAGGTCCTGGCGCCCGCTGGCGTCCCGCTTTTCTCCTGGAGGCTGCTGAGCCTCCTGGGCTGCCCCCCCTGACGCCTGGCACACTCGGTTGGAGTTGATGCTCCTCAGGCACCAAGGGCTCGAAATCATGAAATTACCTCGGACGTCTGCAGAGACAGGAAAGAAGGAAACAAAAACATTCCTCTCACCGCTTAGTCTGGTGTCCCCTTAAAAGTTTGCAGCAGAGGCGAGCGCCGGGAGTCGGCGGAGAGAGGAGGCGAGCGGGGCGGCGACCGCCGTGGCTGCTGGCGGGGCTTGTGCGCTCCGGCGCGGTTTTGTAATGGTGCCCGAGTCGCGAGACCCCCGCAGTTCCTGCTCTCTTGCTATCACATGACAGCCGCTTGGGGACTTGGCGTCTCGTGGAAAAGGAGCGAGAAGCGTCTCCCGACTCCCCTCTCACTCACATCTCCTCATCAGGGTGAGGTGGAGCCAGGGGGCTGAGGAAACTCCGTAAGTGACCGAGATCCGTTTTCCATAGGGCAGGGAACAGAGGCCGGAGCAGGAAAGATTCCTCCTCCCACCTCTCCCACTCCAGCTCCCCTCCACCCCTTTCATAGCCCCTCTATACATTCTCCTCCTTCTTGACCCCTCGCTCCCGCACAGCCCGGCTTCTAGCAGTAGCCGCGAAGGCCCTTCGAGGGGACGGCACCACAGGGAGATGGAAAGCGGGAAGAGGTTTTTCTTCGTCCCCGCGGCAAGTCGAGTCAAGCGCCCTGGAGAAACGGCCCTCGAGCTAGCCCCGTGAGGCAGCAAGCGGGAAATACAGGCCCTTTGAAATAATTTTTTTATCATTCCTGTCATTATGTTTAAGAAGCTACGCAAAGACTAGCACGACAACGAGAGAGAGGCAAAACATCCTACGCTCTCCTCTCCAAATCGTTACTGTCAGTTCTCGATTCACGATTCGGCTCATAGAAAATACGTAAAGAACCAGCCAAGGCATCATCTGTACGCTTAGAGACGGGCTACTTAGCGCCTGTGTTGGTTTAGATCTCATTAGTAGGAATCAATGAACAGTGCAACAATTCACATCTATCCTCCAAACGTACTGCATTACAGCGAGTAGGCTGTAGGTTTGAGCGAGAAAAAGGGAAGATTGCTTGCTTAGCTGCCGCTAGAGTTGGAAGAAACACTGCCCAACATCAACACCTATCATAGCGCAATTAGCGAGATGCTGTAAGAGGTGTCAGCGCTAAAATTATTACTCCAACTTTTATTGCCTAAATGGGTTGAAAGAGCCTTACTATATAGAAAACAATATATGGAAAAGCTTTTTTTGAGCACATCCTTGCAGGCTGTTGCGCTGGGTCAGACCACACAGGGGTGTGTACCACGAGGGTACGGCGGCTGCAGCAGCGCTGGTGCAGAACCCGGCCAGCCATGCCCTCCGCGCCCCACTTCTGCCTTCGGGGGAGTTTTTTTGTACATCAAACTTGTTTGTCTGTCTCCGAGTCAGGCGTTGCAGGTAGAAGTGGTGAAGAGCAAGGGGTGGGGGAAGAATGAAAAGCTTTTAAATGTGTGCTTATCATCTCTGCCAGTGGGCGAAGGAAAAGACTAATTTTAAACCCACTCTCAAGTGATGTGTATTTAACAGTTTTTATACCTGATCTAGGTCAGTGTTAAGGTTAGTGAAAAGCCTAATCAAAGGTAAAGAAGCAGAATAAGTAGCCACAATTCTGCCAAGCCGACCTTCCCCAAAAAGCGCGTGGTTTTAAAAAAAAGTTTCAGGTTATTGTCTGAAGCACTCACTTTCCTCTGAGAGACTAGGAGGCACGGTGGCTACAACATTAACATCGTGCATCTTGGGAAGCTAATTCCCGTATCACCCGCATGGCGACACCCGACATTTCATTATCTTTCCTGACGTGTCTATACAGTTTTCCAGAAAACATTTTCTTCCTGTTTTATCGCTTAATCCTGTCCTAACCGTTTAAAAGTCCCGCTCCTTCCCTAAAATCCTCGATCTTAAGGTCATTGTCGCTGTTTGCCTCACCTCACTAGTTAACAACCCGGCGTTTTCCCGCCGTAGGGCATATATGTGAGAATTTAGCCTGGCTCTTTCTCAAGTTTACCCTCTTCATCTCCACTGCAGCCGGGTTATATTTTTCACGGGAGGACAAATCCGTCCCTGGAGACCGGTGAGACTCGAAGTGCGCTGTTTGCGTTTAATCTTCTCCCATCCTTTCCCAAAAGCGGCTGCTTTCGAGGGCAGTGGTAATTCGCTGTTTCCCCGGGAAGGCGTGGAGGAGGTTGGGGAACAGGGAGAGAGTCGGCCGGGAGCTCTATGAGTGCCATGGTCCGGCGGGCGCCGCTGCAGGAAACCTGGGGCTGCGGTGCTACCACCTCTGTCCTCTGCGCTCCCGTAGGCCTCCCAGGTAGGACTTCTGCTAAACGACGGGGTATTGGAGCAAGCCCGCGCTTAACAGGAGCCCTTCCCAAGCTATCGGAAAAGTGCTTACATGCATGGGCTAGTGGATAGCCAATTGGTACGCGTGTTTATGGGGAAACATCTCTGCAGGGCTGCGGTACACCCATATGTTTGTGAAAGAGAGATCTGTTCCTTGAAGCCTCTAAGACAATTACTCAAAGAAACACACCTCAGGTAATAGGCCTGACATCACCCAGGCCAGTTCGAAATTTCAAGAGGTAATATTTTACTAATGATGCACTGCTGGCAGCCACCCTGGGTTACTCGAATTGTCTCTGCATCCCTCCCGACGCGGCAACATAGTTTCTCAGGCTTTTTTTTTTTTTTTTTTCAACCAGAAAAGTCACTATAAAGTTTTGTTGCTCTCGAGAAATTACTGCTTGTTGCACTCCTCAGACACTTTCAATCCTCGGGCAAATCTCTACCCCGGGAAGATGGCAGTGGCTTTGGTGGAGCAGGGTGACTATCCCCTTTCTTTCGCTTGTTTTGCCGGACGCTGCATTTAGACATACCTGTCTTCAAGTTCTGCCGCGGTCTGCATACCTTAGTGAAGGTTAGCTTTAGAGAGAGCTTTGGTGAGACAGGGTAAAAAAAATTCTTCGTTTATCAAGAGCTGCATCACTGAGGAAAACAGAGCCGAGCAGCACTTGGTGGACGGCCAGCTTGACAGAGTCAAGATATGCTCCCTCCTTGATGAGAGAGGTAATCTGGGCAGGGAAAAAGCCTTCACCTTCAGCCCCCTCCTGCAAGCCTTTAGCTCAGAGTCCGCTCCACTTTCAGTGGAGCAATTAGCTCAGTTCTTGCACTAGGACAGGTAATGCCAGCACGAAGGCGAGCTTCATCTTCTTTCCTACCTATCTTTGATATTTTTTCATTTTCTTCTGTCCATTTGATCTGGTACTGAGTCCTGGTGTTAGTTATGACTTCCTGCACTGCTGTTAATTTCAAGGCGAAGTGAAGTCAGGCAGAATGCAAGATAAACACACCTGCCTTTCATGAAAAGAATGTGCAGCGAAAGATGAGGAACGGATCTCTGCTCTTGGCCAGAAAACATACCAAGAAAACGGCAGAGCCGAACCGTATTTTCTGGCTTGCTGTTTTAAGAAGAGAGATCAGTTGATCTCTTCGAAGCGGCATGTCGGCGCTCACCCACATCTCCCTTCTCAAACCAACGCCACTTTCCCGTCTCGTCTCAGCGGAGTCCCGCCGATGTCGGAGTGCCTGCACCTTGTGCCCACTTTGTCAGCGCTGCCAGTGTACTATTGAAGTGACAGGCAGTTTGGGGGAGTTGGATGTTGCTGGCAGCAGT
>VWZS01003885.1:12500-78961 GCA_013397075.1 Rhabdornis inornatus
ATAATGCTGCTGATTAATTTCACTGCCAGTCTTGTCCTATGTTTTTAATTGTAGTTCTGCTAACAAATAATTCAATAAACAACCTTTCATATCTGAATGATTTCAGAAAAATAATTTCTCTCCTTCTGTGTTAGGGATCTTCCACTTTTATGAATCATATTAGTTTGAATTTCATTACTCTAAGTCACTCTTAATACTTTTGATGTTTGGTTGAGGACAGCTTTAAGAGAAACCAGCTATCTTTACTGATGATATGGTTTTTGTGGAGATGCAAAAATTAATTTGTACTGGAGGATGCGCTTAAAAAGGAACTTCAAATTAAACACAAAATAATAAAAATACTCTAAAAAAATTCTAATTCAAGAAAAAATGTTTTCAATGATCACTATTTCATATGAACACAGAAGAATCTTGCTTCTTAAGCATGCCTGATCCTTTTTAAGTTACGGCTCTTTCTCAAACAGATATTCTTGATGCATCCAGCAAACAGAGGTTGGATAGCAATCATTTTTCTTTTAGGTTTAGTCCAGGCAGCAGTGAAAAATAGTACTGCTGTCCTTGCAATCTCCTTTTTCATTTCAGTGCTATATCAGCATACTGCTAAATCCTTGATTCTTAATACGGAAAAATCATCCATCCAACTATAAGTAAATATATAGGTATGTATGTATACACCTACGTGTATACTTGCATGCAATGGATAGTGTTTGTGGGCAAATGCACATGGAGCTTGTATATATTCTTAGAAAGCAAAAGGTATTTGATAATGTATTCTGTTTGGGAGATGCTGTATTTTATCTTGGACAATATATTAATGAGATTTTTGTTTACTACTGCTGAAAATTGAACACTTGGTTTATCCTCACAGAAAGGTAAAAATTCTTAGATTGGTAAAATTTTGTGTTTGTTGATCTGAAAATGTGCAAATTTTGGCACATGCACTATTATTACTATGAAAGCTATCTCAAACATCTATCCATCCAAGTTATGCATGTGTGGGTGTAATAGGAAAAGCTGAAGAACAATAAAAAATTTTTGTATACGCACTTGCTGTAGTCATATTTACTGTGGTTGTTACTGTTATGCAGGCTTGGGGAATTGTATCCTTGGAATTATCAGGTCAGTTCATGGCTACAACATAAGAACAATTGCAGAAAATATGTATGAGCATCCAAGAATAACCATGATGGTAGCTACATCTGCAATTGTTTGTTGAAAATTAAGTATTATGTTGAATTAGTCTGGAATTGAGTGTTGGTCCTTTTGTATACACACTATAACAACTTTGGTCAATACATTGATGAAGGTTTGTGTAGTTAGCAGTTCCTTCCTTCTCAAAAAAAGTCATTTTCTAATAGGGAGGCTGGGGAATTCCTGAGGTGTCTCTAAACAAGCTGTTATTCCTTGATGTTCTCGGTGTGTTTGGCATAAAACTGTGGATTTTTCTGGGTTTTATATGAAACTGAATCAAGTTCTGTGTATGAGATTATACATGCTTGCCATTCTTTCTTTAAGTAAATAAATGTTTCTGTTTTATTTTTGAATAGTTGAAACATAGATTTTCTTTTCCTAGAAATTGTGCCCTCATTGTTTAAGACCGGAGAGTATTTGGAGAACACTGGCTTATGTAATATCAGATGTGAAATTATTTTTCTTATGTTTTGTCTTACAGTATACAATGTAAATTTCTCTCAGCTGATGTAGAACTACCTGACTTAATAGCCTGGTTTTAAACCTCTGTGTTTCTCCAAGTGAGAAAATAGTGTCTTCCCTCCAGACAATGACCTTTTCCAGGTACTACTTGAATTACATTACCAGTGTGACATTGGGAAAGAAGGAAAATTCAAATTCATACCTGACAGAAAAAAAATATTTCAAGGTCACAAATCTGTTTGTTTTCCCACATCTAGGGCCAGGTGAGACAAAGCTATAATTTCAGATGTGTTTGCTGGCGGTACAATCCCCTGTTTTTTTATCATTAACTTTTTGAATTCCCATGCTGCTTAAGTGCTCATGCTACGAGAGTGGGCAATGTTATGTACTGTCAAGAATGAAACAGAAAGGATCACATAATCCAGATATTCGCCATTTATGTGCTTTTAAACAGCCATGAACTAAACTGTCTTTGAGTTCGTATTTTTAGTGTCATACAATCAAAAGAACTCTTACTAGAGAAAAATGAACCTACCGTGCACATCCCTAGACTTTCTCTTTACTTACTTGGACAGCCAAATAAATGAGTGGAAAATGGCAGGAAAAAGATGAATATATGCTGCTGGAGATTCCTAGTTGGTGACTGCTGAAAGCCCACTTCAGAAAATTTTCTAGTGCTTTAAGAAAATACAGGGTTTCCTTAGGAACACGTTTGATATAAAACAGAATCAGATCTGAGGTAAGTTTTTAGGGTGGCATTCATCAGCCTCTCCTCTGCTGATTTAAAACAAATCAGCATGCATGTCTCCGGTCTTTCTTTAGAGCACTTCTGTGTGGTTGCATGCCTCAAAATTGCATGCTGAGAATGTTTCAGAGGTTTAAGACTTTCAGCTGGTTGGTTTTCAAAGGCAAACCACTGTGGACAAACAATATAGACGTGTCTTTGAAGGAGGCTATATACATTGATAAGGTGGGGTGTATTAAGTTTTAAGACAGGCATCAAATATATAAAGAAAATGCATGCAAAGACAATTACTGAAAGTAAAGACATTATCTATTTTAAAATTTACACATTTGATTATTATCGAGAAAATATTCCACATATGTATTTGTTTATGGTAAGATGTTTGGGCTATGCTCTGCAGGTATATAATGAAAAATGAACAGTAGGGCAGATAGAAATGCTTTTAAAGAACATTTTATATATAAGCATAATACATCTCATATTTCAGGGACATGATTTATCATTGTTGTTGTTAACAACAGCAGAAACAATAACAGTAATGATCATAATATTTTTAGTTAGATGTATTTTCCGAAGCTTTCAGTCCGCATGAAACATAGTTTTGAGTTCCTTTGTTATGGAGCAGCTCTCTAACCAAGCAGTAGAGGGCATTCTTTCTTCAGGAGACAGCACTAGTTCCCTCAAAAGACAGTATTTTATTCAGGAAGTTGGTGTCCTTGAGTTCCTTTTGTCTTTAAATACAGGCCATTCACATGTAGACACTGGACATAGGATTAAAGGGTAAATTCTTACATCGAATGTGTAATATATTGCTTAGTGTTGAGTACTAAGTTACTAAAATTGTACATGTTTTTCATTATTTCATAGAGTATTTCTGGACAAATGAAAATTTATATTCCTTTCATTCAAATTCACAGTGCTGCATTTTTTATAAATTCAGTTCCCTCTGAACCTGACCTTATTTATTTGGTATGATCAATAAATTATCCTAATAAAAGCATTTTTAATAGTACTTACAGCAAACTATTCATAATGAGCTTAGTTATGTACACCAACCTGGCTAGATCTTTTGAGAGCATATTCAATCGGAGTTGCTGGGGATCTTGCTAAAATTCCAACTAGCATATTGTTTTTAATGGGTTTTGACATATTTAAGCCAGCCTTGTTTGAAATTAAATTCAGTGTGGCGTCTTCCTCTTCTGCTTGGAAAATGCTACCTCTTCTGGGGAAAAAGAGCACTGAGCAGAATTCAACATTTGGAACTTCCCCATTCAGTTGTCTGGAGCCTGTCCAGTCAGAGCCCCATACTGAATAGGAGTATGGGTGCTGTGCCTACAGACCAAGTGTGTGAGGTGACCATGGATGATCCTTCTGGTGCTGTTGAATGCTGCTTCCCCCTTACCCAAACAATGACTGCGCACGGGGTGTTTTGAGAGTAGGTTTTTAAATGTTCCTCTGCTCTGAGACTGAGGTCCTTTTCTTCTTTTTAAAAGGAAGTGAAACCAAGGTGACCAAATTACTTTTAAATGCGAAAACTAGGCAAAGACAGATCCATTGTATTCCAGATTCCATTTCAGATGATGTCTGGCTGCTGTAGTGAGGCTAGCATCTTCTGTGTCACTGAGCGGTGCAGAGACACAGGTGAGGTATGAAACAGCATACACAACAAATTGTTTATATCTATATGCACTTCAACACTATGAGAAAAACAAAAATATCTGATGCCAGATATTAAAATTACATATTAAATTTGAGGCTGCCTATTGCAGTTAGAATCATGATGTTGCAGCTGAATATGTTAAAATAAAACTCCTTCCCAGGGCATTTGCCTGGTGATTCACATCTGCTATTCCATAATTTTTCTCAAACGTTGCCTGGTCATCAACAGTGTATAACCTCATTGTGTGTTAAAAAAAAGAAACAGTAATTGACAAATCTTAGAAGAAGCCTGAAGAGACAAACAACAGAATGTGATCTATCACTACTCTGCTTACGACATATGATTTCATTTGAAGTCTGGTGAGTTATTGTTTTAATTTTGTACACATTTTGCTTCAGAATCAAACCAACTGCTTTGTTCCTGTACAGCATTCCTGCCAGACTCTTTTCAGGAGAAAATTTTTGATCTCTATTTCAGGATTTTTCTCCAACTTTGTAGAAGAACTTTTACAGACTATTTTTTTTCTTAGCAAAAACCCCAAACTAACTGAAACAACACAACACAGTAGTATTTATTAGTAAAATATAGCAATCAGTTATGAATCAGAAAAAAAGCCTTTGTTCTCTGGAGGGGGGAGAGTCCAGAATGTAATGCCTCTTCAGCTGCCTAATAGCTCTTCTGGTACTACAAACCTTCAAATAATTGCTTAAGATAATGTGCGCAAGTAAAATACCTTTACAAGTCACTGGACCACTAATCGGCATTGCATTTCCTGGCTATTTTGATTTTAAATTAACAACTTTTGCCTGCATAGCTTATCATAGCTTATGGCAACAAAAGTTATTCCCAGCTCAAAGGTGTCATTTTTGGAGAAGATTCACAGAGTTGAAATGAAAAAGGGCTTTCTGTGGAGAAATAGCCAGAGTAAAGCCCAACATAATTTTTTTTTTTTTAATGTAACCATGAAGAAAGAGAATTATGTTTTCATATGGTTCGATGAGAAGCCCCAATAAGAACTTCTGGTGCTTAGAAAGGTGATAGGAGTGCAAAGCAAGACTGGTCAGCCAAAAGAAAGCAGAACCTCTTTGAAAGCTAAAGAGCTGTCTGTTGGATCATCTGACTCATCCTCTGGAATAATAAAGAATCACAGAATGAATTAGTCTGAATGAAAAGCCATTTAAGATCATCGAATCCAATCTATGACAAAACACCACCTTTTTAACTAGACCATGGCAGTGAGTGCCACATCCAGACTTTTCTTAAACACCTTCAGAGACGGTGACTCCACCAACTCCCTGGGCACCTTTTCCAATGCCCAGTCACCCTTTCTGTGAAGAACAGAATATGAGTTGGTGAGAATATTAGTTGACTTGAATCCCAAGTAAGTGGAAAAAGGTTAAGGAGCATGGAAAGTTCTTTAGACTAGTTGCTGGACTGGGTGAGACACAGATGAATTAACACAAAATAATTCAACATTTATGGGACTTGGCCTGCTCTAATATCTCACTGCTTGAGATATTAGTGTTTGGCAGTTCATATTTGAAGGAAAAGGTTTTATAGGTACTTTTCTCAGTGCTTCTATAGGTCCCTAGGAAGCTGAGCAATAATGCAACATGATTTTTTCTGTATTGCATTTTTTGATTTGTGCGCAAATAGGAGAACATAGTCTTAAATTGGTCCATTTGGGCTGCAGCTGATTTGCTTAAAAACAGAGTAGTAGCCTGGGGTGAGAAAAATATTTAGTGCAAGCGTCCCAGGTTCTTCATGTTCTGCTTTAAACACTGGTCTTTCTCAGTTTAAATTGTGACATACTTCTTTTTTGCTTTAAAGCAGGAAGATTGAAATCTCGACTTTGCATTTAGCTGTCTCACCAGTGAATTTAGTGCTTTGTAGACTCAAAGCTTTGGGTGGAAAGTATTTAAAAGATTAACTAATAGTATTTAATAGGAAATGGAAAATTCCCTGCTAAAATAGTTTCAAGCCTAATTTTAATGGTGAATGTCATAGAATCATAGAACAGCTTGGGTTGGAAGGGACCTCAAAGGTCATCTCCTTCCAACCCAAACTGCCATGAGCAGGGACAACTTTCTTTAAACCAGGTAGCTCAGAACTCCTTCCAAACTGGCCTTGAACACTTTCAGGGGTGGGGCATCCACAACTCTTCTGGGCAACCTGCGCCAGTGCCTCACCACCCTCACAGCAAGTAAGATTTTCTTAATATCTAATCTAATCTGCTGTGTTTTGTTTTGAAGCCATTGCCCTTTGTCCAATCACTGGATAAGCGTCCAATCACTGCATGCTCTTGTAAAGAGTCGCTCTCCAGATTTCTTGTAGGCTCCCTTCAGGTAATAAAGCCTCCCTTCAGGTAGTTGACTGGTAATCCTTTTTATATGTTAGTAGCAGCTCCCAGGAGAGGAGATGAAGAAGTAAAAAGCCAGATTGCATTACAGTACTTATCAAAGCTGGCTGTCTTGGGAATCAAAATGTGATGTGATCTTAAACTTTTAAAAAGCATTTACTGATGTTGGAGTAATGATGTTATCTATCCTGAATGCTAACTCAAAATAAGGTCTCTAATTGTCTGGAAAAGGACAGCATTCTCTATGATACTTGTTTCTTTTTTTCAGGAAAAAAATGGCAACAGAAAACATTAAACATTATGTTTAAATATTAAACATGCTAGTCCACCATGAATTTTTAATATGCCAGTAACAAAGAAATACCAATCTGTTTCTGTACAAATGTAAGAGGACTGCAAAGAGTTCAGCAGACAGAATACCAGTTGCAGTGAGAGGAAAGGACAGCACTATAAAGCATAACTGCAGCTCCCAGAGAAGACATTATTACACCCAAATAATGTTTTGAAGAAACATGAAGCTTGGGATTTTAAAAAACTTCTTAGTTTTGGGAAATGTTTGAAGGACAGAACATAATTAGTGCTCTAGCTTGTAAGTGATACGACTTACCTCCAACATTAAGGGAATGAATGTTACAAAAAAGTCAGAACAGCAAACTGTGCAGGTGTAGGTATTTACTATATGTAGCTATATACTACAAATGCAAGCGTATATTCATAGGTAAATACTTCATCAAGATGTTATTGCAGATTCCTGTTGCTGATACCAGCAGGCCAGTTTGTATGGTAGTTTTTATTGTAAGACTGTTTTCAAGATGCAGACCCTTCTCCACTTAGCAAAGTACTGTGAGGTTCTACCTCTGGAAAGCTATGAATGTTAAATGGCAGCATGTAGGAAAGTATGAATTTCTTAAACTTGGTGCAATCAACATGAAAACGCCCTGCCTCTAGCTATCTTTGAGGCTGATTTCTTGTGGAAGAGTCACATGTTTAGTAAGTTGAACATGAAGTTTATGACAAAACTTGATACGGTAATTTCTGGGCAAAGGACACCCGTTTGGGCTGTATGACAATGTCTGCATACTGCATCATTCCCGGACATTGTGTTTTCAGAGCTGGAGTACTGTAGCAGTTGGAGGTTAACACAAAGGTCTTAATGTGTAAGAGCAGTTCTCTTTCCCACGTAAACCCATAGCTCATAGAATATATCAAGAAAGGAAGGAATTCCTGGTACTAACTTGTTTATATATTTTACTGCTGAGTTGGGAAAGATGTGTGCCATCACTGAATTCCAGTTAAAAAAGTAACCATTGCATTCACTGCTTTTTAGCTTACTAGGAACATAAGTTTACATATTTCCTAGTGTGAAAACATGGTTGCTGTGGTTCATAACCATTCTTAATTCCAGCACCTTTTGGAACTCTAAAAGTCTACTGGACTAGGCTTTATCTAGTCTTAGCTTTGAACTTTCCTCCCTTTGTCTCAAGTACACACACATACTATCCTCCTTTCCCAACACCATTTCCAAATGTCCCTCCACCTCTCAGGCTGTTAACATTTTAAAGGCAATGGGACATTAAGAACATGTATCAGGTTAGCAGAATGATATTAGAGTGTCTCCTTTTGCGAACATCCTGCATGAAACAGCCCTGAGAACAAACTGTTCTTTTTCTCTTATTAGAGCACAGCTTGTTCAGCTGGCTCCCTGAACCACACCGATGTTTTACAGGACCTTAAAATATTCCTATTTTACCTGCTATATATCTGCCTATGTATCTGCTACATAAAAGCTATAGACTTCAGAGCAGAACTTTCTGCTGTTCTTTTCGGCTTGAAGCAATCTGTGTCTGCACCTCTCCAAAAGTGATATTCATTATGTATGAACAGCACTTGCATGCATACAGGAAATATACCGTACTTATGATGGGATTCCAACTGGTTCAGAGAAGAGATTTTTCGTGTTTTCATACTGTAATTTGGTTAGCTTTAAACACAGAGGAATTGACAGCCTAAGCTCTGGTTGTGAAAATTTAGTAAAGTTTGCAAGACCTAAGCAGGTTGTATTCTTCCCTTTTCTTTTTGTGTGCGTCTGCGAGATAAGTACAAATAACTTTTAAGTTGTTTCCTCCTCTCAGGTCCTGTTATTGAAATACAGATAGAATTACGTATGTAAGAAGAAACATGTTTCAATTATAGAACTGCCAACGTGGTTTAAGTAGTTTGGGAGGGTAATCTCTTATTATGTTGATGCTTATGGCTGGTCAGTGGGTTGACCATGGCTGGACACCAGATGGTTACTACAGATGCTCTATCCCTCCCCTCCTCAGCTAGGCAGCAGGAGAGAAAATAAAATAAAAGCACTGCAGGTCAAGATAAGGACAGGAAGAGATAATTCACCAAAACTGACTCTATTAAGAGAAATTGATTTAATTTATAGCCAATCAAATCAGAGTACAGTAGTGAGAAATAAACCCAAACATTAAAACAGCTTCCCCCCAACCCTCCCTTCTCCTCAGGATCAACTTCACTCCCAAATTTTCCACCTCTTCCCTGCAGCAGATCAGATGGACAGGGAATGGGGGTTGTGGCCAGTTCATCACATACTGTTTTTGCTGCTCCTTCCTCTGCATGCTCTTCCTCTGCTCCACTGTGGGTCCCATTCCATAGAATGTCCTTCATGAACAGACTGCTCCAGCATGGATCCATAATGTGACTCAGCAGTCATGGCCTCCTTCAGGCATTCACCTGCTCTGCTGTGGGGTTTTCCAGGAGCTACAGGTGGATGTCTGCATCCCCATGGACCTTCATGGGCTGCAGGGTGGCAGCTGCCTCACCATGAGCTGTCTGCACCATGGGCTGCAGGGGAGTCTCTGCTTCTGAGCAACAGAGAGGTGCCTGGACGACTTCCTCCCCCTCCTTCTCCACTCACCTCAGTGTCTGAAGGGCTGTTTCTCTCACATATGTCCAGTCCTCTCTTTTGGCTCCTTTTTGGTTATTTTTTACAGCACATTATTTCCCCCCTTCATAAAAGGGTTATCTCAGAGGCACTATTACCATCACTTATGGGCTCAGCTTTTTGAGCCAGCTGGAAATGGCTCTGTCAGACATGGAGGAAGTTTCTGGCATCTCTCACAGAAGACACCCAGTCTCCTTGCTACCAAAACCCTACCAAAACCCAGCATAAGCTGGAAGATATTCTAGCAGAAATCAGTGGAAAAGTTCCCATTATTGTCCAACTTTAAACCATAGATGCAATTCCAACATGTTATTAGTGTGGCCACTGAGACACAAAACTGGAATATAAAAAAGGGCATTCAGATAAATATTGTAATTTTTTATCTGTCTACAAATACACATGAGCTGACTGGTTTCAGATTTTTTCAATGCAATTTACTTAAATACTTTAGAGTTTCCATTTTATCTAGTTTTACTCTGGTTATTCATGTTTATATCATTATTTCTTCACAATAGTTGCTGGAAGTCAAACAGAGGAATTTATTGTCTTCTATCACAGGTTACTAAATGAGACTTTCAACAAAGAAGTCATTGCTAACTCATCCTGAAAGATGCAATTAATATGGAGAACATTTATTTTAATCTTTCAATGAAAATCTCAGCCCCTCTTCTAAGCCTTGAAGCAGAATTTAACTTTCATCACTTTTGTTAATTAATCCACTGGTGGCCAGAGCAGAATCCCATGAAAATGCCTGTATATCTCTGAGGTCTATGATGTTGTGTGCCACTAGAGTGGGAAGATATAGACAAGAAGCATGTCCTTCAGCTGGAGAGACAATGAGTCCTTCAGTCTCCTATCCCTAATTCATTCACTGAAAAATTATTTCATTGCTATCACTTGACATATTTCTGAGACAAATATGCTTCTCACAAATTTTACATGGACTCCCATCACATATGGCATTGTTACTTCTACTTTTGGAAATCTTGAGACAGAAAGATGAATATAGCATGGATCATTCAAAAATACCAACTCTGATGTTTTTCTTGTATTTGAAAGGAAGGAGAATTACAGTCAAATGGCATGCCAAATGTAGATAATTATGGTACAATTTTTATATGGTGGAAGTGATAATTATTGCTACTAGTACTGTTACTTTGCTATATTAAAAGGAAGAGAAAAATACATTAGCTGGATGTTTTGACATAATTTCCCAGATCTGATGATTATTTTTAAATAAAAGGAGAAGGGTAATTTCAGTAAACAATACTGGGAATTGAGGCCCTCGTTCAAATAACTTAAAAAGATGTGCTTCGCTTAACACATGTATTCAATGGACTTAGATAAATGTTAGTGTTTGTGTGCTTGTGAGATCTGAGCCTTACAAAGGGTTTGAGACTGTATTGGTACTCATTTATTAAAGTAAACGGAAGGAAATGAGATAACCTTTTGTCAGAGCTTAGTGCAGGTAGGGGAAAAAAGGGTAACACCAGCCAGATAATTTTTCTTTTTTTGGTGACTACTGTTATCTATGATACTAGCAAGAAGGACAAATCATCAGGTGTTAAAATTAGTTATTGTCAGTTAAATCAGAATAATTTCCAAACAGCTACCATTTACAGAAATAACACCTGTTCTATGTAAAGTAAAATATTTTTCTTGAACATTAAAGAAATAAATTAAGATATGAAATGAGACATTAGCTTTGGCATTCTGAAGACACTTAAAAGCCCAAGGCAGTTTATGTTTAATTGGCTCTCCAAGGTAGAAAACAATTCTTTATAGACAGATCCCTTAGCCTCTTATCCTTCATCCCTACCTTGGACTTACCCATCTGAAGGAGAGCTAGAGGAGAAGTACAGTCTAGCTGGAAAATTGGATAGGTCATTTTCCCACCAAGCAAATAATTCCTGGGTATCTTGAGAATTTGCTAGAAAAATCAATAGTTTATTCTTTCTTCTATACTCTGTCCTATTTGAAGCAAATAATACTAATTCAGTAAATGGTCCTCAGAAAAACAGTTGCTCAGATTACTGCAAAATTGAGCAGCTTCAAAGAAGTTTTGCCCTCATAAAGTGATCAGTTTGACTTAGTTTACTTTTAGTCAGATTAGAAACATAGGAAGCTTCTGGACTGTAAGCAATGAGAGGCATGAGGGTGCCTGCATGCTGTCTTCCAAGTACCTTTCTCTGATTCTGCTTACAGAAGCTTTGGGCTGTAAAACAAAATCCCATTTTTCTGCCTGTAATAACACAGTTCAAATATCTCTTCTCCTCAACGATTTCACATGTTCTGGATAAATATGAGCTCTTTAAGAAGTGACTATTGAATGTACAATTAGATTAGCTATGTACTGCCAAGGGAAAGGATCCCAAAGGAATTTCTCATCAAGACCTATAATCACTGTAAGTATAAACGAGGTAATTTCTAGCACTCTCTTCATAGTGTCATGCACATATAAACCCATAAAAATGAGAAGATAGTATAATGCTAACAAAGGAAATCAGCATGCATAACTAAATTTTGAGACACTGTTAGGAAGATACAATACCCAATACCAAGTTTTAGTTAAATTCCAAAAACGGGAACTCTGGCTGTCATGAGGCACTACATTATCTTTGAACTCAGTTGAAAATGAGCATTTGGTTCGTACTGTATCCTCTTCCTCATTGCTCTACAGAAATGCAATACTTGCGGATTACACAATTTTTAGGGTTGAAGAGAGAATGAAGATATGTAAGAAGAAGGAAATCCTGCCCACAGTAATTTGGGTGGAGAACATTTTCATGACTGTTGGAAATACAGTCATTCATCTTTTATTTAAAACAAACAAACAAACAAACAAACAAACAAACAAACAAACCACAAAAAAACCAAACCAAACCAAACAGAAAAAACAAACAAACAAAAAAACAAAAACAAAAACAAAAAATAAAGACAAAAACCAAAAATCATTGTTCAGGAAGCACTGTCATTTTGTCTTTGTGAGTTATTTCACTTCCAGGTGATAGAACAAAACTCTCCCTCAGTCAGAGGAGAAAAGAAATATAATATAAAATATAATTTTCCCTCCTTAGAGTGAAAGGGATATCTATACAGAAGCATAAATACTATCATATTCAGGGGGTCATGATAAAAGTATATGTGTTTATCTGCTTATGCTTCTTAATTCAAAGATTTATTAGTTCTGACATCCTCATACACTGATTAGTATATTTCTCCCATATACGTCACTCTTAGTGGTTGTTTATTCTACAACAGTGCAATTTGCCACCAAGATTCTTTTTAGGCTCAGTGTTGGCTCCACATGCTACTCTAATTATTGCCATTTTTTAAAATTCAATTTACATGCATTTTACATGTAAAATGCAAATGTAAATTGAATTTTAAAAAAATTAATGTTTCCTCCAGGCTGTAAATATTTCTCACAAAAAATGTTCCTACTAAAGTGAATGGAATTGCACACTGAGTAAGTAAATAGACTGAACTCAGCATTCAGAAAACCTGTCGAGGTATATATTTAACTGTCTTGCATGTCAACCTTATGATTCCAACTATCTTGTGACTATGAAGTCACTGTTTATATGCAGTTAGCAGATGAGAAGGGAACAACTTCTAATTTTGGTCTATTTTTGTTAAACACACTAGGAGTGAGGGTTTAGAGGATCCTAAGTACTGTTTTACTCCTTCATAATCCCCTTAACCTCTCTTTTCTTACTTCCACAAAAAAAAAAATAGGGCAATCCTATCCCACCAGAGATTTGTATTGACTCACTAATTAAACTTTGCTTTGTTACCCTCTATTTCTGAATAGAAAATAGAAACATTATTCTCTATTTTCAATAACCAACGTATTTTACTCATATCTGAGTTTATGGCTTGGACTGGGAGATGTTGTGTCATAAGAGCATCCTGGATTGTCTCCCTCTTTCCTGAAGCAAATAAACATCCAAACAGAGAGATAATCCACAGGAGAACTCACACAAAAGCACAGATCAATATTGCTAACAAAATGTATTCTATCCATCAGAAAATATCACTGACTGTATGTCAGTTCACAGCTACAAATTCCCCTCAGGACAGTGGCCTAAACAACCTTTTATATTTTTAAAGGGCTTCGGGATACTTACATCATTAATCTTTTAAAAAAAACAATAGAATAGATTGTTTATCAAGACCTTAATGGTGTCTTTTAACTGTGTTGTTGTTGTTGTTGCTGTTGTTGCTGTTGTTGCTGTTGTTGTTGTTGTTGCTGGGTTTTTTTCTGGAATTGGTTTGGAAAAAGCATGTTCAAATTGTAATTCCTAGAAACAAAAGGGGCACATAATGCTGATAATCTGTATTAGCTTGCAGTTGCTGAAAAAGATGATTCTTGGTTTTGGGAAGGTGTGCTTCATATAAAGAGAACAGACTGTGATCTTTTTTAGCTGTATCAATGGTCTCTGCTTAATAATGTTTGAAATCAATAATATTGACTTAATAAACAGATGGCTCATACTTCAGCAAAAAGCACATAGTTAATGGACACTGAATTAATGTAAATATTTTTTAAAATGTTCTAAATACATGCCCTTAAAATAATTTTCATACATTCATATTTGTTTCTCGATATTTTTTGTGATAAGCTTTATGACAGCCCCAGTTCTTAAATTTGCATTTTCCTGTTTCTGCCACTGTGCTGCATAACAGTAAAGCAAGCCTTTTATTTCAACTCTCAGGGGATGTCTTTTTGATATCAAATCTGTTTGTAGATTCTGATACTAGTGTTCTTTATCTTCTAAAGGATAGAAATAAATAAAATACTCTTTCGTATTCTAAAATATTTCTTTTTCTTGTGGGCAATTTACATTAAAAGTGATAAAGTTTTCTTTGCTTGTTTGACTGTTTTTAATATCTTGTATTTGTGATTATATATTTGCCCAGGAGGAGAAGCTTGAACAGAATGTTTTATGACCTACCACAGTTCTTAGATACTTCTCTGCTCAGCAGCTCTTATCCTTAACACAACTTCATGCATCCAACAGCAGTGTTTACCTCACAGTGCAAAGACCAGCATTTCTTCTATTCTTTCTTTAAGAGAATAGGACAATCCTTAGTTGAAAGAAAACCTAATCTCCAGAGCTGCATAGGAAAGCTTCTACAACAGCTGTCTACAACAGCACTGTATTCGTACTCCAGGTAAGTAGGAGAGTTTGAATAAATATCGTAATTAGGAACGTAATAGCACATTTTGATCCCCTTAATAAATAAGACCAACATGAATCTTCTCTTAGTGGTGACACTAATGATCATTAATGGCCAAGCCTCTAATCTTTACAGTATGAATTCATAGCTGAAAAGCCAAAGTCCTGAATACAAGACATACTGTTATTAAAGCAGAAAATAAATGCAAGTCACTAGCATTATTCTCATTGGTTTAAGATAATCCACAAAAACATAAACCATAAATAACAGAAAATACCCCAAAACTGTAGTTTTCATTGATTGCCATGCAAAACTAATAAATTTTTGTTATTAATATTGTTGCTGTTTCTTATCTCATTGCTATTCTCAGTAAATTGTTCTTACCTCAAGCCATGATATTCACCATTTGTGCCTCCAATTCTCAACTCCATCCTGCCTTAGTGGGAAGAGGGAGGAAAAGGGGGAGAGAGAGAATGGTATTTGGTTTTGGACAGCCTTGGTGTGGACACTGAATTAGGGAGCACCATTCCTGAACCATGACATTGCTGCCTAATGTGGGGCTCCAACACACAAACCTGGGATTAAGAGTCTTGTGATCTACTGACTGAGCAAGCAAAGGCATGGGATGGTATAAAAAAACCTCTGTGTCCTGGCCAAAACTAGGACAGGTATACAGAATTAGCAATCATAATTCAGACTTAAATGAAAGACTGTGTGTTCTGAGTTCTATGCTCTTCTGCCATAATCTGTTTTTTTGTCCAAACCAACATTACCTATACATTAATTCCTCTCACTTGCACCTTCAGTTCACTATCAGTTTTGTAATTCTACTGTTGCATTTATGTGTCATTAAAATAACATTTTTTTCTTTTAAAGAAAAAATAAAATAAAAATACATTAGAGTCAATATCCATAAATATCCTTCTCCATTTAAAGTGTGGGGATATTGATCATGGAATGTTCTTTATTGTTCTTTATTAATCACACAGAATACTTTTACTTGCATCTAGGACTTTCATGGTATCATAGAATCAAAGAATGGCCTGTGTCGGAAGGAGCCTTAAAGATCATCATGTTCCAATTCCCCTATTGTGGGCAGGATAAAGAAACTCACCACTCACAAGCCTTTATTTTTTTTTATCTGTGTGTCTACTAAACATTCAGTATTGTCTGCAAAGCAAAGGTCTTATGAATTAGTCGAGTATGTATGAATTTCAAAGGTCAAGGTAAGAACTGTACTCAATGTAATAACATGGTATATTTTTAGGAATGTAAGTGGCTAGCTATGTAGTTAGCTATGTTACTTGTCCGTTGAATTAGACAACCTGACAAAAAATTATAGTATGGTACTCTACTAAATAAGTAATTTCTATCTTAAAAAGTACTCTTAGCTGGTCTATGATGAGCAATTGCATATTCTGGTCAGCTTGCAAAATGAGAAGTTCTTACATAACTTTTTGATTTTCAAATAGAAACCACTATACAATTCAGTGTAATATATTTCACAACTATTACCACGGAGCCAATATTCTCTTCATGTTATTTTCTATAATTCGAAGTCTGGGGTTCACTCTTATTTTCTTTTTATCTGTATTCAAACTAATAGTTGTAAGAATGTCCTCTTATGAACTTCCTCTAAACATCTCCAAATGCAAAAAATAATAAACATACTATACGCAGTTGATCAATGGTAATCTATAAAGCAGAAGTTTTATGTACTGTTTACTCTAATTTTCTTATAGTTAACTTGAAAATGCCTTGTGCTTACTGCAGCCTAAAAGTTCTGAGGACTTTGACCCATGTACATGGGAAGAAAACAGTGTTAATGATTTAAATGTCTTAAGCCCCTACCCCCTATTTTGACAGAGATTACCATCCCTTGGAAGCATACTTCCTGCCTAGTTTAAATACTACTAGTATATGCCAGTATAATAGGAATAAATTTCCTTCAATTGACTTCCAAGTGAGGAGTAAGTTGGGTAAGGACAGCAGATTTGGTAATAGCTTAAACTGAGCCCATCTATCAGAATTACTTCTTTGACCTGGGACTAGCTTTACACAAGTAGCCTGTACTCAGGCTGTGCAAATGACATAACATACTCTGTCATTTAGTAGACAGATCATTTGTACAGTTGGGGATGGATTCACATGGCACATGTAATTTGCTTAAATTATCAGCATACGTGGTGTAAGAAAGAGGCAGTAGCACAGAAGGTTAACTTCTATCATAACCTGTCCTAGAGTACAGCTGTGTTTAAATTTGATTAACAACCTGGGAACTTGGTTTCCACAGACATAGTGCTGATGGGAAATGAATCTGGATTCTGGCTTCTCACACCTGACTTCATGCTTATTTGGTACAGTTGTAGTTTGGGAGTGGACTAAACAAGCAGTTCTATTGTCCACTTTCAGCCTGTACTTTCCCACACAGAAAGCCATTCAATCATCCATTGTTTGGGATACCTCCAAGTACATTTGGTATTGATTCAATATTGCTTTTTGGCTTTGAATTAGTAGCTAGCCTTGGCTCAAAAATGCCCACTCTGGTATCTTATTCAGTTTTGCAAGGAGGAACAGAACAGACAATTATTGTAATACAGGAATTATGTGCTAGTCACTACTAAAATATGGTCAATGCATTCGGTCTTTGGAAACCTCAATAGATACATTTATCAGACCTTTAGGAGTCATCTCCTAACCAGGCATGGCTTCTTTCTCTTCCTTTGCCCCTCAAAAAAAAGCAGTGGCAATTTCATTTTTCCACACTTAATATTCCACAAAAGAAATAGGGCATGTTATAAAGTTTCACCTTGAAATTTATGGTTAGGACTGAAATAATCAAATAAAAGTAATCCCTTGGAGAACAAAGTTGCTTAATAGTACATGGTTTACATTGGGCAAACCAGATGTCCAAAAGGGACAGTGAGTTCATTGCCTCCATTTTCATGCTCACTTTCACTAAAGATAGGAGGCATTGACAGCATAGAGGTTTTATGCATTGTTGATAGACAGTCTTCATGTTTGGAGAAGAGTTTTCTGATATTTGAAATATATCAGAACCAGGTTTCTTTTTGTCTGTCTTTACAGTCACAAGTAGTGTTCCTCAGGGCTCAGTAGTGGGGCCGGTTCCATTTAATATCTTTATCAATGATCTAGATGAGGGGTTGGCTGCATGCCCCCTTAGGCAGCTTGCAGATGACACCAAGCTGGGTGGGAGTGTTGATCTGCTGAGGGCAGGAAGGCTCTACAGAAGGATCTGGATGGACTAGATTGATGGGCCAAGGCCAGTGGTACGAGGCTTGAAAAGGCAAAGTGTGAGGTCCTATTCTTGGGTCACCAGAACACCAGGCAATAGTGCTACAGGCTGGAGGCAGAGTGGCTGGAGAGCTGCCCAGCAGAAAAGGACCAGAGGCTGTTGCTTGACAGCAGCTGAACATGAGCCAGCTGTGCCCAGGTTACCAAGAATGCCAGTGACATCCTGGCCCATGTCAGCAACCGTGTGGTCAGCAGGACTAGTAAAGGGAGCAAACGGTAGCTCCTGTACTCTGAGGCTCACCTCAAATTCTGTATCCAGTGTTGGGCCCTTCACTCACTACAGGACAGACACTGAGGGGCTGGAGAGCATCCAGAGAAGGTGAAGAGTCTGGAGCATGAGCCCTGTGAGTGGTTGAGGGAGGTGGGGTTGTTTAATCCGGAGAGAAGACTTGTCAATGTGGCATTTAGAGACACAGTTTAGTGGTGAACACTGGGGCTGGATTAATGGGCAGACTTGATGATGTCATGGGTCTTTCCCAAACTAAATAATCCTGTGATCCTGGGACCAGGGTCCTTGTTTAACTGAAGCATGAAAAACCACGGAAATACTAACCATAGGAAGTCAAGACACTTGATACCAAAAACTGGATAACAGGTGATTCTAAGGACATGACCTGTTGGTAAAACTCTTTCAGAAAAAGGCAGTAGCTTTCATAGGTGTACATGCATGGAGACTGTGACAGTAAAACGGCTTGAGTGCCAATGCAAATGACTGTCAGCCTACTGCTGCTACACACAGCTTTATGCTTTTTGTTTCTTTGGGTGGCTGCCTGGAGAACTATTCTTTCAGTAATTCATGAAATCACATTTTTCCTTTCAAATTTTTAAGCAATATCTTCTTACAAGAGCTGAGAGCTGTGAACTTCTTTCGTCTTACTATTAAAATGATTATGTTACATTCTCATCCCATGGGCAGGAAATATTTATTCTTATTGTGGTAGTATAAAAAGTCTTGCAATGGGAACCTCAGTCTTATTTAGCATGAAAATGATTGTTAATACATTATTGAAGTTTTTATCACGAAAAACCATTTTGATAGAAATGCTAGACTGCTGGATAGCTCCTCTATTTCCTTGCAAAACCGTAAAGATGAGTTACAGAGTTCAGTTCTGAGTTGTTCCGAGATGTGTAATCACTGGCTTTACTTCTCCATTATATGGAATAGAACAATCTGAACTGTATATCTGGAGAATAAATAAAATGGATATGAACCACAGAAACTATGGAATATCACAAAAGTCTGCATTATTTGGTAGCACACAGTATATATGAGGATGTAAGGTTTAACTAGGAATAGTTTGTATATCAAGCAAATCACTTTCCCCTGGATGACCGCAGTGAAAATGGGAGGAGTTTTAGAAGAACACGAAGTGTAAGACATTGCTCATCATTACTAGAGTTACAGGGGCTTTTAGGACATAGTAAAAAGACACAGCAAAGTAATAACATATTTACACATGCCTGAATAATGGCTGAAATTAAAAAATGAACTTTGCCATGTGAACAGAGAAGCATTCACTTCCAAACCATACTCTGTGAAGTATGACATTACTCGTATGTACATTTTCAAAACAACAGAGACATACAAAACAGAACTCTCAATTCACAGCCTAAATCCCTTCAGTGTGACAAGAAGTATTGCAAATGTGCTTACGAACAAGTCAAAACCCAGTATTGCTCAGCAAGTCTATTTTTCAATAATTTGATTCTATGAACAAGATATTGAGCAAATTCTCATTTTGGGACACATATGTGATTTCCACAGATTTCATAAGGAGGTAAGTTACACACATCAAATGAAGAACACACCTTAGGAAGAGCCCCTAGATGACTGTGAACTGGTTTTAGCTACTTTAGGAAAAAAAATAATCTGGGTCCTGATTCATCTCTACTCTACACTTCAGTTAAGTGGAAGTAAATTGCTACAAGTGAGGTAGAAAAGAGGAGAATAAGGCTTAGGAATGTCTATTAAATATTAAACAGATACAAAGATTGGTACTCTGTCCATGATTTTGCACAATAGGATATGAATAATTAATTATTCATTATGTAACTCATACAATAATTATGGAGGGAAAAAAGTTACTTAAAAAGCAGTCTCAAAAGCCATCTAGTGCTAATGTTTTCAGGGAGCTCAGGTGCACTCTGTTTTGTTTTCAGTGCAGCTGTACTGAGGCCATGTCTGGAAATCCAACATGGGGATCACAAAGTATCAGTGTGGTTCTTCTAGAGTGAGTGAAGGACCACTTGGATATTACAATGTAGAGGTATATTTACACGCACAGATCTATTCAGTGGATGTACAAAGAAGTAATTAGTCAACAAATTTTATTTACAGTGTATGAGAGTGTGTGTGCTTTTTTGGTATGAGGGGTAAGAACTATTTGCTGTTCTGGGATTTTTGTTTGGTTTTTTTTTCAATACCTATGCATCAAAAATGACCTTTTAAAGCATTAATTTCCCAAACTTCAGCTGAGCTGATGTAGCAAGCTGGATCTTTCAATTTTGTTTTGCAGACATTACTGAAGTGAAATATATACTTGACTCCTTTTTTTTTTTTTTTTNGATGTAGCAAGCTGGATCTTTCAATTTTTTTTTGCAGACATTACTGAAGTGAAATATATTCTTGACTCCTTTTTTTTTTTTTTTTGTGCAGGGCATACTGTTTTCTTACTGCAGCTTCTACAGAAATACATTCCTAGGCAACCTCAACTCTGCATCCAAAGCTACACAGCAATTTCTGTATTGTAATACTTCCATTTCAAGTTACAAGTATCAGAGTATGTTGTGCAAAACCCGTAATCTTTCAGGAGACCTACTTTCTACAGAACAACCAGAAAACCCAAATTCAGATAGAGTTCTGAAACAAATTAATGTGCAAACACACAAATGCATTTCAGAAGAAGAAATGTTCCAGTAAATGAAACAGAGTTATCTTTTTCCTGTAGAACACTGTCATTTAGAGTACTTTGCTTCATGTAATTTGTCTACTCAAGTATTTTAATGAAGATTTACCTTCCAGTTTTAGATGGTTATGATACAGATCAAGGTTAATTTTTTCTGTTCCCCAGAACAATTTCCAACTGAAACATATTACTAGGCAGAGCAGACTGATTATGGCAGGAAACAGTAATAGGATCTGCAAGATATCATGGAACAAATCAAATGACAGTAAATTACAATCATAATAAAAAGTTTGTTAATAAGGAAGCAAGAGCTTTTAGCTCTTACAGTAATATCTTAAATGAGCTGCAAAAAAATACACGAGAGAAAAATCCCAGATCTCATAGCACTCAATTTATTGACAATAAGTCATCACTGACTCCTCAGTGAGGCACAACTTGATTGGAATAATAAAACTGCACTATCCAGGTTAGTTATATAAAGTGGGAAAAAACCCCACACTGGTGAATACTAGTTGTGAGAGCACTGGAGACGCTACAAACCCTACAGTTTATTTTCTGGTCTACTCTACACTCACTGCATAACTTCCCACTGACTTCTATAGTCCTGGACTCTAGCTCTTTGACATTTCTCTATTTCTCTACAAAGTGGACTCTAGCCTAGGATGCTCCTTTGAGAATTGTTCAACTGAATATATATATAAAATGTGACTGTAGGCACAATATTTAGAAAGGATCCTAGGTTCAAGGCACAGGGCAGGGTTTACTGAGGCTTGACTGTGAACACAGAGTCATAAAATCATAGATAGTTTGAGTTGGAAGAGACCTTAAGGACATATAGTTCCAACTCCCCCGAAGAGGACACCTTCCACTAAACCAGGTTGCTCAGAGCTCCATCCAAACTGGCCTCGAACCTCTGCAGTGATCGAGCATCCACAACATCCCTGGGCTGTCATCCTCACATCCCTCAGAAGAGTTTTTTTTTTTCCTAACGTCTAATCTAACCTGCTCTCTTGCAATTTGAATCCACTGCTTGGTTCCCTCCAGACCACGGGAAGGAGACCCCGAAACGGCCACTGCCCCTGACCCCAGTGCCCTCGAGCCTTCCAACTATGAGTCCTACCAAACGTGAAATGGGGAACCGAGACACCGCCACCCAAGCAACCTGCAACAGCCTCCAGCTGCTGCCTGTTGCTTCGAGCCCCCGCGCCGGGCGGGTCTCGGCGCGCCCTGTCCTTGGGTGGGGAATTCTTGTCAGAGAGCACGCCGCCGCTGCCCAGGGCCTGGCGCCGGGCGCGGGGCAGGGAACACGTCCCATGTCCCGCGTCCCATGTNAGCTCTGCCCGGCCGGAGCCATGGAGGAGTTCCTGCAGCGCGCCCAGTCCCGGCTGGTGAGTCAGGGCGGGGGGCAGCGGGCCCGAGACTTCGCCCGACTTGGCGGTGCCACCGGCCTCGCCCCCGCAGCCCCGGCTGCGGCAACCGCGGGCGCTCTCCGAAACTTCTCGGGGTAGCGTTGTGGTCCTCCCTGGCGGGCTGAGGATGAGGCTGGTGTCCTTCGCAGCGGCTGGGGCTGCGGCGGGGTCTGGGAGTGCGTGTTCTTCTCGCACTTTGCTGCCCTCCGATTACTGCTGTATAATGCCCTGCTTTAGGAACCCCCGAGGCCGTGTCTGACAGGCGTTGTGGGGGGGTGTCAGCATGCCGTTGGGGGATTATTTGCTCGTTTCTTGGGACTTCAAGATGCATCAAGTTGCATACTTTAAGGGAGGGGAATAATATGCCGAAGTCGCTGAAGAAGTGTTACTTTTGTGTCTAAATGGCACTAGCAGTAGGGAATAAGTTTGGGTAAACAAGATACTAAGTAAGTGAGCAATGTGCAAGGATTACCAAGGTTCAGCATCATAGTTGCCATAGGTCGTTAATACTGCGTTTGGAGTCGCAGAGAGTTGTAGATCCTGTTCTCAATAGGCTTGGTGGTAGGGCTGTGCTGAAACTGCAGAGTATTTATTTTGTTTACAGTGACTGCTAATCTACCCCAGACAGTGTGTGCTCTTTTCCCCCTTATGTGCACTGCAAAAGTAGGATGTTTTTAAGACTGGGATGGTCTTAGGCCAACTCATTTTCCATTTTTTTTTTTCTCTGCAAAACTCGGTTTTACGGACTTCTTACCTTTCGTGTGTAGCCTGCATGCCCACTAGCTATCCCAGCTCTAAGAAATGTGTTTAGTTATAGCAATAGGACTGGGTTTATCCCACGGCTGTTTTTTATCCTGTGTTTTGGGGTATTTGGTACTTGTAGGGCCCTCCCAGTTTCACAGATCTGTTAAGAATCTCTGGAGAGGGAGCAATCATAAACCTAAGATGTTCTTTCTCTGACAGATGTGGTTCTGTATCTCAAATTATTTGTTAAAGATGATTTGTTAGAGGTGATTTGTTATACTAGCCCTTCTTGGCATTGTTGGAAATGAGAGAATCAAGTAATTTTTTAGAGGACTGGAGAAGAGATTAATCTCTTGAAATGAATCCCTTGTTGGCTTCCTTAATATTTAACTGTGTTGGCAGATATTAAGGGTAAATAAACATGAAGTATGTCATTCTGATCACATGCCAACTAAGTTTTACAATGTATTTTTAGAAGTTTTTAAAATATTTCCCTTATATTTTCATATAAGAAGTTGTAACTTTGGAAGCCCTCTTAAAAGATACTGCACAGTGCAGTTACAAAAACTTAATACATTTTTCACATTAGCATTTCATGCATTAAAAAATTTGAGATGGAGATGGTGGTGGTTTTGACAAACTTTGTGCTGGAGTACATCATAGGTAGTCTTACTTGATAGGCATTAATTATGCGATGATAATGCTTCCCATTAGTAAATGGCAAGCAGTAAAAACAATTTGTTTACCTATAAAAGCAAATATTGCACGAATCTTTCTGAATAGCTTTTGGTGATTGGATAGGAGTTGTCTAGAAAAACAGAATCTAAAGAGGCCCATGGAGAATGGAGAATAGATGATATTATTTCTTCCATTTAGATGGAGTGGGGAGCACAGCAACTGGACTCACCACAGGAGCACAGCCCTTTATATTCCTGTAATGTGTTTTCAAACAAAATGCAGGATTCTCTTTGTACCTTCTGAATCATGGGAGAAAAAGACATGTTTTGGAGGAGGCCTCCTCTACAGGAGTGGTATTGTGGGGGGAGAGTGCTTTTCGACCGATGTTTCCATGTATGGGCATGTCAGCTGAATATAGCTGGAGATGAAGTATCTGAGCACTGGTGTGTTCAGATCAGAACAGAGCCATAAATCTTACAGGTTGTCTTCAATTTGCCAGTTTGCTCTGTACTACGGTGGCCTGAAAAGGGTAACCCAGAGAAATTCAAGATTTGCATTCTGGAACATGAAAGGCTGATGATGTGTTTTCCTTTCAGCTTGGTCAGGCCTTTTGGGGGGAATCGTTTTCTGCTGGTAGCCATTGGCTGAGTTGTGGCCAAAGAGTGAGCAGTCTTTGTTTTGACAGTGATGTAAGGTAAAGCTGTGCAGGGGAATGGGTGAATGACTAAGGAGGAAGGGGCTGCTGTGTGTGGTGCTACTGCAGCCATATCTGTGGAAGATGCTAAAAAGCCTACAGTTGTACCTGAGAGGCCTGGTGATGCCAGTGTCACAGTGCTGGTATTGCAACCACAGGAATTCTTCTTAGGTTAAACAGATTACAGTGTACTGACTACATGATTACTACTCAGCATTAGCAAAGGAAAATTCTCTCCAGAAGGAACACTTGCTCCAGACCATGCAGGGGAACCTATTACAGGAAGTGCTTTGTCATTCATTTGGGTCTGGATCCAGCCTCAACATTAATCAAGGCTATTTATCCACACGGAACAAATTATAGCCTTGAACTGTGCTGCACAAAGGACACACTTGTTTTTTGTTTTCTAAGACTGTACTGTGTACCTTCAATACCTTGTGTGTATTGACTGTTGGAGAGAAGAATGCTCTGTGTATTATCTATTAATAATAAAGGCTTTAGACTATTCCTTCTTAAAGAACAATGATTTTGCCTTTGTAGCTTGTCAACTGTAAAACACCCTCAGTAATTTTCAGTATCAGTCTTTGAAGTTGTTACGTATAATCTTTGTAAAACCAAGAAGGTAGAATTTTAGAAGGCAATACATGACAGGATATGAGAAATGCCATACTGACATTTTTTCACATTTATGGTTCAGTTCTGCAGGTTTTTCTCAATTTTTTTTGTAAGTCTAGTAATAAAGCAAGAATAGGTGAGACTGGATGAGATCAAAGATCCTTCTAAACCATTCTAGTTTGTCCAGTGGGGGATTATAAACAGTAGAATACACAGGCTGATCAGGTGCTGAAAGCTTAGATCAAAATGTACAGCTGAACTAACATGTTAGCCACAGCTAGAACCATCTTCCATACATTTGACTACGTCATGTGCTTGGGTTTTTTATGCTTTGGCTTCAACAAAATCCCTGAGACAGTGAGTTTTATAGTTTTATCATGTGTTTTGTTCAGCAGTGACAGTATCCCTATTTGTTGTCTTTAAATTGCCTGACAATTTTGATGTGTGTTCTGTGATGCTTCTACCTGAGTGAATATTTTTATTTTGCTTTCTCTCTGGTCTTTAGTTAAGTATTATTATATCCTTCTTGTCTTCTTTCAGACATTTCCAAGCTAAAGTCTTCTATTGCCTCTTCATACATGAGTGTAATTCTATCAGTCTGCTCATCCTTGTGCCCTTTCTCTGAACATTTTATTTAACCGTTTGAAAGCTGGGAAGCCTGGAACTACCTGTCAGGTTTAAGTTATGACAGCATACAAGACTGACAGTAGTACAATGACTTCTCTTTTTTTTTTTTACATTTTCTTAAGGGTTCTTGCTATCCTACTTACTCTGTTTTACTGTCAGAAGGCATTTTTCTGATGCTTTCAGAGTATCATGTAAAGTGAATGCATGGTGTTTTTGCTGCTCAGTAGTGCCTTTTTTAAAGCTCATCTGACAGTATACAGCACCTTAGTACAATTAAAAATGAAGATGGGTTGTTTTCTCACATTTTCCCTAGTCTGCATTTCTGGGCCCTAATTTCCATTTACTGTTTTATTCCCTAGTCCTTCAGTGCCATGAGTCGTTTCTGCAGTTCTTGTAGCTAGTTATAGATTTGACTCTCATAAATAATCTGCTATTGTCTGCAGCTTTTTCCACCTCGTTATTTGCCTACCTGTCCTACTAAAAGTAATCTTATTTATTATTTATAGATATGAGAAACAGCACATATCTCAGCACATATTTTTTCTTAATTGAAAAACTGACCATTTGTTCCTGCCCTTTTTTCCTCAACTTTTAGTTCTGTAGTACATCATGAAAGGATGCTGCTCCTTTTTTCTTTTGTGATTTTGTTTCTTTATTGGCCTATAGGAAATTCTTCAGTAATATTTTGGAAGATCCAAATACAATACTTGCTTTTCGTTCTCTATATGCTTATTGAGTTATTTCAGAACTTTAAACAATTTTGTACAAAAATGTCATGCTTGGCAAACACTCTCCTTCTCCCACTATATTATGTTATTAATTTCTTGGGGTTAGAGTCTTTCAGTCAGCAAGCCATCCAGCTGGAGAACAGTGACTGATCAGTCAGTACAAAATTTTGTATAATTTATTCAAGAAAACAAATCAAAAGGTTAAGGTTTCAGTGGTGTAATTTCAGAATGATTATCAGAGTTGTTATCAAGATGTTAAAGTAAATTAAATAGAGAACTAAACATTCTGAAAGTACTTCCTCAGTAATTCTCTGATGTGGAATACTGTGTACTGAAGAAGGTAATTAAATTAGGTATTTTTCAAGTAATGTTACATGCTTTAGACTGTTAGAGTGAAGTGGAATGACTATGAGAAGCTAAATCAAGGGAATCTGTCAAGAAAGAAGCTGTAAGAATTAAAAAAAATGTACAGAATTGCATCTGAGAGATGCTGAAGCAAGGACTTCCAGAGAGTGCTTTTTCCCTGGCTTTAGGTCTGTGCCTAATGGAGAACCTAATGCTTTGTATGCTGGCTTCAGGGAAGTCAGAGAACAGAATGAGCCCCAGAAGGGCTTAATGTGCTGATGATACTGAGATAACCACATACTAAAGCAAAGTGCTTCAAACAAGTAATTGAAAGATGGTCCTCCTCCTGCAGAGAATAGCAAATTAGCTGGGGAATTTTTCTAAATGCTATGTCATCTTCAGCAGTTAACAGTATTTGGAAAAAAAAAACCTTAAAACCCTCTAAAAATTGAAGTTCTTTTAATCCCTTGCTGATACAAGAAAGGAGACCAGAATGCTAGACCAATGTTACACCTGGCAGGGTAACACACTGGACAAATGGGGTATTTTGGCCCAGGCATGTGTGCCCAAAGAAATACTGGGCTGTGTGACTGGATATTTTCCAAACTGAGTGCCAGATGCTTGACCAGGGAGATACCCTTGAGAACAGGAAAAAAGGCTTTTAAGGCACTGCTTTGATAGATCTGAAAAATGAAAGTTGTGCTTGTTTCTGAGGCACAGAAGTTCAAAGAACAGTCAGTGATGATGGCATGACTTGAGTAGATTTATGTGACCACAGTTTAAAAATAAGCTGAGTCACTTACATGCTTATTCATACTGCCTCTTATTTTTGTATCTGGAGTTTTTTTATCAATGATATGCAGTGGTTACTTTGAAAATCATATTTGATTTAGTTGGAATAGTTTTGGCTTTACAGGAGTGAGAGCCACTGCAGAAGTGAAGCAGAAGTTACTTTCCCAGAAACTGCTGAACATCTTCAAGCTGAGGAGTAAAAAAGCCTTCAAACATTTATACAAGGAATCAAGTCTTACCCTCTCATGTATCTTCTCTGCATTCATCCAGCAGCACACAAGGGACTTGACTCCGCTTAGGAAGGCACTTACACTATGTAAGAATTAAAGAGTATGGGTAATGATATTGACTCTGGTTGGAAAACTCAGATATAGAAGTTGTATATACACCTAAAAAGGTTGCAGAATTGGAGTATTATGGCTGATTAACCTTTTATTACTTAAATCTGTCAGAAGAAATCATGCAGCAGCAACTAAGGAGTCAGTATTTATTAGTAATAAGGAAAAAAGTTATAAACATTGCACCAACATAATTCTGAGATAAATTTTTAAACAAAGCGTAGTTGTGAGCAGTTACAGTAATATTGAAGGGCTCTTTTTTGTCATCATGATACAGTTTCAAGTGGAATACTTCCTTCTTTTATGGGTACTACATAATCAAAAACATTTCTTAGCTGGGAAAAGGATTTGGAGAATCATAAGAAAATTACTTAAAGAATTGATTGAAGAAATTCTTGAATTGAAGACAAAAAAAAAATGAGCTAAACATAAAACTTGATTAAATTACTGCTGCACTGAGACATGAGACCAGTCTGGATCTGTGAGGTTGCTAGAAGCAATGCAAAGAAAGGAAGGAATCATTCATTCAGGTACATAGATATAAATATGTAATTGCAAAACAGTCAGCAGAAGCTTAATTAAGAGAATACTTCCAGAAAATTATGTCTATTAGCAAGGAAAACAGTTTCCCAGAGGAAGAAGGGAAGGCTTCTGCATATAAGTATACCAAAATAAAACCTGAATTGGATGAACATATGTAAAACTACTTTAAAAAGCAACATGTAATTATATGGAAAATATTACTGGGTAATTTGATAGCCTTTTACAGTTCCGCTAAAGCCAGACAGACTACAAACATGTGGCAGAAACTGAGAATTAAAAAGGATTTTCCCCCATGGATTTTCATGGTTTGGGATGATAGAAATAGCATTTTAAAACAATAAGCTACATACCTTGCTTTTCGTCAGTCTGTGGTGCAGTGATAAGTGAAGCATACCATATTGATCATGATTAGGTCAAATTCTATCATGGTTAGCTTTTGGATGTTGAATCATTGCATACGTTACTGACGTACTTCATACTTTGTTCTACACACAAATAAATTCCAAAGGCATTTCAGTGCAGTGTAGTAGAGTATTTACTAGGGTATCACACAACTAATAAAGTGTGGCCATGATTCTGTTGTTCTAGATTACATGGAAATACAAATTAAAAAGTTGATTCAGTTCCTATCTTAAGAGTCTGTTGGATGTACTGGAGGAAGCAGATAAATCCAAAGTAGTAGTATGGTGATAATAGTTGGTTTTATGTTTCCGAACCTATTCATTAGCATTTTAGCAAAGGGCAGTTTTGAGTAGAAGTTAGAAAAAACCAGAAACTTGCTGAAGTTGGAAACATGTCTTTAAGAATAGGGGACACATCCGAGAAAAATGAAACCTGACTACCCTTTCCATTCCTCTGCGATAGATTGTACCACAAAACTTGATGTTTCATTATTGAATAGGAAACGGTAGATGAAGCAGAGAAGGATTTGAAAAGGTTTCAAGATGTTGAGGCATTTTCTTGAATGTGTTGGAACAAGGAGGGTGGGAAGAGGGGCGTCTGTATGGGCAGAGTCAGGGCCACAGGCTGGGAGGGGAAAGCTTTCCACAGCAAGATTGTGGAAGCTGCAAAGTTACTTCTGCTGAAACCAAATAATATTTATGTGATTGAACCATCAGGTAATGATAGCCAGAGTGTTAGCTCTGAGGGTAGGCCGGGAAGGTTAATGAGCTAAACAGGCCTGCAGGACTTTGCAGTAAGTTAGGGGTATGTGTCTAAACTGAGTATGATGCCAGGATTACAGACTGGAGTTATAGGTAGGATCCTTTCATGAGTCCCTCATGAACATATATCTGTGATTTATGTTCGTCTGAGAGAGGTGTAGTAAAAGGAGAGGGAGTAAAACCTCAGTTTTAATCATGCTCATTTGGACTGTATGATTGTGTTTATGCTGGGAAGGTGTGGAATAGGTGTGGGATTTTGTTGGGAAAGGGCAGGACCAGAGCAGCATGGAAGCCCTGTTTGCCAGCCTGGAGTCCTGATGGAGATCAGGTTTAGGATTTAAATGACTTCACAACATTCCTGTTACATTCTTTTTCTTCAAAGATGGGAGTCTGTTCCCAAAAGCATTGGACAGGTCCTTAACAACAGGTATGATATCACTTGTTCTAATGAGATCTAAATAGATCGTGGCGCAGTAAGGACAGCAAAAAGATTAGGAAGATTTTAGAAAATGATGGCGTCTGGAGGACGTCAGATAGTTCTCCTTTCTTGTTTACTTAATCATTTCACAGTAACTGAATAATGTGTAATAGCCTAATAGACCTAATGCACTGGCGCGGTTCCATCTTGCACAGTCATAACCTGCTTCTGTACGTTTCCTTCTAGCTGTAATTAATCTTGAGCCTCCTTACAAACAAATTCTGTTTTGGGCACAGATTGAATTTGCGGTGTACCTGTTTTGTACTACTTAAGGATTTACCTGTTTTGTACTACTTAGGAGATTTTGATCTTCCTGTATTTTGATAGCAATAATTGTATTCATGTCTGTTTGTAATTGGCGCAGTTTTGGTTTTTGATTTAGTCTTGTGTGTGGAAGTGGCATTGTATGCAATCCCTGATGCTAACTAACCAAGTTAGCTGCTAAACCAGCCTTTTCCTGTGAGACACCATCCTGCTGTGGTGACCTTTTCCTTAATGGTCAATCTTACTGTGCTACACAGCATAAAAATTATCATTCTCAAGAAGTACTTCCTTGCACTTGTACAGTAGTGTTTACAAAATCCTGATCAAAGAGGAGTTGGTAAGGAAGAAGAAGACTCTGAATTGTTTTTTCAGCTACTATCATGCTCTTATAAATCCTGGAAGTATGTGGAGACTTAGAATCTGGAGTGCTACAGAGACGGGCATATTCTGCTTGGTGAACCTTGTATGCTGTTCTGGAGTCAATGGGATGGGTGGAAAGAGGGAAACTTGCCTTTGATGAGAAACTGTATTCCTCTGCTTGGAATATATTTGACTTTTTCTGAAGCAGTGATAAATGGTAAACTTCTGAACACTTGCAGGGACAGTCCTAAATATAGAGAGTTGACAAATAATCAGTTGACTTAAGTCAGCAGCCTTTCTTTGACTTAGAAGAGGTTTCAGCATTAGTCAAAGTAATTTTCAGGCCTGGCTGTGTTACAGCTGAGTCAGATGGAATACAGTGATGGTTTAACCTGCTGGAAAAGTATGCTACTATGTTTGACAACGCCTGTACGTAGTCCACTTAAATTTCATAGATATTTACTTAGTTTTCTTACAGGTAGATTTGAGACTTTATGCTTAGCAGTCACATTACTTAGAAGAACAAGTGGCTTTTTGTGATGTACCTGAATATTGTGTCTGTAAGAAGGTGTTTAGGTCTGTATGAAATCTTGTAAAGGTTAGTCTGTTAGACTCCTGCGTGTCTTTTTTATGTGTTTGAAATAAATAGCCTTATAAAGTTAAAAGACCAGATAGGACTTAAACCCCCATTTCACTTCCAGTCTCTTTCTGCTTTTGGATTTGGTTCTGTGCTTCTTTGATTTTTGAATTTTTAAAAAAATTTAACTAACATAAAAATGGCAATTACCCGTTCAATTGAAATAATTGTAGTGAAGAAAACACAAACTTTTCCCTTTTTGCAAAGATGGACTTGACTGTTCTTTCTCTTGATTTTGTTGAAATAGGATACATGGTAATTTTTTGAATTAGCAAAAATCAGGTTTATCTGTATTACAGACTTTTTTTGGAAATTCAAAATTAATTACTTATTCAGACTGTGGGCAGTTTGTAGACTGAATGGTACCACTAGGGCATTCATTGTCTGTGGTAAAGAGATGATATACTTCTTCTCTACCATGCTAAAGGAAATCTGTGCATTTGTCTCTGTGACAGGATGGGACTGTAGAGGGTGATGATAGATGAACTGTGCAGTTGTTGCAAACAGCTTTAAAATTCTTCAATTTGGCTACTTTTTAACATAAAATTTGTTTTGTGTATGAAAGGAGGAGGTATGGGATGGTTTTGTATGATTCTTTGCTTTCTGCATATTCTAAAAGGCAAACTGCATAAACATATTTAAAGTTCCATGCTACTGTGAGGGATGCCTTACCTTCCTTGAAAATTTGATGCCCACTTCAGCACTGACGGTCCTAGGACGAGAATAAAAAGGTTTCATTGACTGAAGTAGTATAACTACGCATTAAAGCCTTCATTCTAGGGATAAGAGAGTAGTGTAGAGTGGAGTTCTAGTCTTTGATTTCCAGAGACACTGGCTCATATCCTGTGTAAATCACATGTGAAATCTAATGTTGGCTGTTTGTTAATATCTTAGAGATCATTGCACAGGTTTTTAACTGTCACTTTTTGTGCAGTGGAAGAGGAATTTCTGAGGCTGGGTCAGAGGTATTTTGCTTGATCTGTTTTGAGAAGTTTGTGCAATAGTTGTGGTATGGTATGAGTGTGTCTCCAGTATCAAGGTGTTGAGCCAATCAACAAAAAAATGAAGTAGCCACAACTTCCCGCCCCTGCTCCATATGATAATTGAACCAGTATAATCTCATGGTCTGAAAAGATCATCTATTTAGTATTCTAGGTGAAACAAAAGTTACAGTTGGTAAAGAAAATGAACTGATCTAAAGAAATATTTTTATTTAAATTTAGGTAAGTATGAGGACTATGAACTCTGCTTGACTAAAAATGCTGAGTTCTTGTTTACATTTATACTGGGTAAAACTGAAGAGTGGGCCCAGTATGTGAAAATGGAACACTAAATATAAAAATGCTCTCTTTTAATGCCGACAGCAACAAGCAGGTGTACTTACCTTCTTGTGTCCTTTTCTCAACTTTGTAGCTTCCAAAGAGGGTGAGGTAATGAGACTTTTTAGTTTTTCCTTTCCTCTATTTTTTTCTCTCTCTCATTCTCCTTTCCAACCAGTACAATACTCGACTGGCAGAGCTATGATACTGCCATGTTGCTTTTGAGAGTAGAGGAGTGTACAGTGTGTGTGAAATTAGTATGGACTCTCAGTAATATTTTAACAGTCAGAACACTGCAGTGTAATTAGTTTGTGGTTCTTCATCAGTGCTGGTTATAGTGTAGTTTGTCTTTTTCTTCTGTGCTAATGAATGAGCTACAGATTCGTTCTTTCATACATCTTATGGTTTAGGATAAGGTAATGTTTTGGGATGTGATTGTTTCTGAACTGCCACTTTCAGTTCTACCATACCACATGCTGTCCTTTGCTAAAAAGCCAGATCATCCTATCTGCCACTGCATTTTGCTGCACTGAAAAACAAGCAAAGATGCTAAACAAGATGTGATATGACATTTTACGTGTTTCTAGCTCTGCTTGTTTGCATGTGTCTTCCATTGTTGAGTGCTTCATTACTTACCTTTTGAACAAGTTAGAATTTATTTAAATCTTTTCATATTTCAAATTTTCATACCCCAAATCAGTGCTCCTTGATGATGATGTGGCAAAAACAATTTAGACAGTTGCCCTATTAAGTAGTGATTAGAATTTAGCTGCTTTTCTTTCAATCAGATAGTGATTACTGATACTGAATTAACAGCAGTCTGTAGCAGCAGAATCTGCTCTCTGCTTCCATAAATCAGAACTGGTTATGCGTCTGTATTTCATGTAATGGTTTGGGCCACAATAAAATATCAGAAGCTACAGCTGGAGTAAGCAATCTGATGTGTTCTGTCCAATTAAAAACTCAGAGGATGATTGAATTCCAGGCATTGTAAGGTCTAAGTATCTCTCTCAGATGCATGAAAATCTCCATTACAGATCTATTGCATTGTAAGAATGTGGGACTCACTTTAAAGCACAGGTTTGGATTTTAATGTTTCCGAAGTGACTACACAGATTCTTTAAGAAGAGGCTACATATGATAGTCAAAGAAGGTAAGACTGAGGAAGATGGAAAGGGGCTTCAGGCACAGAATGTAGTTGTCCAACCTGGCATCTCAGCCTTAGCAGTTTTCACTTTGTCCATACTATTAAACTGCCACTTTCACGTAGGTCACTTGTACACTCACGTTCCCTGTCACAGTCACTTGCACACACAGAGAGAAAACAAACCCTAGGGACTCTGTTTCTAGAAATTGTTGAGATAGGCAAGAAGATTCCTGAGGTAATGGGAGTAGAGACCTTACTGAATCGGACTGGTGGAAACCGGAATCTTTCATACACATTAGAAACACTGAATTCTTTGGTAAATTTTCATCTCTAAAGAAGGAGGAAACTAGGCTTTCCTTATGCCCATATGGCATGCTGTAGCTTTTGACTTTCTGACAAACACTGCTAAAGAAATAATGCTCTATTTTCACTTTGATTTGAAGGAAAAATTTGAGTGCCTTGAGGGCAAGACTTTGAAAGAATATCTGAGGTCACTTGGTTTGCTCAGTTGAGGGAAGAGAAGGCTGAGGCAAGACATAGGGTGGTGGCAGGGGAGCTGCTGGTCTCTCCTTGTCAGCGATGATAGATCATAAGGAAATGGAATGAAGCTGTGCCAGGGGATGTTCAGACTGGACATTAGAAAGGTTCTTTGCTTAAAGAGAGTGTGGTCAGTCACTAGAACAGGCTTCTCATGGAAGTGTTTATAGCATCAAAGCCTCTCAGAATTCAAGGAGAGCCTGGGCAATGCTTTTAGTCATCTAGTTTAGTGTCGGGTAGTCTTGCAAGAATTAGGGAGTTGGACTTGATGGTCCCAGGAATACTTTCCAACTTGAGATATTCAAGGATTTTATGATTCTGTCAAATACGAAGAGCTTTTATTTCTTCTTTTGAAACAAAAAGAAGTATGTGTCACAATCTGCTATTAATACAGAGTGGGGGTCGTGATGGTTCGTTCGATCTCAAAGGTGCAAACAGGCAAAATGCAGGGGACAAAATCAGTTTATTCAACAGCAGGAATGCATTTTTTATTAAATGCCAACAACTCAGTTTCGATAGAGGGGAGAGATACAGGAAACAAAGTATAGAGAGGAAAAGAAGAAGGGGATGGGAAAATAGCTACCAACGAGATGAGACGGACGTCCTCGTGGTCCAGCCAATAGATGGGTCTTCATCCTTGGGGAGTACTCAAGGGTCTTCTCCAGAGGGTCGCTCTTTTATAGTTCTTTTCCAAGGCAAGTGGCTTCTGGCCAAAAAGTGGGAAGATTTATGGACTATTGTGTGGTGCTCCGGGAGACAGGTGTGATTGTGCAGTACATGCAGTCTCCGTTTGGGACAGCACAATCTCCGGCTGATGCCACAACAGCACAGTGCAGTGAACACAACACACCTGCACACAGTCACTTGACAAGCATCCATCTAGGCCAGGCCGGGAAACCATTGTTCAGAGTCAGCCTGCGTGGGGGTCCTCAAGGTCTCCTTGCGATGGTCGGGAGGCAAAGACAAGGGAAACTTCGGACTGACCCTTACACCACCCTGTGACTCACGATTGTTGTCAAGGGCTGTCCTTTGTAACGTTGTTGCGAAGTCTTCAGAACTCGTCCAAGTTGGTAGCATGTCCCAGAAAACAAAGCAGACAGAATAGAAAAGTAGGAAAAAGATAAGAGAAAGAAAAAGGAAAAAGAAACAAAACCAAAATAATCAATTTTCAAGTAAACAATTTTTCTCTGAGCTCTTCTACAGAATCCAAAATAGATCCATTTTCTTTGTGGTCATAGTTTGATACGCTCTTGCATGTGTTTTCAAGCCTGAATGTTAATAGGTGTGTAATAAACAGATAGATTCAGAGCATCACAGATGATTCTGGAGTATCCAGAGATTCTGGGGATAGCACTTCAAATCAGCTGGCTTTTTGACAGGAAGGACAGGATAAGCTCCATCCCTCAGAGATTCCAGCAGAATACACAGCTGCAGTAGGTGACTGGATGACATTGAGACTGTTATAACTGTTAGACTATTTATCTTCACATTAAAAAGATTTAGCCCTCATGATAGACTCTTCATCTGTGACAGTGCAGAGAAGCTCAGAAGTGACATACTTCCTAATTCAGATTTACTTTTTTCTTTTTTTTTGGAAGAGTAAATGTCCACATTTGAGATGTGGAGATTTCTTTTGAGAACTCCTTTGCACATTGCTGAATGTTTAGAAAGTAACTAATTTTTGTGATAATTTGGTGTGAACTAGTTTGGTATGTGGTAGAAGAGCGTGTTGTCTGCACTGAGAGTTAGAAACTACTTGTGTAATAAAAATAAACAGAAGTCTGTAGAAATAGATAACAGGGCAATGGAATTTTCTTGCACTTTCTCCATCTTTGCAGAAGTACTTGGGTACTTGCAAGCTCCATTCTCTCCTGTTTCTTAACATCAATTACTATTTTGAACAAGAGTATGGAGTAACACATTTAAGTTATGAATAGATGGCTGGAAATTATAGAACCTTTTTTGACATGGTTGCTGAGTAAGACAGGGTCTGGGCTAGGAACCAAATATCATACACACATACAAGCCCCCCACTCCCCTCAACCAAACAAGAAACAACCAACCAAAGAAATCTCCAACCAAAACAAAAAATTCCAGAAAAAATATCCCTGTACACCTTTCCTGCCCTGCAGAAAAATACTCCATAGCAGCTAATAAAACACCAAAAAAGACAAAAGTGAAAGTAGAGTGGTAATATTTCTTGAATGCAGAAGTGACCTATTTAGTTTCTGATTCCGTCCAAGGTCTAAATAAACTTGCAGACTTAACTTGAGTAATGGAAACTTATTTTCGCTACTCTTACATTCTTTGTGTGCAATTTTTGATTGCTAGAGAGCAATAACTCTCTAGTACTAGACAGTGTCCCGACTTTACATAATATATATAATTTAGTGGTAGAGAGTGTCCCAACTTTACATAATTGCAAATGTTTCTGAGGCCATTTAATTAATATGAATCAACATGTAGAAAGTTCAAAATAGCTCAAACACACTGAGCTTTAGTAGTTAGGTCTTTTTCCCTGTTAGCTCTTACACATACACCTGCATAAATTAGGTAGTTGTAGTGGGAGGCCAGAGAGCAATGTAAATTGAGGGAATCAAATGTCAGTTGAAAATAGGGTGTTTCCAGTCACAGAGAGATGAGTTTTCCCGTTTCTCTCATCTTTGGTGCTCACAGGTTCCCCTGCTGAATGATCTGTGGGAAGAAAAGTTTTTCTGTTCTTTCTGAAGAAGGCCATGCTGAGCCACAGTCTTGTTTCTGGTTTTGACAGGATGGTCTGTCATGGAGCACCTTTTCCTCTTTCCCCCCCTTTTCCTCTTTCCCCCCCTTTTCCTCTTTCCCCCCCTTTTCCTCTTTCCCCCCCTTTTCCTCTTTCCCCCCCTTTTCCTCTTTCCCCCCTTTTCCTTCTTGCATTTCAGAATGTTCATACAGAGATTCTGCTAGTTTAAGTTTTGTGTACTGACCATTCTCTTAGTATTAGTTAGCCAAGATGGTTGAAGGAATTACTTAGACAGAGGTGGTATCTGTCTTCTGTGTCCTGCTATTTACAAAGTATTCCAACGTATCTAAAACTGATACAGCTTTTTCTGAGGTGTTATATATTTATTTAAAATTCTTGTGTGTCTATGCTGAAGCATTAAAAATCAGCATTTTATGCTGAAAAGAGAATTCCCTTATGAGGAGCAGTGAGGTGCAGGTTTCGTATAACTGTGTTATGAACTTTTCCTTGTTTTGTGGATTTTTAAATGGCCTTTTGAGTTTCATCTTACTTTTAAGTACTGTTATCGCTTTGTATCACAATGACTTCACAGACTAATTGCCAGCAGAGTAAGAATTGCAGATTTTCTTGCTAATGTTATGTTAAGCATATTGCACAGCCCAAACACTTCATAGTGTACCTTCCATAACAGGACAGGTAATTTAAGTCATGTTGTTATCAAAACATGTATATATGTTGATATTGGTATATCATACAGGCTGGTTTTAAGGAAAAAATAAATAAAATTTAAAGTTTTTATTTTGGTACTAATTGGTGATACTAACTACCATAACTGTTAACATCCTGGTTCCCCATATTAATGGACATCATTGCAATGTATTTTTAAAGCTGGTCTTTAAATCACAGGAATGTGATTTAAAAAAAAAAAACTTATGTGGAAACTCATGTGGTTTCGGCGGGTGTGGATCTCCTCAGACAGGCATAGCAGCCTATTTTTACAAGTATTCATTCTCAGTATTTGCTTCTCATATATTGCTCTGTGTAACAGATGACTCGAATCACAAACCCTCCATGTAGTAGAATATCTCGAATCTCTTTTATGTCAGTATGTTTTTTTATGATATGACATGCTTTTTTTATTCAGGAGTGGCAGTGTATATGTTGATGCTTATATATACGAACTCTCTCTACAGCTAGAGATTAAATGTTCGAATATGACTGAGTATAATTATATTGCCATTATACCATATCCTCTTTGGCTGATGCTAAGAAAAAATATTGTTCTACTTATCTGGTGAAAGAAAGGAAAGAATTAAGCTTTGTTTATTTTTAACAGACTTTCTTAATTCCATTAATGCTAAACAGATACCCTTTCAACAGCAGTACAAGGCCAGTATATGCGTCTAGTATAAGGGAAAGAAAGCTACATGTAGTTGTTCAATTTGCTCCGTTTGTAGTTATTCCATTTCCATTTAGTGAAAAATACTTACCTTACACAAAATACTGTGTAATTGTCCTCTGGTATGCTGAGATGTATGCAATTAACTAAGCAGAAATAATAGGCTAAAAGAGTATCAGATTGGGAGCAGAGAGTGACCTTACAGAGTGACCTTATACTGCAAAGCGGTGAAATCATCACCAGTTTCTAATGTTACCGCTGTTTCTGTTCTGACAAGTGTTTTATCTGGATGCGTGTCAATATCTGCAAGGGCAGTGAATCCCTTTAACATCTTGAACACCTTGAGGATACTGAGAAATTCTTATAACTGGAATTCTTCCAGTTGTAGCATTCTTATAACTGGAAATGCAGGAATTATCTTATTGGCATGGAATGCATATCCGTGAGTTGGAGTAAGTTTTGTTGCTAGTCACTGAGTTGAAGTTACCATTTTAAGTGCCCTACCAGTGTCCTCAGAGTTTTCCCAGGAAAATCTGGGCTTGGATGCTGTGAGCAGCCTTGTGCATTGGTATTTTGGCTTGTATATGTCCCTTTTACGGACATACAGGTTTTGGTTTTGTTAATGGATTTTTTGGGGGATGTTGTGGGTTTTTTGTGTGAGTTTTTGTTTTGTATTGTTTTGTTTTGTTTGCTTGTTTGTGGGGTTCTTGTTTGTTTGCGTTTTGGTGTGGTTTTGTTTGTTTGTTAGTTGGTTGAAGGTTTTTTTTACCCGCACTCCCAGAGACTTAAGGCCTAGGAAGGATGCTGTACCTTGGACTTTTTTACATTCAGAATCAGAGTTTAAGCAATTTTTGAGCTCCGTGGTTTAGTGGAAGTAAGGTAAGCCTGAGAAGAAGAAGGTAGTTCTTTGTTAGTTTACATACCTCTCCTTACCTTTGGACCATTTGTTCTTAACTGCAGTAGGTATAGAAATCCATGGAGATTTCTTTTCCTGACACGGTCCTCTTCGATTGGAAACCAAGACCCTGACTGTTGAAGAAAATCCAGCAAGTCCCTCTGTGGGAGAGACAGATATCAGTGGTTTTCATAGACTAAAAATACATGATAGTGTCTACAATACGAAACTATTTATATTGAAAGGTAAAAATTGAAATATTAATGTAATTTACTTTGTTGTAACCATATTTAAAAAAAGAATTATTGTCTTTTTGAATTAGCTAGGGCAGCAGATTTGCCAGGGATGATGAATTACCCATTTTGGTGTTAGGTAAGAGGATTCAGCAAAATTCATTGAGGATGATATCTTAATCAGTCATTAATGTCTCTTAGTATGTGAATTTGTCAATTTATATCTCCTGTTTCCTTCTGCTTAATAAAATTTTAAATAATACATCGTGAAAACAATAATGTAAATTAATGAAACTGAGCCAAATCTTAAATTAAAAAAACCTTCTAGCTGTGTTTGTAGCTGTTTTATTCTGTTTGTGGTTACCAATTTTTATTAACTGAAATAATGTGATACTCTTAAAAAAGTTTTATAGCTTTATAATACAAACAGTGCTTTAGTTTACTTTGTAATTACACTTTAAATAATTTTGTCTAGTATTTTGCATACCCCTACTGAAAGCAGGAGTTGATATACTTACCATACAGAGAATTTCTAATACCATATACACTCTGAATCTATGGTTCAACTCTCTATAACATGCCTTTTAGGAGATGAAATTGAACTGCTGTCATAGATAAGAGTTTGTGCAATCAATATCCTATTTACCGTTACTGCAGTTTCCCTTCCATTCAAGGTGGGAATTTTTTGTAGTTAGTGACAATCTGCCTATAATTCTAGATGAGGAAGATGTGTTTATTGTATTGTGGCTCTTGACAGATCTTGGCTGTGCTGGAACATTACTTGATGACTGCAGAATTAATTTTTCTTTTTTTTCCCTCTCTTTACCACTTGTTCTAGTGTATTAAATTAAAAACATGGCTTAGTTACACATATATTCTATGTCAGACAAAGAACTGTGAAATGCGGCTGTGTTTCAGAAGGAAAATCATAATCTTCATTGTAAGTACTGTTTGCAGTATCATCATATGTATGTCAGTTCAAGATGTCATTGGCACAGTGTAAGAGTAGTAAGACAGGAGTCTTACCCAGAATATATAACCTCGAGGTTCTTAATCTTTTTTGTAATCTTTCTGATGAGCACTGTGGTGCCTTGTGGAACTTCATCTACTGCAGTGCTGAATTCTGAAATGGAAGAAGGAATGGGAAATGCAAATTTGAGTATATTTCCTCCAATAGATCTTTCCCAACTTGCCTTGGGAATGAGGTGATCATGATTCTATCTCCCAATAACTTTTTGCTTAAAAGTGATTGTTATTTCTTGCAGTTCTTTTACTATTTTTACGTTGTCAGTTGTGCTAGACAATTACAAGGATTAGAGTCACTGTTTTCCTAGGTGCACAAAATTTTCATAGAAAAATTTACAAGTCCTTGCTTAAATTTATTTTTCCCTGAAAAAATCATATATTCTCAGCAGTGTTTTAAATGTTTTTCCTGTAACCCAAACATTCAATTTCAGTTTCCTACCTTTTTCCCAATGAAAGGGAGCTTTTCAGTAAATTAGGACTAGTGTTGTGTTACTTCAAAATAGGAATATTTGTGGATTTTTATTTTTTTTTTTTTTTTTGTTCAGGAGTGTATTTTACCTGCTTTATCTATTTAGAAGGAAAACTAATATCAGCACAGCAAAAACTAATGTTTTAGATTGCTATTGTATATTGCCTTTCAGCATACTTTAATTAAAGTGACATTTGTTTGTCCTATAATACCACCATTCCCTAATCGATGTACTGAGCAAGCACCACGGTGACAAGATAAGTTGCTTTGTTTTGTTCCATATGTCTGTGTTCCGAATTTTCTGTGGTTTTAATTGGTTCCCTGCAGAATAACATTTACAAGCATATGGTATGGAAAATGCTGACTGCATTTGTTATCATATATTTTAGTATATTGGTGGCACTAGATCACTAAGCCTTTAAATGTGATTATGAGGTTATTTAATGCAGTCAGTGTGCTTAAAACACAGCAAAAATCTGCAGTAAGCCAAATGGTATCAAGGAGATATGTTTAAATGTCTTCTTAATGCTTCAGGGATAGATAATGAAGCCTGATTCAGAAAAGGTTTTGGGTAATGTTTGTGCTGAAACATACTTTGTCACCTGAGAGCAATTCTGAACACTTGCCATCAGAGGAGGAATGTCAGTAGGAGCTGCAGAGGCAAAATACCTGATATGTCTAGGCTTATTGACTCCTGAAGTGCTGCAATGGTATAAGTGGATGAAATGGAATGGAAGATCAGCTCCTAAATCTCGTATGTCTGACTTTGAAGATACCAGTAACATATTTTTGCATGATTCTGCTCTGGGAAAAGGTGGCCAATGCAAAAGGAAGGGACCATGAGTGACTGAGAAGACTCCAGTCATCTCAGTGCATATGAGGGTCTTAGTTCAGTAGCACTGACATAGATTCTGCCTTTTTTGTTACGCTGAAGGGGAGGTGTGTCATGGTGGGGAACATCTAAATTGAATTTTTTTCTGAGGCAAATTGATCAAGCTGGTTTCAGACTGCTCCAAGAAGTGTTCCGTGAGTCATTGTATTAATAACTTGTTTGGATTTGATGAGCAGACTGGACACTTGGGCACAGCCCAAAAGGTCAGAGAAGGAGGTTCTCTCCATGCATGGATATTTGTGATACATGTATTACATCCTTTGCACATGTGTTCAAGAGGTGACATACTGTCTCTGTCCCTAGCTGGTAGCCAGATAAACTTACTAAATAAGCTATTTAGAAATTTCTATTGCTGTAACGTCATCTATGTAAAAAGGAGCATTGGGCATTAAAGCAAAATAATTTTATTAGTGACTAGATCTACATTGAAATCATATGCATGTTAGAAGTAATACAGGAATGTAATTATGCATTTTCTCTTTTTCATTTGCAATATGTCTGTGGCTCTGATATTAGTGTTATAGTGAGGAAAATTCAGAGATCTAAACAGTGCAGACGTAACTAATCACTGCATGAGTAAAAAGTGTATTCTCATAATGAAATATATGTTTCTATTCTCATAACGTCACAAATAAAAGCGAGATTGTTTTTTTTTAAATCAGCTTTTATTCTGGGTGCACTGTTGTTTTACTAAGAAGCACAGTATTACAATTTTTGTTCTGTGCTCAGCTTTTACATCAAATTAACCAAATATTTATCTTTCAGAAGGACAACAGGAGTAAAACATATTACGATAATAGAATTCCCTCATGGAAAAAGAAGCTGCCAATGTGAATAAAGGAGTTTTTGTGGAATGGTGTATAGAGCAGGCAGAGCAGAGCAATACTGGCTGCTACAGAGGGATGGGTGATTTTCAGTGTGGAATAAGAAAGAGCAACTGAAAAAATGCTGAAATTAAAAACTGAAACAAAACAAAGATTGCCATCTTTTCAGCATCATTCTTACCAGAGAATGGGTAAAAAAACCAAAGACATTTTAGAATTCCAGTATGATAAAAAACATATTGAGCAAGGAAGACAAAAGTGGAAGTGACTTTGGCCTGATCACCTTTTCTAGCTATGATTTTCTTACTCACTAATGATACTTCTGTTGAGTTGTTGGCTTACTTCAGGCTATGGTTTCATGTTCAGCTTGGTGCCCACCACCTAAGGGTTGCACTGACTTAAGAAATATGAAGCTTAACTCCAAAGGCTTCTGTAAAATGCAATATTCAAGTGCTGCCTGACTCTTGGTAGATTTATTCTCAGTTGCAAAGTTGCTTCCTTCATTTTAGAGAAACTTAAACAATCCAAGGTCAGATGTTAAATCTGTGAGAGGCAGGTAAATTAACTGTATTGTTTGGATTGCATTCCCTTGCCTCCACCAAAACAAACCCACCTGTTTTTGTCCGGTACATTTTCTCTTTGCTCTGTATAATTTATTCAGCCTCTGCAATGTATGATGTAGGGGTTTATTGCTACCAGTCACCTCCTGATGCACCACAGACCTGATATATGACAGGGGCACTCTGCTCCTTAGGTAAATGTACTCCTTACTTTGAAGTAATTGTGTCTAATATCACAAAGAACAGTTTGGTCCTATAGTAAGCCAAACAATTCCTGAGGGAGATAAATGCAGTCAAGTCCTGGAAACTAGATAGACATCCCAGTCTCATTTCTGCATATTAAGTGGAAACTGGGGAGGAAGTGGGAAAAGGACTTACGTGGCTTGAGGTGGAAATTCAAAGATTTGTTGTGACTGACTTTAGGCACTGGAGATGACCTGGAGTAGGAATATAAGTTGCTCTTTTGCAAAGTTGAATTTCTGTACGCTTTGTACTCAGTTATTAGGTAAGAGCACTAATCCTATGTAAGACAGGTTAATTTGAACAAAAAATGAATTAATGCAGCATAAATGAAAGAGGGAGACTTTGATTTTTGTTTTAGTAACTTCTGTCATAGAGAATCGTATTGACAGACTGTTCAAGTACTGCCAAGTCAAGCTTAAATAATCATTGTGCTGGGAAAATTTTCCTTTTTCAGCCATAGGAGACCATATCCTGTTTAGTCAGGACGAGTAATGTGATATTGTTACTGAGCTTAAGGCCATTAAAATAAGAATTTGCTTTATTGTTTTGGTTATCTTATATAATAAAAACTTAGGTTTCTCTAATTCTCTAAGACAACGCATATTTAATGTCTGACTTAAAGCATTTTTTACCTTGATACAGCAGCAAAGATGGGATCAAAACATCTGGTGTCAAAATCACACTTCCAAAATGTGTGTGCACATGGACATATATATGTACCCCCCATGCATGATTCAGTTTGAAAACCACATCCTATTGGATATTCGGAATACGTACACTCCAGGATCTTGTAGAAGTGGTGTCTCAAATGTTGATCCTGAAGGCAAAAATTTGTAGAAGTAGGAGAGTGTGAACATGTAAAGCTTATAAAACAAAGTGAAAAATCAATGTCAAACCAATTGATGAAATAAATCTAATTTTAAAAGGAGTCAACAAGATTTTGATTGATGTTCTGTGTTCTGTAGTGTTTCTTTTTTACATTGAAATGGAATTTATGCATTATTTGATTACTCCAGCTATTCTTTTTCAAGTGAAAACTTGATGTAGGAATCATTGTTCATTTCTGGATTGTTGCAATGTGAATGAATGTATGTAATAAGCTAGAGAGAAGGTATTTCAAAAACAAGCAGGGCAGACCTGCTTACAGTTACAGGCTGTAAAATTAACTAAAAGCGAAAAAGGAATAAATGTTAGTAGTTCCTCAGAATTCTTTCTTGAACGGTGTTAGTTTTGTCTGCCTGCAGAATTCTGAGTCAGAGCCTGTTGGTAATGCNCTCAGACATGTAAGACAAGCAGTATGCTTGGATGGCATACTTCAAGGTTGCATTTTTGGACGGTGTATATGTGTTTGGAGGGTTGTTATTACTGAATAATAGTAAGATGCCAAAAAGCCATTCATTCAGCTGCGCATGGGGAAATGAAATATTGGTGAAATCATGTATCTTGGATCTGCAAGAGGAGAAGGAGAAGAGAAGCAAATTCTTCTCCGTGAAGAGAAAAGCAGGAAAAGTGGGGAAAAAGGTATTGCTAGTCTCTGTCACTACCACAGAGAGACCTTGACAGGCTTGAGAGATGGCCTGGGCAAACCTCATGAACCACGAGGCCAAGTGCAAGGTGCTGCACCTGGACCAATGCAATGCCAAGCACAAATACAGGCTGGGTGGAAAGGGTCTGAGAACAGCCCTGAGAAGAAAGACTTACTTGTGGTTGTTTGTAGATGAAAAGTTCATTATAACGTGGCAGTGTGTGCCTACAGAAAGCCAGTCGTGTTCTGGGCNCAAAACAAAGATTGCCATCTTTTCAGCATCATTCTTACCAGAGAATGGGTAAAAAAACCAAAGACATTTTAGAATTCCAGTATGATAAAAAACATATTGAGCAAGGAAGACAAAAGTGGAAGTGACTTTGGCCTGATCACCTTTTCTAGCTATGATTTTCTTACTCACTAATGATACTTCTGTTGAGTTGTTGGCTTACTTCAGGCTATGGTTTCATGTTCAGCTTGGTGCCCACCACCTAAGGGTTGCACTGACTTAAGAAATATGAAGCTTAACTCCAAAGGCTTCTGTAAAATGCAATATTCAAGTGCTGCCTGACTCTTGGTAGATTTATTCTCAGTTGCAAAGTTGCTTCCTTCATTTTAGAGAAACTTAAACAATCCAAGGTCAGATGTTAAATCTGTGAGAGGCAGGTAAATTAACTGTATTGTTTGGATTGCATTCCCTTGCCTCCACCAAAACAAACCCACCTGTTTTTGTCCGGTACATTTTCTCTTTGCTCTGTATAATTTATTCAGCCTCTGCAATGTATGATGTAGGGGTTTATTGCTACCAGTCACCTCCTGATGCACCACAGACCTGATATATGACAGGGGCACTCTGCTCCTTAGGTAAATGTACTCCTTACTTTGAAGTAATTGTGTCTAATATCACAAAGAACAGTTTGGTCCTATAGTAAGCCAAACAATTCCTGAGGGAGATAAATGCAGTCAAGTCCTGGAAACTAGATAGACATCCCAGTCTCATTTCTGCATATTAAGTGGAAACTGGGGAGGAAGTGGGAAAAGGACTTACGTGGCTTGAGGTGGAAATTCAAAGATTTGTTGTGACTGACTTTAGGCACTGGAGATGACCTGGAGTAGGAATATAAGTTGCTCTTTTGCAAAGTTGAATTTCTGTACGCTTTGTACTCAGTTATTAGGTAAGAGCACTAATCCTATGTAAGACAGGTTAATTTGAACAAAAAATGAATTAATGCAGCATAAATGAAAGAGGGAGACTTTGATTTTTGTTTTAGTAACTTCTGTCATAGAGAATCGTATTGACAGACTGTTCAAGTACTGCCAAGTCAAGCTTAAATAATCATTGTGCTGGGAAAATTTTCCTTTTTCAGCCATAGGAGACCATATCCTGTTTAGTCAGGACGAGTAATGTGATATTGTTACTGAGCTTAAGGCCATTAAAATAAGAATTTGCTTTATTGTTTTGGTTATCTTATATAATAAAAACTTAGGTTTCTCTAATTCTCTAAGACAACGCATATTTAATGTCTGACTTAAAGCATTTTTTACCTTGATACAGCAGCAAAGATGGGATCAAAACATCTGGTGTCAAAATCACACTTCCAAAATGTGTGTGCACATGGACATATATATGTACCCCCCATGCATGATTCAGTTTGAAAACCACATCCTATTGGATATTCGGAATACGTACACTCCAGGATCTTGTAGAAGTGGTGTCTCAAATGTTGATCCTGAAGGCAAAAATTTGTAGAAGTAGGAGAGTGTGAACATGTAAAGCTTATAAAACAAAGTGAAAAATCAATGTCAAACCAATTGATGAAATAAATCTAATTTTAAAAGGAGTCAACAAGATTTTGATTGATGTTCTGTGTTCTGTAGTGTTTCTTTTTTACATTGAAATGGAATTTATGCATTATTTGATTACTCCAGCTATTCTTTTTCAAGTGAAAACTTGATGTAGGAATCATTGTTCATTTCTGGATTGTTGCAATGTGAATGAATGTATGTAATAAGCTAGAGAGAAGGTATTTCAAAAACAAGCAGGGCAGACCTGCTTACAGTTACAGGCTGTAAAATTAACTAAAAGCGAAAAAGGAATAAATGTTAGTAGTTCCTCAGAATTCTTTCTTGAACGGTGTTAGTTTTGTCTGCCTGCAGAATTCTGAGTCAGAGCCTGTTGGTAATGCAGAAATACTGAACTGCATTCGCATCAGCAACAGTTGACCATGCCAGTTCTTAAAAAGGACTGGAAAAGAGAGTTCCTGTTGTGTGAAAATTCCAGGAACAATCTAAAGATAAGACTTCCTTGCCTGGCTGGCATGCCAGATAGCTACCCTGCTTAATTTTCATTATTAGTTTTGAAGGAACATCATAATATTGTGGAATATTGTGAATTTGAGAAGCAACATTTTAAAATAAAACTCCTTCTGTCAAGAAGTTGACTCTTAAATAGAGCTTTTAATACACTAATTTCAGAAAAGCAGATGTAATCATAAGGCTGTGTTCAACCTGCATTGGGAAGTGCACTCATCATCAGACTGCAAGTACGACTGGATAAATCATGTATACAAATTCTATATGTACAAGAGCTAAGGGTGAAGACCTTCTCCTTGTCTTTGTTATAGACTAGTCATATTTTTTCTTATCCTATCCCATTCAAAGNGCTCTGCTCTGGTGAGACCCCACCTGGAACCCTGCACCTAGCTCAAGTGCAAATGGCCTTAAACTGGAAAAGGGCAGGTTTAGATTAGACATTGTCAAGAAATTTTTTACTGAGAAGGTACTATAAAAAGAATGAGCTCATGAACTTTATTTTCATTCTTTATCATGGCAAATCAGTCAGAAATGCATGCTGCAGAAGAACATGTTAGAAAAATTATAATGAAAAGAGTACATGAAGACAGTTTGTTGCTAGTGAAGTCTTAGAGCATAAGTGAATGTATCTGTTCCAATCATTGTGTTCTTCAGTAAGCTGTCTTTCCTGATATAGAGGGAATGGAGAATGTGTCCTGGATTTATTACCCAAGTGTATTTTGGTGGCTGTATTCCATTAAGGGAAAGAGAACCTGAGTTTATTCCTTATATCCAAGTAGAACTAAGACTAAGACTAGAGGAAAAAGGTTAGCTTGAGAAAAATTGCACATTCATAATTATTAAGGATAATTAATAATTAAATGCTTTTGTTGAAAGATTAAAATTTTGATACCTAGAATTCCAATTAAAAATAGCAGAAAGTACATGCCAACAACAAAAATGTTTACTTTCATGTGCTTTTTTCTGAAACATCTCTTAACATCAGTCACATATGTTTCACCAGTTAAGAAGCATTGAAAGTAAACTCTGATGTTTCCATACAGCTAGCTTGACAGTAATGATGTGCACAAGAGAAAAACTTTATCTTATATTTTGTGTGTGAAATTATGAAGAAGGTAGATCCTTCCCTTCAATACTTTGCTTTTACACAGTTAGTTTGTCTTCTCTTTTCCTCTTGTTTGGAAGGCTCCTAATTTTATTAAATGAGAACAATTCAAAACTTATAGTACTTCAGCTATGTTTTGCTTCTGAAGATTCAGCGTGAAAGGCAGTTACTTTGTCTTTTTACTGATTTCAGCTAAGTGAAGAAAAAAGAGTAAAATTAAAATAGAACTTGCTACATATTATTTGCCGTGTATTTTGTTTTGTGTATTTCTACACTCTTTTGGACTGTTTTTCTAAATCAATTTGTGATGTTTTGAAAAAGTTTGAAAAGTTTTGAAAAGCTTTTCCACGTGTACATGAAGCTGCTGCGTATCTGTTACTTTGCTGTGAAAGGGACTTCTCTCAGGTTCAGACCTCATTAGGTTCTAAATTACATCATCTTGTGAAATTTAGTTGTTGGCTTTCTTGGGAGCTCTGAAGCTAAGGAATGTCTTATCTCACAGGTAGTCCATTCCTTCAGCCAGCAGTCAAAAATGCTACAGCTGGGGGCAAAGCCTGATGTTTAACTTGTCCTTTGAAATGTTGTGGTGATTTGACTTTTTCTCATCAATTCCACTCATGGCAGTTGTCTTCTAATGTGTTACAGAACAGGAGCAAACGCCTGGAAAAGGTCCATGTTGTTCTTGGGAGTAAACCCTGTGATTTGGATTCACTTATTTCTACCCTGGCCTACGCCTACTTTCTAGACAAGGTAATGGAAAAATTGGACTGAGTGGTCTTAATTCACTTATTCCAGATTGTTACAGAGATCTTACTGTTAAGTCAATTGCTGTAAAAACATTTTTTCTGGACAGTAATTTTTGTTATTGAAAGTGAGTTCTTAAAAGATAAATAATCAACATTTATTTCTGTTCAAAAATGGTTATTAGGTGGCTTATTGAATAGCATGAAAAAATCAGTCCTGTGCTTCATTCCTTATCCTTTTCCTCTTCTGGTTTCCCAGGTACTCTGTAGGAGGTGAACAGAGACACATGAAGGAAAAAAAAGTGTGGAATACATTTTTTTTTCCTTTTAATTAAGTAAAGGGGAGAAAATGCCAAAGAGAAAGTCCAGGCTTTTTCTAATTGCTCGTTCTGTTAAAATACCATCCTGATGAAAAGCAGGTCCAATTCTCACAAATGCACACCTATGTTACAGGTCAGTCCTCCTGATGTTCTTTGCTTACCTGTGTTGAACATACAAAGAAAAGACTTCAGCTACTTCACTGAGACAAGATTTATTTTGGAGGAGCTGAAAATCCCAGAGTCATTCCATATCTTCCGAGATGAAATCAATTTGCATCAGCTGAATGCTGAAGGGAAATTGTCTTTAACACTTGTAAACAGCAACATGCTGACAAGGTATTGTGTTTTCTGTACAGTAAGGTGGCTTATGTGAATTAAGCCATTCCAAAAATTACATTTTTTCTGTATTAATATTGATATTGCTATGTCAACGCAGACCTAAAAAAAGGAAACAAAAATGTATTTTGTCTCCTGTTATGTTCGATAAATGTAACAAGGTGAACAGTCATCTTTGCATCACTTTTAATGGAACTTCCACTTCTAAGAACCTTGTGTTTTCACAGAGATTAGATATTCTAGTTTAGTTATATAGTATGGAAGTTTCCTGTGGCCAGTAGGTAAGAGATTAGAGATTTTTCCTGCTTCTTAGTTACCTTTCCTTTGAAAATCTTGTGTTGATTTGCAGTTGTCCAGACACTTGGATATGTGCTTTTAAGATGGGTGATGGATTATTGTGGTCCTTACCAACTACAGCCTTTCAAAAGGCCCAGAGCTGATCTCTGGAAGAGCACAGTCCCTATAGCCATCCTTAAGAGGGACTATTTACAAGGCCGTTGTGAATCTTTTATGAAGAGCTTCTTTATAATTGTCTGCCTGTCTTAGCCAGAGTGAAGGATGCTGTTTACTTCAGCTGTCCTTAGAACTTCATTTAAGACAAGTAGCAGCCTCTGGCACCATTGCACTCTGAGGAGCTTATTGGTTAGACTAAAAGCAGGAAAAATCTGAAGAGTGGTATGTGTGAATCTCATGGCTGTTGATATATTAAGTGCTGTCAGCTCAGTGCATCATTCACTACTCAGAGTAAAAATTATCTGTAAGATCTGCTTTTTGTTTATTGCTGTCACTTCCTTTGTTTCTTCCTTCTAAGGAATTGCAATTAGTATTTTATTAATAAAATTAGTTTGGCTTGGTTACTGCTATTGTAAACAGAAGCATAAAGTATCTAAACCCATAAAATTTTTTTTGGTAAGTTTTCAGAATATTAAGTTGGGAAAATCCTAAATCTCCTCTATATAAGGAAGGCTATTTTCAGCACAGGTAAAAATACTTTTTTTCAATAGTTTTTAATAGATTTTGATGAGGGAAATGTCATACTTAGTGATGTATCAAGCAGTAAAAATCTCTGAACACTGAATTTAAAAAATCATGGGTTTAGGACCTTTGTGACATCCTTTGGCTTTATAGCAGACTTCAGCTACCTATAACAATGCTGTTGTAGTCCAGAATTTAAAGAAATATGTTGCACCTTTTTTACTGAGTTGTCTAAGCAGCTATAAAGATAAATGTATATATAACTTCTAAATTTCCTTGATAGTGAGGATAAAAGTTTGGAATCAGCTGTTGTCAAAGTCATCAATCCAGATGAACAATGTGACAGGAGCCTGGAGTTACAAGTGTGTTCTTCCTCTTTAGTCGTAAAAGAGATTCTTCAAAAGGCACCAGAGTTAATCACTCAGCAACTGGCTTATCTCCTCAGAGGTGAGAGATTACTCTTTATATTAAATACTGAAAGGTTTAATGGAGTGTTTCTGAATTTGCTCATGCAGAAAGAGTGTGATCCATTCTTTGGTTAACAATCCCTTTAAAGACCACAGGAAGCTTCATAAAAGAAGCAGGGAGTAAAGAGTTTGTTAAAGAGTAACATTATATTGAATATTAAAAATGTGCATTTAAAAATAGGCATGAGAGGTCTTTGCTGTATCACTAGACAAGAATATTAAATGAAGCTGTCGACATACCAGCTGGGTAGCTGGAAAAGCTCTGCAGTTCGTTGATTCCAGGGGCATTGTGGACAACAATACGGATTGGAATCTAATATTTACAAGTTAAAGCTTCTCCCTCCCAAGGGTTGTACTTTTTTATAGAATGATATTTTAATGGTGTGATGCAAAACTTTTGCTGTTTAAAAACAGTGTTACCAAATCTTCATTATGCTCTCCTTTTCTTTTGTACTGTATGCCCAGTAGAGTAAAAGGTGGTGGTGGGCTTCAACAATCAGAAGTATTTTCTTCTCTGTCTTGGAAGTTCATAATTTATAGTCATTTCCTTGGTTTATTTGCTGCAGCAGAACTTAACAGCTGGAAATAAAACTGGTGTTGGAAAGAACAGTCGCTCCTTTTAAATGACTTACTGAATTTTAATAATGTTCAATGAATTTTATAGGTTTTAAGTTTGAATTATGTGAAACTGCTAAATGTCCTTTTAAGAAGTTAATGTGGGCATGTTTAATAAGGATTATGAAAACTTGTCTACATTTAGACTTCAGAAGCAACTAGAATCTTGGTGAATCATTGTGCTTATCACTGTGATAACTAATAAGCATGTTATAAGAAATCGCAACGATTAATTAAAAAAAAAAAATTCCATGGAATAACCATTAACAGTAACACAGCATTTAGCCTGCCCTTACAGTATCTTTCCATGCTAACAGGCTTTAGTTAACCTGCCATGAAACATTTTTGTAGGATCCAAATTTCTGTTGAGTAGCTCTGCAGGAATTTAAGCAAATGACCAAGCATAATGATTGGTTTTGGAGGCAGAACAAGAAAAGGGTTTTAGGGGGATATCAGGATAACCTTATATTGTTTTTTGGTGGAGAGTCAGGAGGAAGAGGTCTGAGTAATGTTCAAGAACATGTTCAAGTTCTGTATGTGAATGTGTCAGCATGTTTTGTGTCTCTAATCTGTATACAGATTAAAATAATGTGCTTTTATTAGTGTTTGCGTTAGAGATAGCACTTCCAGTTTTGGGGAATATAGTAGCTAATTTTATTTTTTTTAGTCAATGGGTAATTACATTTTGATTATTACACTTGGTAGAGCATGTTTGAGGCACCTAGTGAAAAAAAAGTCCCTGCATAGCTTCTTTTTTGCCTGGTATGAGAAATGACTGGCAAAGCTTAGGGAACAAAACATAGCTGCACTTGAGACTTGATGCTTTTCTACTTCTTCCAGCAGCACAGCTCGTACTGATAAAAGGTGAAACAATGTAGGAAGTCCTCTCGGTCTCTTAAAGCAGGAAAAGTTTTTGGTACTTAAGAATCTTTCATTACAAATTTAGAACAGTCAGTGAACCCATCATTGGTTTTGATGAGATTAATTAAAAAAATTAAAAAGTCGTAGGTACGTAGGTAATGTATGTAAATGGCTGATCAAACTTAAACAGTCGGAAAATAAAAGATGAAATACAGCCTGCCAGGTCTAGGTTTTATGTTTCTCTGTATATATTATGGTCTTTTATGATGAGGTATAGCTTCTTAAATTCATCTTAGCATAGTGTAGGGGACAAAGGGACCATCATACAAGGAGGGGTGGCTGTTTCATTCCCACAGCTGACAAGTGAGTATGTAGTGGCTTGCAGGTTGTCACCTCTCCCTCAGGACACTTTGCAGGCAGAGAGGCTGCAAAAAGCCTTTACTGTGTTTTGCACATTTTGTTATGTTACTTCCAATGTAAATCAGTATATGGTTAGTTTGTCTAAATTTCAGGTGAAGTTCAGAACAGAAGGCCAAAGTGGAAGTCAGAGTGCTAAGAAACAGGATTTTATTTTCATAAAAGTGCTGAGAGATGCTATTATCTGAGTCTCTGAGCTGAGAGGCTCTCTTTCATTTTCTGACTTTCCAGTGAGAATTTTGCTAGGAGACTTTCAAGATAAAAGAAAATCTTCTGTCAAGACAGCTTCATTTGTTGACTGTTTTTGAAACTTTTTTTTTCTTAAAGTCTGTTAGCAATTTTAAAATTTTAATAAAAAGGCAGATATTTATATGTATAAATTTCGCCTTTGAGCAAGCTTTACCTGCTTGTCTATGTTAAAAAAAAAAAAGGCAAGAGAAAAGACATTTCCTGTGAAAGTGAGTATTATTTATTTGGGCATTTTTATATTTAAAGATTTTTTTAGGTGAATGCTTTTCTGGTATCTTTGTCTCCTTATTAGACATTATATAAGCTGATTCTACCGTTGGGCTTTTGAGTAGAGCCTGCTTGGAGAATCAGTGTTGTGCAGCCATATTTGCCTTAAGTTAGAGCTTGTGCTGTCCCTGGATTTGTGCCAAAAGCAAACAATTACAGAACCTGCCAGAGTCCTGGGCCTGTATTATTTTATTTCCCAAGAGATGTTTATAAGGGGACTGTTGCCAAACTCAAGATCCATTAAACTGCTGAATCATTACATTCTCTATTGCAGCCAGCTGGCAAGGATGTTATTCCAAGCACTCACTGTCAGGTATCTTGGGTCAATGCACTCTTAAAAATGCCTCCTTATGTTTATTTGTATAAGGCCTTGAAGGATGCCACAAGGTGCAAACCACAACATGTAAATATAGACAGATTTCCAGCAAGAGCATCAGCAATTTTTTTAATGTGAATCTGCTTTTGCTAGTGATAAGCTGCATAGTTGAGGTCTCTTCATGCCCTTTTGGGGCAGTCTTGACTTTCAGTAGAGGAGATTAGTTTGTTATTCTAGTCACCCAGACGAATGTTAAGAAATGCCCTTTTAAGGACTTCGGGAATTATGCCAGTATTTTTTTTTTTGTTCTGTCTTATACATTGATCAGATGATTCACATGCTCCTGCATTGATGCATCCTTAATATATATGCCAGGAAGAAAGGATCATTTTGTCCTGCACCAAATACTGCACTTACTTCGACTGACACTTCTTTTTAATATATGGAAACAGTTTTTTTTGGAGAATGCTGTTTTCCCCAGTTATGTTTTATTCCAGCTTCATTTAATTTCCTATTAATTACAATAAAGATTGCTTACTTGAATATATTTACAATTTTGGTTTGCAGGTTTTTTTTGGGGGGGGGGCGATAGGGTGCATGAGGAGTACTTTCCATAAGGGACTGTTGGTTTTCCCCTTTTCCCTATTTTTACAGGTTGTGGAGCAAAACCTTGACAGGAAAAATGCCTGTATTTTCATTGTAATGTTTCTCTTAGCCATAAACTTATAATGCAGGAGATGCTTGTGCTGTTCTTAATGTTTTCCCAAAACGACTTCTGCCTTCATTAGATCATGTTTAATATTAATGCACAGCAATTGCTTTTGGCAAAACTAATGCTTCGCTTCCAAACTGCTTTGCAAAAAAAGAATAAAATGCACATTTTTTAAGAGCCTTAGCTTATTTTCTAGTGACCTCTTCAGAAAAGAAAATGTAGTTAAGTGTGATGTACGCAAGAAATAATACTGAATCTTGTATTGCCTATTATATATTTTTTTTTCTGCTTGTAAGCAGACAGCAGCCACCATTATGCTTTCAGAAACCCTGAGGGAGTCGCACCAACATTCAGTAAAATCTGCGAGAGATTTCTGAGACCATGTATTGCTTTTACAGCAGGTGTTTATAAGACAGCACATGACAAAATGGACTACTGACCTTTGGTCAAGCAAAAGGAACTTAAGTGAACTCTTTTTCTAAACTACCTGGAATCTTAACCCTCACAGGCATGCTGAGGAAGCCTGAGGGAGAAGAGGTGTGCCTTTCTTTCCTGGGGACGAGGACAATATTGAAGATTGATCATAATGTTAAAGGACGAGTAAATGTTGATCTTAGGGCTTGCTGACACCCTAGTAATTTGAGAATGATCCTTTTATGGCTTTCATCCTAGTAGAAAAGTTATCAGTTGCAAGCATTATAGTATTGGTGTGACTGGTGGTAAAAGCAGAGCCTTTTAGAAACCTTTCTAAAGTGCCTGCCTGTTGTGAGTGAAGGTTACGTCATGTTGACTTCCAAACTGGTGAGCTTGGGTGGATAAACAGCTCGCACTTCTTGGTCTTCAGCATTTCCCCGTATGTTTGTATCAGGGTTTTCTCTCTTGGTCTTACCCAAATATTCCATTCCCTGAAGCTCACACAGCTGTGGTAAAATTTTCCTACATTGTGCATCAGAGGTTCTGTGCAGATGGACAGACTGCCTAACTCATCCTAATGCTGCTGGAGGGCTTTATGAGGTATGCTGCAGCCTCCCTCCAGTAGGTGTGATGAATTTGAGCACACGTTGAAGATCCAGCACTTTCTGCTGGAGTCTCCATTTCCTTTGTGTGTGCATGAGCAATTTCCCTTTCTGTTTCTGGAGGAAGAAGAAAAGCAGAAAATTGCTGTTGCTAAAACACTTCATGCAGCCTGGTCCCTGAGCTGCCGTTTATCCAGATTCAGCTGTGTGATGACTGAGAGTGTGTTGTGGGGTGTCTCACTCATTCTGGTCACCACTGTTTCCAAGTTATAGAATATATCTCAAGAGTATACATGTAGCACAAGCACTGTTATCTGCGTGGATTTGAACAACAAAGAGAGAGTTTTAGATGAGTTATCATGGAGGCTGCTGGTTGCGAAACTTTATTCCTATTAGAGGGACTGAAAGCTAGGCCTTGATAATGGGTATAGATATCTGGGTACTTTATATATCAGTTGTTTACCTGTAGAAATCCGGAATCTGCTTGTTATGTCGTATTTCTAAATTTAGAAATATTAATCTGGTTTTCATGCAGTCTGTATTTATTGAGTATTTTTAATACTATCAAACAGAGCAGGAGCATTGTCTTACGGTGGTTGAAGGACTGACATAAAAAGCTGCTGTGAATTAAAAGAATATTGGCAGTTACGATATCTGTAATAGAAACACAGAATGGAACTGCACATATTTATATTTAATTCCAGAAAGTAGTATCTGATGGGGAGCAGCTTTTGGCTTGTTAAGCATTTAGTCCACGCAGGATTTGTTTAATAAGGATGTGTTTACTTAGCATGGTACAATTATTTTGTGTTGCCAGTGGTCTGTGAATTTTGAAGAAACGCTATTTGTTACTTCACGTGATGATGTTGTAGGAGAAAAGGAAAATGAATATATAGTAGATATTTGGATCCTAGCTCATCTGGTGAGATTGAGATTGGCAGTGTCAAGCTTTTTCATTTACTCTTTTTTGCTCTGTGCTAAAGCCTAAACACTTTGTTTTACAGTAACTATCTCAGTCATTTATTATACTTATTGCACTCGGTTGCTCATTGACCCAATATGATGCAATGAAATCGTACACTTGTTTGAAATTCTTGTGCACAGTAGAGTAATAAATAATTTCAAGGCTGAAGTATAAGTTTTTATTATCCTGAATTTATTGTGAGTGATTGGAAGCAAACACTATCTTAGAGTATATTGATAGATGGAATCCCAGTCTCCAGGGAATGAAAGGGGTGACTTGATGTGCAGTGTGTAGTTGTCTGAAAAGGCATCACTCTCACTTCTGTATTGTAAGACAGTTCCCATCACTGTGAAATTATTTACTGTGTTATGTTTCTCTTAAATTTTAAAATTTTGATTGTTTGAATTGGTGTTTTTTGGTGCGTCCATTGACAAGAGATAGCCAGAGTCAGTTACCCCATAGTGACCAATGACTTTAAGATCATTGAGTTCAAACACCACTGCCATGCACAGGGATACCTTTCACTAGTCCAACTTGATCAGAGCCTGTCCAACCTGGAACCTTGAACCTTGAACACTTCCAGGGATGGGGCATCCCCTTATTCTCTGTGCAGCCTGTTCTGGTGGCTCACCATGCTCACAGTAAAGTGTTTCTTCCTTATGTCTGTTGTAGGAGTTCACTGACAGTCCGTAGAAGGAAGGTTGATGGGGTGGATTTATGTTTCAAAACACACCAGCACTTGGCCTAATGCCTGGAGAGAGGGGAATACAGGCTAGTGTGCCATGGGCTGCTGCTGCTGGCTGTGCTGCACAGCCATGTTAGTGTACCAAGGCATGCTGCACACCTTGGCAGCACTGGGACCAGACAGGTGGCGGTAGCAGAGGCACTGGAGAGGCAGCCACTTCTGATTTAGAAGCTTCATGTTAGGAGGATGTTTCCGTGTGAATTCAGTGAACTCTCAGTGGAAACAACCTCCAAGAAGGAACGGGTTTGGGAAGCAATACAGTAAAACTTCTTGTTTCTGTAGTACCACTTTGATATTTACAGGAGACATTGACTTTTTGTCTTTCAATGTTCCAGGGAGCATTCTCTTCAAGAGCATGTCTTTGGAAGCTGACAGAATGACAGAGCAGCAGGAGAAAGTATTGTCAATCTTGGAAGAAAAGTTTCCAGATCTTCCCCCACGAGAGGAAATTATCTCTGTTCTTCAGGAGACTCAGTTTAATGCCCAAGGTAGTGCAGCTTCCGTCCCTTTTTCAGACCTGTTACAAATTTATTTGTGTAACTGTATCAGAATATTATTTTATTGTGTGTGGTGAAAATAGGTGCAGCATGCTATCTTCATTGTCAGTTAAATGTTTTATATAAATTTTAAATTAAGTTGCTTACATTCTAAATCATGGAATTGTGATTTCTTTTGAGGAACTACTTAGCTCATAAATAATCTTGTACTGTTTTTACAGATAAAGTTAACAATTTATATATTGCTTTTACAAGTGTATGCTTATCAATAATTTATATTGATTCACATAGACATAAAAAATGTGTTGGCCCATAGGCAGAAATTGTTTTGCAATTACCTATGTGGTGTGGAAGTAGATTTTGTTTTATGACCCAGATTTGCTAAGGGCTGTTTACAGGTGAAGTGAATTTGACATCAGATTCAGATTAAGGAAGCAGTGGGAAAGTTACAATTCTTTTCCTTCCTTCTGATAGAAATACCAAATAGAAATATTCAGTGATCTAAAGTGGCAGTGTTTGAACCCAAAATTTAGTAGCAGGCTTTTGAAGAGATGCTGTGAAAGCCTGAAGAAAATTGTTGCAATAGCTCATATTTTTTACTGGCATTTGCTGCGAAGTTCTTACCAAAGAGTAAGTATTAAATTCCTAGCGATATTTCTCTGTTAGATACATCAGGTAAGCCCTGTGCAGACTCAGGGTCTTTTTTTATTCCCTGCCTATATGCAGAAACTAGTCATCAAAATTCAGACCATCAGCCTGAGACAGCTGCCCTATCTGGTGGATAAGGACAGAATTTGAGGTGCTGCTTCCTTTCCCCTTTCTTTCAGTGAGATTACAAGGTAATTTAGTTCAGGTCTATAAATGTTCGTATTAATTCTCCTCAGTTCCTCCACCCAAGTAATCATAGTTCAGGAATGAACTGTATGCAGTCTAGATTGGAAAGTGGCAGTGAAAGTGGCTTTTATGAAAGTCAGTTCTTAGTTTGGCCAGTTGCCAGGGAAAATGGTTTGGTACTGTTTGTCGTGGAGTTTTCCATAATACCAAATGTGAAACTTGGACAAGTATATGTAGTGGCTTTAGTCTGCATGGTGCTGGTTGCCAGTAATTTATATATGTCACGTGAGGCATGGGGAGGGCACTGTCATGCACCCTCCTTTTTTTTTTTTTTTTTTTTTTACATTTTTAAATGAAACAGANATTTACTGTTTATTCGTAGGAAATATGCATATATTGCATGTGACACTTCTTTTAGTAGGATGCTGCTGCATTTCAGGAGCCCCTTGAAGGATGTAACCTCTGCTGAGTATTTTACTTTATTTACCTGTTGAGGCAGTATTAGGATAATTCAGCCCAAAAAATTCTCAGTTTCTGGCAGAAATGATTTATTTGCCTGAATTAATTTTTTATTTGAGGCTCAATAGGTTGCAGCCCCCCAGAAGGTGTATGGGTTATATACAAATTTTTTTAAATGGCAGATGCATAAATGTTCATCTTGTCATTAGATTGACTGCAATAGCTAGACTCTGTACAGGAACAGTAATGAAAAGGATAATTTCTTTGACTCAAGTTGGTGTTTGTTTTCTTTTGGAAAATCATTTGTACAAACACATGGTGGATGTTAAATTGCTGTGCCTTAAAGGTTGCAGACATTATAGTTGTTACCCTGCACTGGGATAGGTGGCTTGCAGCATTCTTTACACAGACATTTGGCTATCATGTCTGTGTTGCAATCATGTGATGTAGTTATGTTCCTCTACATAGTATGTATTTGTTTTGAGAATCTTTACAGCATTTTAGACAAACATGTCCAGTGAGGGAAACTTAGTCACCTGGATTTTCAATACATTGTGCTTAAACATACCAATGTGTCCGGCTGCAATTCCTGCCTTTTTTTCTGATGATGATGTTTCTGTGGTACATAAATATATACTTAGTTCATGAGTAATTTGATGTACATTAGAAAAACCCATTGGTGTTAGCAATTTGTGAAGAAGGTCAGAAAGGTTGAATGACTGTGTTTACAGAATATCTTAAGTGCCTTACTTTGGAATATTTCATAAACACCATAGTAGTCCACAGGTGCTTTTCAATATTTTACTTATTTCAGAAGTAATTTTATATTTGTGATTTCATATTAGACCACATAAATTGTCTAGCTATATGTTTATCATCAGCTGGAATTACATTCACTTAAAAGTGTTCACACAGGAACATGAGTGTTGCAGGGAACTTAATTCTTCACAATTGTTGTTTGTGTGTATCGTCCCTTAAATCTCTTCTTTTCTTAAAAAAATCCCTCTAGAAGAATTAGGCATTGAAATATTAATGTTAGTTTTAGTTGTCTCATGTGATGTCCTGAAATACAGAAAGAAGGTTCAGCATTAAGGTCTAAGCTGTGTTTTTAATTTATGTTGATGCATCCAAAAGCTGTTGATAATTGTATATGTGGAATTTTTTTTTTTTTCTTAAACAGCTGTGAGTATTGAGGAGGTTATGCTCAAGGATCTCAAGGAGATTTCAGACGGAGAAATCAAAGTAGCAGTTAGCACTGTGTACATGACACTGGAGGTAAGAGGAAACTTAAAACATATTTAACAGCCTTATTGCATATGGAGATGTTTCTTTAAAACAGATTGTGAGCAAGTTATTTTCTCAATATTTCCTAAGTATGAGCAGAATTTTCAGTGATTTAAATAACTTTGACAGAAGTAGTAGCTATTTGTTATCTGACTTACATTATTACAATATTAAAATTATTCCCTCCCTTCGGATTTTACCACAGTCTAAAGTGGTGTGTAAAAACAATGCAATAACAATTGGAACCTTTGGGTGAATTGTAGGTGTGACCTTGATCATAAGGAGAGTTACATGCTGCTGGATATTATGTAAAAATATTGTTTTAAAAATAGGAATGCTTAGATCACTGAAAGAGTATGACATGACACTGTAATTTCTGATTTAAGTTTGCATTCTGGCATATTGATTAGTAATAAAATCTAAGTGGTCTGAAGAAAATATCAATAACAAAACAAAATTTATATAGTATATATTTGTAATTTTCAATCTCTTCTTTTGCAAGAAAGTCACCTATAAAAAAAGTATTTGAAACGTAGAAGACAATTTTATCTACTTTTGCCCTAAAGCAAAACTTTTCTTTACGTCAAATGCTACTAAAAGAAAAAATCTCTTGAGTAGTTCTTGCCTTGTATGTCCTAAGAGATTTCTTACAATATGTGTCTTGTGATGCATTTTATAAAAAATAAGATGCTTCTGTGGTTGAAGAAGTTTTTGTGACAATCCATCTAATAATTATCCATAGATTTCTGCTTGTGTACTGAAATATACAAGGCAAATTGGGTAACAAAGCTTCAAGAAATTAAGTCGAATCTAATAGCGTACAATTAGTTGTTTCAGTATTAAACAATCTTTACCACCACAACAGCACTGCTTTATGAACCATAATTTGATCCTAAAAATTATGCTGAGGCGGGGTAGAAAGGGGATGGGGAAAGAATATTGCAAGATAAATCCCAAAAATAGAAAATGGGATTTTATAAAATTCTTAGTAAAATCCTCATCTTCTTTTGTTTTAAATCTTTCTATTTTACTCTGTCAGTTTCAGTTTATGGTGGACAGAGCTAGGAGCTAATTAGGAGCTTTAGCAGTACATTTTCTTTTTGTTTATTTTGTGTTAAATCATGTTTAATAACTATGTGGAGTACAGATTTTGTGCTCTACAGGTCTAAGCTCCAGGTAAGTATGTCTGACCTTGTCTTTGCAACTCTATATGCTCAAGTTAATTGTAACTCAGAACTTGTCTTCATTTTGGCTGGATCTCACAATTTGACTTCATCAAGTGTAGGTGATCCTAGTTCTCAAAGTAGGCAAATTTTCAGCCTTTTTTCAGTGAAGTGTACCATGTGGTGCTGACTTATCTTGGCCAAGAACTGTTAAGATCTGGTGGTCAAGCAGTAAATGTTTCATAATTGTTTTTCTTACATAGCTAGTGGTCATTCATAGAGATTAGTTTGCCTGTAAGAACAAACTAAACAGATTTTACTAATGTTAGATGATTTTTAGTCCCAGTCTGTTAAGTAATTTTATTACTAGTATTTCTGATTGGATTTTTTTCTGGAAGTCACAGAAAAAAAATTTTTTGCTTCTTGCTTCCTTTGCTTCTTGCTGTCTATTGTTCTGCTGTGAATAGTTTGTGCCAGAAAGGACTAACTTTTCTGGGGTGTAACTGCTTTTTTTTTCCTAGGTATAATGTTTGCAAAATTACTGGGATTGAGATGAGTATTGCATTTGCTGCATTACTGCTCTTTGTTGAAATGTTTCCTGAACACCCTAATTTTTGGTGCTTGGCCATCAAAAGATGTTTTTTTACTCAGTTTTATTAGTGATAGGGAGGACATGTAGTTACTTTAACCAGTGTCAGAGGCACAATACATATAAGAAAATTAATGACAAAACTGTCCAGAGCTGTCTATTCAGTTTAGAATTCAGCTTAGATATGAACTCAGAATACACAAAACTTTAATTAATTAATGATTTTCTCAGCAATAATAATGATAGTTTGTTATTCATTCTCAAAGTGCTACACAGACATTGCTTGATTAAATATTAAGGAAACATGAAGAACAGGCTTGGCAACAGGTGTTGAATCTCTAGTGTGTTTGTGTTTTTGCTTCTTTAGAAGTGTCACAAGGTCACTTTTTTTTCCTGGTAATCAAATATGCAAAAGTATCTTCCACTGAAGTGCTTTCTATAGGGCAGTCATTCTGTGTGAGTGTCTTTAGGTTTCTCTAAGAGTCCGTATGCAGCTTTGCATTTCTTGAGATACCCAGCTTTGGATCTGGCCTTCCTGGATTTAGGTGGCATTAAAGCTGTAAGTTGAAATGAGACCTATGTCACCAGTAACTGGCTGTGAGAGCATATGCTGCTTGAATTTTACACGCATAACCACTTTATTTTTGAAGAGAAGGACAAAATAAAAGTGACACTGCCCAGATCACAGATTATTTTTGTTGCCTTCCGTGCAAAGTTTCTCCAAGTCATAATGATGATTACTCATAAGATATTGTAGCAAAATACAGTGCATGCATTACAGTTAATTTCTGTTACATTTTGTTATACCCTTAGAGTATCTTTCACTGCTTCTCTGCTGGAATTCTCTTGAAAATGAGAAATGTCTTCTGAATGTTACTTTCTGTGAAAGTAATTCTTTTTCCCATGAAATGAATACTTTTGTTGTAAAGTGAACTCTGTTCTCTGCTTTTTTAAGTGTAGGGCACTGGGAGAAAATCCAGGTTTCATGAATGTTTGGTTCAGTTGAAATGGCTCATTATAACGTAGATTAATAATATGCTTGTTGTACCAAGTCTTTTATCCGTTGGTTCATGAAAATTTATTCTAACTACTCACGGAATTTACAATTACAGAAAATCAATTACCACCTGAGGAAGCAGGTCAGTCAGTTAAAAAAAAGTTTTCTGATTGTCTGCTACTGACTGTGACACAGTCAGAACACAAGGGACAGTGTTCTGAAGGTCTGTTGAGGTTCATGCTTTTGGCCGTGGCATCCACGTACTTCATAAAGATAGTTTCCATGGTGTGTAGAGGTTGTATGCCACTTCTAAAGGCTTAGAGAACTTGTCAGAGCCTCAATGGAGGCTACTGTCACCAGTGTTGTTTCCTCAAGAAAGCGTCCTGAAAATTCACGCTGCCATGGGAAGCTTGATTGTCCTTAGGTAGCCTCCATAGTCCAAATGAGTTGGAGATGGTACCAATAGGAAGTTCTGTCTCTTGTAATAGCTTCCGCCTTTGTGGCTTTATGCCTTAGAGGAACTTAAGAGTGGCGGTTCAAGGAACAGTAATTTAAGAAATGTAGAAGTATTTGGGTGCACAGTTTATCATCTTCCTATGAAAAGATAGTCTTATGTTGGAGATACAGTTTAATTTTAAAGCTATTTTGTAATATTAGTAAGAAATACCGCTGTTTCACTAATTTGGACAATTTTTTCCTGCATTTCGAAAAGTTATGTTTTTAATACTTACGTAGAGCAAATCAAGAACTTCTGTCTTAGCTGAAGCATGTCAAACAAGTGCTTGGTAGACCGTTACACCCAAATAAGTGAGATTACACATGTGTCTTTGAAGATTTGAACTTCTATTTTCTGTCTGTAACGATTATGTATATATATTGTGTATTTGGGAACTTTTTTTCTCTCGGTATAAATATAAATGTATTTTAAATGGCAGATTGGTCCATGAATTTGTTTTTAATGCAAAAAACAGAACAAGAAGCAAACCCCAAGCAAACATGTTAACATTTAATCTTCCGGTAATGGAATTGGAAGCAAAATTCTCAGCAACTTACAATAGCAATGCGGTTCAAAAGTATTTTTCTGATGCCTGTTGTGAGAAGTTAGGGTATGTAAAATAAATGATGTATAGAGCTGTAGGAATGCGACTTTTGCAGACTACCTTGTGTCTAAGGAACATTAAACATAGGGTTCTCGTTTAGCAAATAAATAACCATTCATTTCAATGGCTGCATAGTCTGGACTTTTGTGCATATTTTTGCAAAGATGAGAAGAGGCCATTAGGGATTTAATATAAAATAAATCGCCACGGGGTCTTCTTGTAGTCCTAGTCTTCCTGCCACATGGTGTGTCACTAATGTGCATAAATGGGCTTAAATGAATTTGTTATCTGTATTACATTTGCAGTATGTATATATTTATATATTATTTTTTAATTGTGTTTAAAAATAAAACATTAAATACATCATTTCTGAGAGTTGAAAACATACAATTTGTAAATAAATCAACCTTAATTAAGGTCTTAAAATGTCAGTGTGTGATATCTGCCGTAGGAAAATTTGTAACATATATACTGCATAAAGCTTGAGCATACTTTCATTTGCTTTTTCAGGAGTATTGAGAGGTGAAAGTCATAACCTCCTATGACTGAGTAATGCAGCACACGTTCGTTAATGCAAACACCATACTCATGCTTAAACATCAGACTGCTGTCTTCTGGAGGACAGTAGCTGTCCAGTTGATTCCTCCGGTCAGCCCAAGTACCCCAGTTGTAATGAGTACAATCCAAGGTAGTGGAGAGGTTAGACAGGCGAGGTGAATTCTCTGTAGTGACTTTTCTCTAAAGATATGAAAGAAATCTGGTGGGGAGAGCCATTCAGGTGGTGGTTTTAGGTGGTTGCCATTGCAGCCAACTGGGAAATAAGCCAAGCCAATCAGAGTGGTGACAACTGTTCCTTAGCTGCCTCCCAAGGTAAGAATAAGACCTGGCTCCTCATGTGTATTTATACAGATGTACAGAGCCTGGAGAATAAACACTGGGAACTCGACACCCAGTCCAAAAGTTAGGGTATCACAGGAGTAACTGAAACATGATAGGACAGCTCTCACCACAGGAGGAATATGATGGATGGCCATAGGCTGTTTTGTAAAGAGAGTCAGGGAAGAAAAGGAGGGGGACTTGCACTTTAAGTTAAGGAGAACCTCAAATGTATAGAGTCAACTACAGTGACTATAGAAGCCCTATCAAATGCCTCTGGGTTAAGTTTAAAAGGGTCATCTCCAAGCAAGATCATGGAATTTGAGGTCTGGCTGTGCACTCTGAAGGTTAGTACTAAGGCAGAGGTTTTAGATTTTAGAAGAGCAAGCTTCAGCTTGCTCAGAGCTCAATTGAAAAGGAAGCTTTCATGGAGAATAAAGGAGCTAGTAACTGCTGTGAGTTTTTCAGGATTATTCTCATGAAAGCACAAAACTAGTTCATCCTCTTCAAAGGGAAGGGAAGTAGGTGGAACATGAGACTCTCTTAATTTAACTTTGAGCTTCTGAGTCTGTTCAAGACAAAAAGAGAAGCACACCAGAGATGGAAGAGGAATTACAAATCTGTTGAGAACCATGAGAACATTGCCAGGACATGAGATGCCTTAGAAAAGCAAAGACTCAACTTGAATTGGAATTGGCAAGAGATGTCAGAAACTACAAGAAAGGGATCTTCGAGTATATAAACAAAAAGCAGAAACAAGAGGAAACTACTGGCCCAGTGTTAAATAGGAGAGGTGAATTAGCCACCAACTGACCTGAAAATGCAGAAGTTCTCAACACTTCCTTGACCTCTGTTGTCACAGTGCAGTTGGGCCTCCGACGCTGGAAGCAAAAGTCTGTGTTGATGCAAACAGACCCACTGTCAGTGAAGAAAATATTGCTGTGTGGGCTATTACAGGAATGTAGCTCCTGCAAATCGATAGGACCTTACTATATCGACTCGAGTATTGGAGAGCTGTCTGGGGTCATTGTGAGTCTGTTCTCCATAATCCTTGAGAAGTTGTGGAGACATCAAGAGACATCCCAGGAGACTAAAAGAAGGCTGATATCACCCTCATCTACAAGAAGGGCTTAAAAGAGGACCCAGGAAATTACAGGCCCTGGAAGAGTTACGACACAAACCCGTAGGGAAGGATTCATTGCAAGTCAGGTGAACCAAGTAATTGGGAAATGCCAGCACGGGTTCACCAAGGCCAAACTGTGC
>VWZS01003929.1:8098-76272 GCA_013397075.1 Rhabdornis inornatus
ATCACTATGGCACATATATAAAATGCTATATCACTATGATGTATATTTATTACACAACATCTGAGTTATAGGGGTGACAATGTGGAATATGACAACATGAACCAAGGTTCCTTGAAATGCTGATTTTATTTATTATACTTCATATATATGTATCTATACTGAAGGACAGAGATGACATGAGATGAGATGAGGTGAAGTAATATCTGTATAGATAAAGAGCTGTCTGCTCTAAGTTACTACAAACGATAAATCTATAGATAGTTCTCTGATGTCTGTTCCTGCTCTGCTTCCAATAATGTTTCCTTGAAATCTTGCCAGATTTAAGTTTTGGTAAGAGAGTGTTCTGAATTTCTTTCTATTGTTCATTATTTAACATTTTTATGTAGCTTCAAATATATGCATGTAACAGTGGAGTGAGATAATATATGGTCCTTGCCCAAAAGAGACCAGATCTTACAAAGAAACAGAAAGAAATGGTGCATAATAAAATGAAAATAGAATTATTTATTGCTAGTCCAGGTGTGGGGTTTTTTGAGAAGTAAGGGAGCTCAAAGGGAGAGGAGCATATGGAAGAAGTAATGTCTGTTGCAAACCACAGGACTGACAATATGGATTGCAAAATAGATGGGCAGGGAGAATTTTTCTTCATATGAAGAAATTTTCTTCTTTTTATTGATCTGCTGCTAAAGCTGAGCCCCAAAACAAATGTTGGGGTGGTTTTGTTATGTTTTGTTTTGTTTTGTTTTGTTTTGTTTTGTTTTAAATTTGAACTATAGGCTAATTTATTCAGAAATGTGACTTAACCAGGCTGGGAGATCATGGTAGTATATTAGCCAATGGTTTGTAACCTATATTGAACTGGATGTTTCTGTCTTGTTGAAATATGCAGCATTTCAGTTGGAAGCTGAAACGATAGTTTTTTATTGCTTAGAGTTCTGTGTGGTCATCAATGATAGACCTGAAGGGCACTGGTCATTCAACGGTCCTTGCGAGAGCCATGGTTTCCTTTGATGTATATACAACCTGCACGTCTCATTGGAACTGGAGTGACTCAAACCTCAAACAATTTGCACACATATATGGAAAAAAAAAGGCACATTTTTCATATCACACCTAATCAGCCCCTAGTGCAGGAGACAACCAGGGGTAGGATTCTACATGGCTGAAAGCTGGGAAACCCCAAATATATCTATATATCATTTTTGTTATGATAAAGAGATAGACTTCAGAGAAATGGTTATGCATGTGAGAATATTCAGATGTTATATATCTCCCCATTCTGCCCATGAGGCACAGTACTGAACCAAAAGAATTTAATGTTCCCATTGAATATATATCCATTCATTTGACATAGGTACTATGACTGTAGATCAAAAAAGATTTTTTTGTGATTCAGTATATTTACCTGTTTTCTGACCAAATGTAAGCAGTATGTATACACAGGCACACTGTAATGTAATTTAGTATCTATTTTATTGTCTATAATGTCTATAAGAGTAGAAATTACATAAATAATAGATATAGCACTGTGAGTTTCAGTACTAGAAAACTACAGTCTATTATACGGCATTTGGTATATTTGACTGTGCTTATGGAGCTGAAACACATAAACCAAAATCAAGTTAAATTTCTAGATCAGAACATTTGTCTTATTCACAAACTACTGATCATCTGCTGCTACATATTCAAAACTTGAAGTATCTGAATTATCTTGCTTAGCCTGGGAGTTTGATAATACCTCTATTACTTTCATTTTTCATATTGATCTATAGCTGGTATAACTGTGCTGTAGTAGTTCTGAATTCTCCAAAGTTTCTAAATGAGAAAATGATTAAGTTAATCAAAAGTTTCTGAATGATAGAAATTAATAAAATGATACACGAAAGAATTAATAGTGAAGTAATTTCCTAAGAGGACATCATACAGCTTGGAATGCTAACCATCTTGGTAAATTGAGCCAAATATAAGGATCATAGAACCATAGAATGGTTTGGATTGGAAGGGGCCTTAGACATCCTCTAGTTCCAGCCCTTCTGCCATAGGCAAGGACACCTTCCACTAGACCAGCTTGCTCAGAGATCTGGCCAACATGGCCTTGAACACTTCCAGGAATGGGGCATTAAAACTTTTCGGGGCAACTTGTTCCAGTGTCTCATCACCCTCACAGTAAAGAATTTCTTCCCAATATCTAATCTAAATCTACTGCCTCTCAATCTTAAGCCATCCTCCCTTGTCCTTTCACAACATACTTAGGTAAATAGTGTCCATTTTACAGGCTTTTTTTCAGATACTGGAAGGCTGCAATTAGGTGACTCCAAATCCTCCTCTTTTCCAGGTTGAACAATCCCAACTGTCTCAGCCTTTCCTCATTGGAGAGGTGCTCCATCCCTCTAATAAGCTTGATCATTTCTGCTCTGGACTTGCTTTGGGTAATTTGATGAAATTCTGGTTTTCCAATATATGATTAAATCACATTTAAGGATATTTAGCATGACTTTTCAGGTTTTCTTTTGCAAGGAATAATACTTTTAAGAGACAAACATTCTGTCATACAGTATAGGTGATTGACTATTTTAACCGAGTCCATTTAATCCTTTTTAATATTAATTCAGTGATACTCTGAGATTTTTAGTATGTCTCACAATGGCCTTTCCTCTAAAATAAACAATAATAGTTTCTTCAAAGCAAGACAATTTACATTCCAGCCATGATATCTAGCCATAATATTCACAATAATAACCAAAATGTTTTAGTATGCCTTATTGTCATACCTGTTCCAACGTATTTTTAACGTCATATTTCTCACTGTCCCACTACAATTATGTATGGAATCTTTAGAGTGGAAGCAAGAATTCAATGATTAACATAGATTCAGAAAAGCATTATGGCATCCATTGCTGGTAAGATTCTAAAGACAAGGGTCTGAATTTTACCTAACAGTTACTTCAGGATCCTTCAGCTTTTGATGTTCAAGACTGAAAACATGGATGTGTTTATCTTTCCCTTAGGAGTTCCATAAAAACCACCACCACTACCACCAACAAAAAACAACAAAACAACAACAAATGTCTATCGGCTAAAAAGAGCAAGACATTATTCAAAAGTCTCTGATAGGGAATATTTTAAATAATAAACAAACTCAGAGAGACAAAGAGAATAGAAATGGTGAGTATTTATAAGCAGCTCTGCCCCTTCTTGTGTATATCATTATTAAGAATTCCTCTTTCCTAAGATTAGTTTCAACTGCTCAGTGACTTTTTGATTCTAGTGACAACTGCATGATTTTCCCTTGGCCTGTTTTTGGCCTTTGTGTTTCTCAGTCTTCTCAGCAGTTTTTCAGCCTCCAGTGAGCAGTTTTTCAGTGGAGAGACCTCCACTCTCTCACTAACTCTTTCATGTTCTTTTTTTTGCAAAGTCCTGTAGTGTCTGAGATATTGTCTAAATAGACCTGGTTATTTTCAAGAAGTGAATTCCCTTGGTCTTTACAGAGACAATAAAGTCATTCTAACACTTTTTATGGCACACACACTCTGAAAATCAGAAGAAAAACAAAAGATACCAAGACACCATAGGTCACAAAGATTACATTAGTCTTAAATGTTGTCATGTCAATTATTTTTAACTTGTTTTGCTTGGAAATTTCCATTAATAATTTCCCCTTGTTCAAAAATATTTAGAATAATTTTCTTTTATGTTTTCCCAAACACTTCTCTTGAAGCCTCTTCAAAGCTCTTCTTTCAAACTTTAAGATGAAAAAAGGTGAATGCACATGCAGTACTTTATGTTCAAATACCATATATTTCTTTAAATGTTATATCCTGTAATGGTGTATTCTGGGAATGCTTTTGCTAGGAGGTCTTCAAAGCTACTTCACAACATACACTGGGGGGGGTATTTTATTGGTTTTGACAAGTATTGCATATGCCCAAAAAGGAATTGGGAAAAAGTTTTGGTCTAAACTGAAAAACTTAGAAACTGGTGAGCAGCACGGACTAGAATATAGGGGAATTTTCCAAAAAGTTAGAAAATAGTTTATTGGTGAAATGTTAACATATTTTATTTTGGCTATTCAAAAAGAAATTCTTCTACATTTAAAACACTGTTTACTTAAAAATAACCCAAAATGTTTATATTGATTGTTTTTAAATGTTAAATTAAAAAGGCATTAGTGCATTTAACCCAAGATTACCTATATTGAGTCCAAATTATTATTCTGTTGGTATTGCTTTTGTTCTTGAAGATAACTCTACTTTTTATCTTCAACTTCCTATCTTACTCCAAAACCAATAGAGAGAAAACATCATCCATGAAGTTTTAATTTGACTATGGATCAACAATCCATATGTTTTTCCCAGTATTATCTAGGATCCAAAGAGAGAATATTATGGGGAAATTCATAATAAGGAAATTCATAGGCCTCTCCTAGCTCTGGCTAGTTTGGTGGGAGATTTTTTTGGGTTTTTTTTGTTTGTTTGGTTTTTTTGTTTTGTTTTGTGGGTGTTTTTGTTTTTGTTTTTGTTTGGTTTGGGTTTTTTGTTTGTTTTTTTTGTTTGTTTTTTTGTTTTTTTGTTTTGTTTTGTGGGTGTTTTTGTTTTTGTTTTTTTTTTTTTGTTTTTTTGTTTTGTTTTGTTTTGTTGGGACTTTTTAGGGATAGTAGGTAGAGGGATTACTTGGTCCTACTATTGACATAATCGGAAATTCCCTTTGATGCTGAGGGTGAGGTCTGTTGATGGGACTATCTTCATGTTTAAAATACCTAAGACTCCAGGAGATACAGTCTTAAATCCCAGTAGGACCGAATCAATCTTTAACCTTCAAAGCCATATTGATCCAATGGTCTTGCATGATGTTTGGTTTAAACCTTTGAAATGGCAGTCCTTTCTGCTGTATTTGGAAAGTAAAGTAAAATAAAGTGGCCTTATTTTTGAAGGAAATAAGTTTCTTTTGTGAGTATTATCAACAGGCTTTCAAGTATTACATAGTGGGAAATGTGTTTGTAAAATTCCTTGGGATAGAAGACCCTCAATTGAATATAAAATATTATTTCTGTGTGTTTATGTAAACTTCCCAATGAACTAATATCCTGGAACTCAGATGAACTAACAAAAAAAGAGACATATTTGGTAAAAGAATCATGGGTTTTGTTTTCAGAGAATACTTTTATTATATTTGTTAATCTACAAACCATCAACTAACCACAGATGTAAATGAAATTCAGGAAGATTTGTGAAGTAGAAAGAGACTTTATAGAAGAAAATGTTGACCAGCCAAATACACACATTTTGACAGGTGATACTTTGCAGTTCATGCTGCCTGTGTTCAGAAATACTGTTTCTGAATTGTATTTTAAATTTTTTATCACAAAATAAAAATATTTACAAAACTAAATGACAGAATATGAAATAAATCCCTGAAATTTAATAGTTCCAGGCCCCTGTGAATCTGGAATTCACTGGAAATCTTTCCTCTTTGGATCCTTTTTTAACAATAATTAATGAACTTAAAAGACATGAAGTTAAAATGTCTTCATTTTTATAAATTATCAGCTTAAAGACAAATTATTTGAGGAATCATATGTATATATGAGTTAAATATTTATCAGACAAAAATACGGTATTAATTTTATAAATTTTTCTTATTGAATAAAGGTTTAGGAAGATTAGTTACCTGCATCGAGAGCTTCCAGGCAGATTATGTTTCACATTTTTTTCTAACATTAATATAAATTCCTATAAAATATTATAGATTCTATCTGCTATCTAATTAATATATTTGAGGCAATGAAAGGATTCTTCTGATAAAGCAAATTGAAAACGTTTGGAATCCGTTCTTATTTCTTATCAGCAGCATGCGGTCTAGTCCCTCAAGCAGACAATCTCTAGTACAATACCATCTGATGCTGTCATTAAATCCTCAGCGTCAGGTTTCTGTAGCAACAGCAGAGCTCTCCCTGCTTCACTGCCTGCATCCGAAGCCCAATCCGGAACAAAAACAGTTAATCTTATGCTGTTTTCCTACGCTTATTTGACAGCTTAAATCAGAGACCTTCTGTAGCTGGAAATAAGGGGTAAGTAGCAGTTAAAGTTTGTGATTATTAAATTGTAGGGCTGTATTGTAGTTGTTGATGTACACGCACACCAGATGGTGGCCCGCTGTATTCATCACCAGATTAGAAAGATAAAGTCTGGGCTATATGTAGGCCCACACACCAGCTTAAGAGTTTACTTTGTAATACATAATAGCTTTTAGTACTTATTTAAAATAGCAAATCTTGAAAAGCTTTGCTTTGATTTGATTATAGATGCACAGGATGAACATATTCCCAAGATGTTTAAAGTTAGTTTTGGTGTTACTGTTGTTACACTGTTAATCCTCTGCAGGCCGACAATAGCTAATCATATACAGGTTACATCAAGTTTACTTGATGTAAGGAGCTATTGTTCACAGAACAGACAACAGTCTTTGACTCAAAATATACAATGGTAATTCAAAACTGTGACCAGAAATAATGTATGGCTCTCTTACAGAAAAAATGCAAAGTTTCTGAAGGGAATTTAGAAATTGAATGTCTGCGCTTATTATCATATTCTAAATACAAGCTTTTCTATATTCACTAAAACCAAAGAAAGGGTATTTTGAAAAGACTTTTTTTCATTTCTAAGGCAGAAAAGTTTTCTGAAAGCTATTAGAAAGCCTAACCAACCATCATGGAGAGTTCCCAGATCAGAGGAGTTTTGGGTTTCATTTTATTAATTATCTGTTCTTTCTCATTATATTTTTATAATCTTGTTGGAATGCATGATTGCAAAGCATGCATGAGTGTTATAAGGAATTTTATTTAGATACAGTATTCATTTTATGGAAGCAATATCTATTCAAAACATAGTTGATACATTTATAAAAACATCATCATAAATAAACATGAACTACTGTAATTTCTCGGTGTACAAAATTTGATCATGGTAAGTACGAAAGTTATGGCATAGGTTGAATCAAACAGCTGCTACTGTTTGCCTTTATTGCTCGAGTTAAACCAAGACATTGTACCTTTATACTTGTGAAGATTTGAAGAAAAAAGACAACACAGGTGTAGTAAGCATTTTTGTTTATACACATATAAGAATGTTTAGTTATCTTTTACTTAGATGGGATTCTTCTCTGAGAAGAAGAAATACTGTAGCAAGTGTCGAAAACTTTCACAGAATCAATATTTTTGCCTTTTTCTGAGACATCTCCAGACATGACTTGTTTATATATTTTTTTAATACTAAAACAATACCATTATGCATTAGACTAATCTTTATAGAACTGTGAATGCCATTTAAGTTATACCTATAATTTCATGTTTAATTTTTAAGTATTTTATAAAATAATTCTGCTGACTAGTAAGAAGTTTTTGAGAAGTTTCATTAACATACAATATTCATCTAGTTCAGGGTTAAACCTCTTCTGAAGAAATCAGGACAATCATGGTAATTTTCCATGGGCCTTTCCCAACTAATATCAGTGGTAGCTGGCTTTTGCTAAAGAATGGCATGTTATGAGAGAGATGATAATCACATGAAAAGCATGTAAATATTTACTAAAAATATGATAAAAATATTAAAAGATAGAGTATTATTTTAATATGACATATTTCAAATGTTTTAAACATAAGGAGACACATGCTCCTTCTTTATACATGGTGGCATTTTTGGTTCATAACAGTGCACAACCAAATTACCACTTCATTTTTTACACATATGTGAAGAGAAGCAATATAAGCCCACTATATAAATTTAAGTAGCTGAGGTATCTACTTACTACATTTTCCAGCAAGAAAGAGAGTAGGAAATAAGCAGGCCCTCGACTACAGTGTTATGCTGGCAGTAGCATTGAACAGATTTGAGGATGAAGAGGGAATGGAAAAAATCCACACTTGTCAGATCTTTGGCATGGATCATTCTTTTGCAATAATATGAAGATGGTAATAGAAGAGTGGCAAAAAACCCACATCAGAAAAATCCTCACGTCTTGACCACACATAGGTGGAATACGTAAAAATGAAACACAGTGCTAAGTAATCCAAAGTAGTAAAAATGCCTCTATGTCCAGCGTAGGATCTAGCAGCCTCAAAGAAACAGCTGAAGATCTCAGGCCACAGTTAATCAACCCTCACTGTTTTAATAATTTTTTCTTCCTTCAAAAGGGAGTTGTCAATTTTCTATTATAGCAGTGATGTTTCAGTAAAATAATCAACGTTTTGGTAATAATATTTTGAGATATTTTTATATTTTTTAATAAAATAATTGCTAGACCTGTCTGAGTACCTAGTCAGGCCTTGAATAATTTTACTGTAAATACAAAGCAATTGATCCAGTTAAAAAAATATATATTTCTTGTGAATAATTTACATTTCTTGTGAACAATTTTGCCCATAGAAACATGGTTGGGTATTTGAGGCTAGATGGAAACATAATTTATTCTTTTCATCATTAGTATATGGCTTGGTTTGGATCTTAAATTAATCTTAATTTTGATTATTTAGTATTTTTTTAGTTTTTTTTTTCTAGATTATAGACCATCAATCCAACTAGAAAAAGGATTATTAGCAAATTTTGAGAATTTATGAATTAATTTGCCAAATTTGGGATAATCTCCTTCCTCTATGCACTTATGTTGCAGAAAATATGTGGCTATTTGCACACAGGTTCATCCACTTTTATGCACATTCTTAAATGATATCAGTGAGCTTTTGCATGAATAGGGAAGAAATAGGCAGGCTGTAATATTTATCTTTTTAAAAATCTTTGTGAAAATGCTATGTAATGAACGCTAAAAATTAGATAGTATGATATTCAAACATAAACCTAGACATTTTGTCGTCCCAAAACCATTTGGGAGAGCTGATTTTCTTTCTAGTGCCATTCGCTGACTTGATTTGTGTTTTCTGGTTTTTTTTTTAATAAAAATTTGGTAGGTAAAGAGAAGATCTATAAGAAAATTAGATTTTTTTTATAGGCCGACAGACACGGACTGTGATACACGCTGTAATATGTGGATTTCATGTCCATACTGATACATTTTGTTTCTATCTCCCCATCCTGTCAATCTTGCTTCCCTTTTCTTGTGCCAGTCAAATTAATTACATTTGAACCCCAAATTCCAGAGACTTCTTTAGCTGTAGAGAGTTGATAGAGACAGAAAAATAATTTAATTGGTTTCACAATACAAAGCCACTTCTCTGGAAAACAAATTTATGATGAAGTAAAATATAAAATAACAGCATTTCTATACAGAGTTGCAAGCTCTCAGTCATCTTGTAAAAAAAACCAAATTTTTATGAAGTTAACAAATCAAATGGACAGATGATCAATGTCAAATCTACTGGAAAACTGTCTGTGCAAATGGAATGTGCCAGATTAGATAATGATCTGTCACTCGAAGTGCTGATGACCATGTGTATATTGCAAAGCATGCCTCAGACAAGAATTGTAGTAAAAGTCATCTTCATCCTAAAATGAATTTAGCATAAATTTAAGGTTAATAAAGTTTTCCAAGGTACACGATGTAGAAGCTGCTATAGCTATAAATATATCTTGAACATTGACTTTCTGGATTGGTCCAATCATTGCAACAATTATAAATGATAATAATTATTTATTCAATCAAAAGCGACAAAGATTTTTTTCTTTCTCTTTGTGAATAATTTTAATTGATGAAGGTTGTAAAATACCTTGGTATACATTACATTGCCAAGACACAGCTGTGTTTGTAGGACCCTTCTGATCTCTCAATCTTTTACTAGCTTTCCTACTTTTTTATGACTCCCAGAGATTGTGTTCTTTTGGAAATCTTCCTTTGGAAGATGCCAGCTGTCGTTATTTTATGTATCAATATGACTTGAATATGACTTACCTTGCATAGGGTAATTATGCTATGCAGCCTCCAAACAATGGTTATGGAAAGCTCCTCACACAAGTAAGTGGCTGCAAGGTAGGCAATATATGGCCTCTTTTTTCATTCATTAAATACCAGTTGCTTCACAGACTGAGTGGATGCTTCTTGCATGTCTAACAGCATACAGAGAGATCACTGCCAGTGCATACTATCACTCTAAGGAAAAGAAATCAAGTGGGTTCTATTAAAAAAAAAAAATTAGAAGTGAAACAAGAGTTATGTATCTTGGCCTTCATCAGAAGAGGGAATTTAAGGGAAGATTTTAAAGTGACAAATGAAAGGAGAGATAATAGGTTCTTCAAAGATAGGCAGTAATTTTGAAACTGTAGCGTTGTTTCTCTTCTACAGTCAAAAAATTAACAGGGCAGGAGTCCTCTTCTTCCTTCGAGGTCTAAGCTATTTCTTTAATTATCTTAAGGAGGGCCTTAGCCTTTAATTTATATAGTTATGCCTTTCTCTTCTTGCTCCTTGAATGGAGCATATGTATTTTATATAATCAAATCCTGGTAAAGAACTTTACAAGAATGCAGAAAATTTAGAAAACACCTGAGCTGCTTAGGTGAAAAGGCTACTTTCTTCCTTCATGAAATAGCATCTACCTTGCAAAGTTTTAAGTAGAAATTATATACTCATTCTTAAAATGGAAAACAATTATGTGTTTCTCTTGGGGGGAACAAAATTGTTACCATTCATATAAATAAAGAAAACTAAATAAAAGGCCAATGATTTATTTTTTTTAGTTTATACAAAATTATTTCTCTACTTCTTTTAGACTTCGTTAGGCACATTGGACATGGACAAATGCTCCTCCAGTCCTATTTAACTACATATTTTACCGGGAAACTTAAAATTTTCATCCATACAATGTTTGTGAAATGCTTAAATCTCTAAGTAATTTTATTTTCACAGACTGTCAATGAAATTAGTTTTGATACTTATATGTCTATGATTTGCAAAATTCTATTGCCAAATAATACTGGACAGAAGTGTAAACTTGATATCAGTGCTTGTATTACCAAATTATTATATATTTCATTTTATATTTTCACAGCATTACCTTTGAAACTGCTTGTGATTTTACAATACTTCTAAATAAATAGATGTGATCAACAGATAAATGTCATAGAAAAAGTGTGATACTTTAAAGTAAAAAATTTCTTATTCAAAACAAATCTTTCCAATGTGGAATTTAAATAGAAGTAGATAACACCTCAATAAAATAAATAAGTTGGAAGGATGAGTATTCTCACTGGTAAGAGCAATGATATAATTTCATTTACGCTGAACATTGGAAAGGGAGTTGATGAGAACAGCAAAAATCTTGAACATAGCTGCATGTGGCAGAATTTGCGCATGTAACTTTTCAAATGAAAGACTTTAAGGTTGCCTTAAAATATTTCTAACAGAAATAGTTCACATTTGTGAAATATTTTTCAAATAATATAGAATATTATTGTTAATGGATAACACAGAAACTTATATATTTCTATTAATATAAAGCTAGAATATGAAAATGGGGAAAAAATGGAAGCAATGGAGTTTCCAGTACCTGATGCCCACCACAGGACTGGACTTTTTTTTGTACAAAGCATGACTTTGGCAACTCTAAGTACACACGGAAATGCAAAGTAAAGCAACATTACAGGTGATCAGATAAGATTACCTGTTTCCCTGAAAAAACATATTCACACAGAGAGCAAGAATTGTTTCCATGAGTGGAAAAGGAAAGAATCAATGATATTTTCTTAATATCTTCAGAATTTTTATATAGTTGACATTTTTTAATATGAAAGTGTTACTTTAGCCCACTATGTAAGGTAGTTTTCAGTGTAAACTGATAGCAATTCAAAATTAAAAGAGGAAAATCTGTTTCATATTTTGCAATTACTGCTCAGGCACAAAAGGAGTATTCATAGGAGAAGTCCTACCAAAAAAGCTTGTCAGATAAAAGAGAAATTAAATAGAGTACTGAATGTCTCAACTCAAATTCTGTCTGGTCCTATTCACAGCTCTTTAATGGGAAAAATAAATGGTTGAGAGGAATATTTGTTTTTCATATTGAAACACAAGAGTTGTTTCAAAGGAAATTTGGAAGAGTGCTGGCAATGGTGTGCAAAATGTCAGACATTCTGCCTTTTTGTGTCCCTGGTAGCACTGGCCAGCAAGCTTCAGTACAATGCAGCACGTGTTGAAGTGGCTCTTGACAACCACATAATTCATGTGGAAGACTTGGTATTAACATTACGCAGTTTGGGATTTTTATTTTGGATTAGGTCTAGTTTCTACCTGGGGACTTGAATGCCTGTTAGTGTTTGGATTTATTAGTTACACACTGGGAGTGCATGTTCTGGTTTAATTTCATTTGCAAGGAATCTTATTCATGTGCTATGTGATGTGATCTGAAGCCCTGTAAGGAGGAACAGTGAGGATACTCACTTAAGAACCACATTCCTCGACCAACAGTAAAGACGACGTAGCACAGCTCCTCCTTCAGCTATAGCTTTAGCCCTGTGCTTTCCCATTGCTTTATACACTGCTCTGTTTGAAATCATGCTCAGAAAACCGAAATGAAGAGCTGAGCAGCCTTTCTACTGAGTAGTGCACCCTTCTGTTTGATCTATATTCTTTTTGTAACATTTTATTGCAGAGCAGGAGAGACATTCTGGAGCCTGTTAGTTGTTACCATGCTCCCTCTTTGCCATGATCTTGTGGCTAGTTAACAACTACGGACATCACAAGTCACATACCTGCCTTTTTTTTTTTACTACATCCCTCTGTCCCTGTATTTGTCGCAGCTTTGTCTATGAGGATTAAGTTTTGGAGAAACTGTAAAAAAAAAAGAAAGAAAAGAGCCATGAAAATTAGGAAGTGTAAATACACTACCATACCTTTGTAATTTCCTTCTTTTGTCATCTCATCCTTTTCAGTTGTGTTTATTCAATGCAGCATTCTTGGGAAAGATTATGAAACCTATAGGAGTCAGGGCTTGCAAATCTTTACAAATTTTGGGGACAAAAATTCCTAGAAATTTTCCTAGAAATTTTTTTTTTTGGTTGGTTGTTTTTTTGTTTTGTTTTTGTTTTTGTTTTTGCTTTTGTTTTTGTTTTTGGTTTTTTTTTGTTTTTGTTTTTTTAAGCAAAAAGCTTGTCGTTGTATAAGAACATCAGCTTTTCCTTCTATCATGATGTCTATATTTATCAGATTAACTTCAATTTGTTATTTGTTGTCCATGGAAGGGGGATTAAACTTGGTGTATAGACAGATACCCATGAGAGACACAGCTCTTCTCATCATGTCTGTGGTACTGGTACTACCCTATGTTCACTTTAGGTAAAAACCTCATTGGACACTCCTGAAATTTTGCAAAATATCAGGTAGCTCTGATGCAATGTTATTGATCAGAATTTCTTCTCTGTCCCTGCTGCTTTACAGCACTTTTTTTTTTCCTTTACAGATAAATTATGCATTGCTGGAAGCACACTAGTTATTTATACTCATGTACATGGAAGGAAGACACCTTTAGGCTAACTTATCATTTAAAAGTGTGTGTCCTTATCATTGTACAACTACATGGATGAATCACTTTCTGTTACAATGTGTCCATATTTTCCCCACTTGTCACCCAGGAAATAATTTATTCTCATTCATTGTCAGATTTTGAATCTATACAGGCTGTATCTATGTTATGAAAATTAAATAGTGATTTATAATCTAAAAGAGAAAAGTATTAGGACATTATGACCTTGTCACGGTCTTGAATGGTTCTCTTGCTTTAAAAATAGAAGATAATATTGCTTTTTTAGCCTAAGAGACAATTGATTTTTCTGGAATTGGACCCTGAAACTCTTGAGTTGCTTATTGTGCCTCATTTGCACCAATAGTCTTATAATATATGTTTTAAAAAAGCCATAAAACTCTATATTCTTCTTTTGCTCCTAAATGTCGTCTCCCCTTCTATAAACACAAGTGCAATATAGCAACAATAGTCTTGAACATACTGATTTTCATGTTGAGTAATATGAATTGCATTTAGAAACCATTACCTGCATGTAAAGATGAAATACCTACATGCTGCTTACACAAAGGTTATGATGTACAGGAAAACTACTCTAGCTCTCCATATTACTGTGAGATGTGCATTTGTCATAAAGGATATTCAGTTTCCATTTTTGAAGCAATACTTGAATGATTATTTAAATAATGGTGTATTTAGTCAAGTTCTTCAATTCTTCATTTCAGCTGCCTTGTTTCAAGCTAATGTCAAGCTAACTCAGTTGTGAACCACCTCTATCAACTTTTGCAAATTTAGCCCATTGGTGCTAATACATCCTAAGCAATCAGTACAGCAGTATGGCTAAATGAGTTAAGTTATGCTCAGTGACAAATACTACACAGCCTAAAAGCCTGTGACTACAACATAGAGGATGCTTTCTACGCCATTAAATTTCTCTTAATTGCAGAACTTTTATCTTCCAGGTTGGCAGAAGACTAAGATATGTTATTCACACAATGTTAGTAACTGGAATAACTTAATATATTCTTTATCTTGAGGAAATATTGTTCTCTTAATCTAATTGACAAAATATTTCATTCAAACAAACAAACAACTGTTCTCCAACTTCCTTTGTAACATAGTACAGGTAGCAGCCTTAATAACAAGTGAGAGAAGAGAATGAAAAGCAGCTACATGTTGGAAAAAGCAAATCGTTTCTAGAACTTAGACTGGCAGGATGAAGCATCTTTCATTTTGATGTACTACACAATTTTCATCTCAATATGAAAGAAGAGGAATTTTTACGAAACATCAATTTGACTAAAGTCTGCTTTTAATCCCTATTCTTCTTGTTTAGCTAAACTAAAAGACTCAATTTCTTGCCTGTTTATTAATTTGCATAATAGCAGCCTTTATCACTTACGATATAATCTGTGAATGATGATTCTCTATGTTGAAGGAAACACAGGTCTGATTTTTTTTGTGACTGACAATGTCCAAGCAGTCACTTCCCTTATGGCATTTGAATCAGACAGCAGAAGACAATTTCAAGATTATTAAGTGGGTGGGTTTAATTTTTTTGTCCTGTCAAATCCTCACAGTAATCTTTATCACAAGAAAACATGAATTATGTGCAATTTTCTTTTCTCATTGCAATCAGTGCATGAAAATAAAAGTATGGAATTTATTAGATTACAATAACTGTCGAGAATAAGAATTAGTCATAAGATTTAGTATGGAATTGATCAGACTACCAAACCACTGTAAACTTTACCAGCATTTTCTGAAACTGTCATTAATCTGCTCCTTTTTAAAAGCAGAGGTTGTGACTGATTAGCAGAGCAAACTGTACACTGTTGAAATGATTAAGATAATACTTTTGGCTATTTCCCACAACAAACCCCCAAAGTCATGATGTATAGCTGAAAGTGTTATGTGTTCTTAGCCTCCTGCCAAGAACAAATCAGTCTGACCAAGTGCTGGCCCACAGCTGGAGGGCTGCCTGAAGTAATGAAACGACCATTCCTTACTAATGCCTTGCACATCAAGTCAGAAACCGTGTGATAAAAGGAGTGCACACTAAAGGTACTTTTTAAAAAATAAAGACACAAGGAAATCTTGTATATATAGAAAGTCCATTACACAGTGTTTTAAGGCATATATGTATGCTGTTTTGCTGGCAGCATCCCATGTTGACACAAAAGTTGATAAAATGTGTCAATGTTAATCCATTTCTGTATCAGAAGCAATTTGAACACAGTGAACTAGTGCTACCACTTGGTATAGTCTTCTTTTTTCTGTTTTCTTGCTTTTATGAAATCTGCCTCTTGTTGTCTACATATTTTATGAGACTATTCAAAGAGGATATATGTACTTCTGGACCTCTAAAGTGGTAGTACTTGAGACCAAGGTGTAAACTGTTTATACCTATCACACCTGCAAGATGGGAATTACTTTGTATACTTGTTGAAACCATATTATTATAGAGACTAATTTAGATACTGCATTGTGTAGAAGCTGCAAAACAAGGTTTTTTTCAATATCAGAAGGTCTGTTTTGTTTCTAACACTACTGCAGCTAAGGATAAAGCAATTGTGAGATTCAATAAAGAAAACCAGGACAGAGAGAAACTAAAAGTCTCTTGAGATCTTGTCACCAGTGTACCAGGACATCATTTGCCTGCCACTTTTAAGAACAGTCCTTTCAGTTGCTGTTAAACAGACATAAAGCACAGTTTTTACCTGTGTCAGATAGACTCTGAAAGAGTAATCTACAGTATTCCCAAGTTAAAAGAATTACAGAAATTGTGCTGTAGCAAAACACATGCATTACCATTTTTCTTGTTACCTTAGAATATGACTTTAAGCTTTTGGGAAGGATATGGCGCAACAGTATTATGTAGACAGTTTTGCAGTGGATTTTCTGATATGTCTATATATCTATATCTATCTATCTATCTATCTATCTACATACACCCATGGCCAATTCAAGAAACTTACAGATCCACCAAAATAGTCAAGTATATATGTATATCACTATCACCTCCTTTTCCTTTGCATCCAGAAGTATATACAGTGCTACAGAATTCAAGGTGAACAGCAACCTGGCTCTTTGGATTCCCTTTGTGAGTGATGTCTTTTTTTAAACCTTTGACCAATTCCCATCACTTTAAACAAGAGCCCCAATGGAAAGTTTCTTTTGCTCAAAAGCAGCAAATCCTTTTTCTTCAGTTCTTGTACTTTTGACACTCTTACATGTGTTTAATGTAAACACACAGCTACTAATTTCTCTCTCCTACAGCCAGTGACTTTGCTTGTGTTGTACCTGTTTCACTATTCCACTGAGGCAAAACCTATGCAGCCTGATTCAGTCATACAAAATTAGCAGTTCCTCTCTGATGGAAAAAGAGTTGATCTAAGAAAATATGGATGACCAGAGAACAGGAAAACAACAAAAAGAACCCATTACATTAAAAATAATTAATCATATGCACATATGCAAGTTAATTCCCCAAATTGTTAAAAAAAAAAATTATATGGAAATTAGTTTTTAATATTTACTAAAGAAGAAACATTGCTGTAAGAGGTTATTAGTAATTGTTACCCTGAAATTCCTCTTCATTGAAATGCCTTTCATATTCTGTACAGAATACTATTTCCCTAAAGAAGGTTAAAGGAGTATGTATGGAAAAATTAAAGTTCATCTTATTTCTAGTTTGATTGGAATTCTTATAGATATATATATATGTATATATATATGTATATATGTGTGTGTGTGTATATATATATATATATATATACACACATATACATGGTTTGCTCTTTTTTTGTTGTTGTTCATTTGGTTCTTTTTTTGGGATTAGGTATTTAGTATCAGACCTAAGTCCATCTATTACTGAATGTTTTAGGTTTAGTAACTGAATAATTTCTAAGTTTCTCTTTCAATATCATCACAACTCTTGCAAGACTGTATGTTTCCCGTGAATTCTTTAGCCAGGAGCCATCATGTCTCCTGGCTACCAGCTGAGAGTAAAATGCACAGTGAAAATAGAAGAATGGTACTTTGTCAAGTATTACTCACAGCAACCTTGTGAAGGGCACTACAACTTAATATAGCATCTGTCCTTGGAAAAATCACTGAAACTACACAGAGAAGTTCAGTTAGAGATACTGGGTGTTCAGGACCAATTTTCAGATGGTCCAGACCACTCAGCTTTTGCTTGGTTCAAGTAGTTCTATTTTAACTACGTTGAGATTTGAGTGCTATTATTCCCTGCTGTCTACAGTGGTATAGCTGTCTTCAAAAACTGCCCTAGATATGACTTTCAAGAAACGATATATGCAATTTTGTAGCACTAACTCTTCATAAGAGCCTGAATCACCTTGAAGACAGTGTCTGATGTCACTGCCTGGAGAGATCATTTTGTTCATTAGGGGGAACTGTATCAGCTGGCTCCTATGAGGCAGCACCCTGACATCTTAAAGCAGATAGATAGCTAGACATGGCACGAAGACTCCATGGGTAAGAAAAAGAGACAAAGGCCAACACAGTTAATATTTCAAGGGTCTTTTGAATAAAAGTTTGAAATGGGAATTATATAATGTGTTAGAATTTTAGTCTTGCTTGATAAATCACTGCAATTGAATGCATAAACTACTTTTCAAGCGAAGATGGAACAATTTTCTTTTGAAAAATAGATAATTCCTCAGATGATATAAAGTACTGAGCAGAGCTATTGCTTAATACCATTCTGAATCAATATACTTTATCTGCTTTCTTTTACTTTAAAACTTAAGAAAAAAAGAGTAACGGTTGTTACGCTTTGAAGATAATGGGTCAGTTATTATTAGGGTCAGTGAGTATTATTAGGATTTCAGGATGAAAAGTAAAATTTAATGTTGTAGGATAAGGTGTATGGGACAAGGCAAGACTATAAGATTGATTCAAAATTGCACTATGTTAATCATTCTTAGGTTGTTCTTACTCTTACTATGTATTTGAGAAATTACTAGATTAATAAACTAGATTTTATTCTCATTAGGTGCTTTGTCATGAGAAATGTTAAGAACTGCATAGACAATAAACAATGTGAAATCACTTTAAAAGTTGTGCATTTTTCCTGGTTTTCCATATATAGTTTTGATGCAAATGTACCACTGTTTCAACTGCAGAGAGGACAAACAGCACTCAGACTAATAAAAAATCTGACTGATACAATGATCCATAGCTCACAAAAACTATCATAAAAAGTTAAATTCAGATACACAAAAAGGCATGGATATATATTGCAATGATTTATACTGTTGTTACCTTTTAAGAACATAACTTACATAAAATATTTTTATAAAAAGGGAAGTAGATGTTGGAAGAGCATATGCATCCAAACTGCAACTGCAGTAAATATCTTTTTTTTCTAAAATAAATTTTATTCTAAAATTTGAAGGTATTTGTTTTCACAAGCTTAATGGATGATAGAAAAAACCTTCCACACATGTCTTTGGCTGACCTCCATTGTCCTACTTTTTAAAGTTGATTTTATATTTTACATAAAACAGGCCAGACAGAAAGGAGCTGCAGGAGATGGCCAGGTTGCAATAGACCTGCCTCATTTTGGTATCACATGGTCTCAGGCAGGCTTGTGATACACTACTATGGCAGGAAGTTCTTGTTATCACTTCATCAACAGCTTCTGACTACCAACTTTCACTATGTTATGGGAGACCTGTGAAAAGAGAGTATCATAGGTCTCTATCCTGCATTTGGAAAGCACTTATTAGCTATAACCAAAAACATTATTTTATTTGCTGAGGCAATTTGATAGTCAGGCACTTTGCCACCTCTATTTACAAAACATCAAAGAAAGAATTTGAAAATCCTGGATTTTTCACTTAGAGAGATTGTCCTGCAGTGACAGAAGGGGAAAACTTAGAGACTGTGGACACAAAGGAAGAAAATTCAAAAAGCCAAAAAACTGGAATGTCAAAGTTCTGGCTGGAATGCTCAAATTAGCTGTGCATCTTCTAGACTACTCAGTTTTTCCTGTTGAAACACTGGGCTGTATTTATGAAGTATAGTCAATCCTATTCTCAGAGCGTCAGGTTCTGTGGTGCTTGGAAACTCAAAGCAGAGAGAGTTGTTCAAGCTTTGCAAAAAAGCATGAAATATGTAAAGATAAAAATATGTTAGATGTGAGTATATTAAAGAGTGGGGCATACATACAAATGGATATTTTTCTTTTGTAAATAATAACTACATGATTATTATGATTAAATTCTTAAACCAAATGCTGACATAAGTTTGAGTAAAGTTATTGATACAGCCAAAGCAATCGTACTGTACACAATGAACTGGTGGAAGAAAATAATAAGTAGGATAACTAAAATTAAGATGTCTTCCTTTGGAGCTTTATTTTGAGTGATCTTTCTGGATTTTAAGTTGTATGTATTTCAAATTTCTCTGTGTTAATATACAAAAACTTAAAAATAGGTTTACTGTTAGTAATGTCATTTATTGACTTGTTTCTTCCTAATTCACACCAAGCAAAGTTAAATATTACAGTAGTGAGAAAATATTTCTATGCCTAAAAAAAATAAACAAAACCAAAAACAAACCTAAATATAATTCCATGTGAATTAACTTGGAAATTTGATGGTAAGAAATAATCTTTTAACTTGTAACCTAATTATTTTAAATTTGATGGATGTAATTCAAACAATACACTTTTTTTTTTTTTTAAGGAAAACCAGTTTTATCTAAGTGTCTACAGTTCTATACTCTGCTTTGGCTTTTTTTACATAAATGTATTACAAATATAGGAATTTCTGCATTTTCACAAATCAGATCATGAAATGCCAGTTTCTTCAGAGCTCCATGACTGCTTCCTATGAACGGTGTTTAAGGATCAAAAAATAAATATACTGTCAAGTTTAGATACCTAAAACTGATCTAAAATCTTTTTAAAGCAAAAATTCAAACTATAGAGTGAAATGATATATAATGGCAAGGAGATTCTCATCAAAGACATTAAAAATGTGGTTAAAATATAGATCTCTTCACTTAGCCCACTAGCTGAGAGCTACAAGATTGCAATCATAACAGAGTAATGAAAATGGATTTAGCTGATGCCATTTCTCATTTTCATTACCATCATTTTCATGAAAATGAATTAATATTGTGCTATTTTGTATTCTCATGGCAATTTTTGTCACAAAATGGATTCATGCCAAGCCATCTTCTGTTCCTCTTAATCTTAGTCAAAAGGGCAGGGCATCAAATTTTTTGTGTCCTGTTGAGTTCACAGAAGTATGTAAAAGTTTTACAGCTCTGCAGGCTTCAAACTGTTTTTGGTGGTTTGGATAGTTTGACCCTAGGTAATGCTTATCAATGCAATGAAAGTAAAGAACATGACAAAATATGAAGACTTTTTCTTGCTGTCATTTGTAGCAGGAGCAGTCGAAAGTAATTGTAAACAGCTCAAAGTCCATTTGTAATACCAAAGGACACTACTGAATAGTTTAAAAGCGATGTAGGTTAATATCTAGTTTTACCTATGCAAGCAAATGCAGGGACATATAGCCAAACCCCCATATTCATAGCATAAATAATTGTGTTAAACACTGAAATTTTAAAAATAAGTAATAATGTATTGATAACAACCCAAATTAAAACCCAGTAGGTTTTCATTGTAATGAAATATAGGGGGTAATTTTAAAAAACTGGCAAAGACAGTACTTCAACAAAAATACAATCATTAATGTATTTATATAAACTTATTAATTCATGTGATAAATCATTACACTATTCAACTATAATTTTGAACTAGCACATTAATTTTTGCTTTTATTTTTCTCTTTATAATGTATTTATGTTCCATATTAGATATATAGATGGCATACTTAGTAATGATTTTGGTATAAAATAACTACGTTGAAATTACATGTCTTACAACCTGAATGTATTTTTACTTTGAAAATTATGTCCTGAAAGGAGAAAGAAAATGACATGGTAATTTAACTAGAGCAGTGGAAATGTATGAAACTCTTTTTGTCCATGTAAAGGAATGTCCTTATTCTTTTATTAAGACTGAAAATGACCATTAAATACAATGATGTACTGTACCATAGCAAGTTGGTGAAACTACTACAGGTGAAATGCTTATACCAGAACCTGGTTATGGAAAAAATATGTTGAATTCTATACACATTTAGCAGGCAAATTGTTTTGAGAGATATATTAGCTATTTTTTTAGAAACAAAAATGCCCTTAAAAGTCATCTGAATGCTTTATCTTTTCCTGTACCTTTATCCCTCCTTCAGTGTCTTTTGGTTTGGCAGCAATTAAAAGTTAAATTAGTTTACAAAGTGAAATTAGTTAAGAATGATTAAAAAGTTAAATGGTAGCACAAACAATAATCAGAAAAGGGATTTTTCCCTTTATCAGTAATTTTCTCAAGTCATTAACAGAGCAACTTTACAAAAAAGACTAGTTCATATTCTTTCCCCAGCAAAATATGGTACTAAATCCATGCAGAATTATCATTGTCCATAAGATCAAGAGGTAACGTCTCTTCTGAAATACAGGGAACACGCTTCTAATTTAAAGCAGTATATTTTGGACAGAGTTAAATCTGGTAAAGCATTGTGTAAGGCTTTTCTTTTGGAAAGAAAAAAATTCTTTTTAAAATAGAAAAAGGTATCCATTTGTACTTTAATAAACAACTTTTTTGATTAAATTAGATATATTTAATATAATATTACATATATTTAATATAGTATCACATTATAGATCTACTTATGGCATTTTATTAGAATTGAATTATTACTTAAGTGAAAAACCTAGTAACGTTAAGACATCTGATGTGTCACATAAAAATTCTAGGAAAGAGCTGAACAGCTTCCAAAGCCCCTGAGGAGAGAGGATATTGTCACAGGCAAATGAGCAACAAATACTTTATTCACTGTGTATTTGAGAGTGATCTCAACGTTTTCATAGACATAATATTACCTATTTCTTCCAGTTAGTTGTGTGGTTTTCTAGTATAAAATATTGTATAGAAAATGCAATGTAAAATCTTAATTTACCAGAGTTATATGTGAAGGGGTTTTATGTACAGAATACATATTAGATAAATTATCAAGCAGAAAGATTTCACCTGGGTATAAATGGGTTTTAATTAACTAACATTTGCAAAGCAGATGGAGATGCTAAGAGTAGACCTATCAACAGTCTATTGTTTTAGATTTCTTTAAGGGTGAACACATTTGTTCTTATACATAAGGCATTATGTATTAGTATTTATGATAATATATAATATTTTAAGAATACACACATAAAATTGAAACTATCAGCATCTCACATGGATGCCAATGAATTACATAACCCACTTGTTAAAGCTGGATTGGTTAAACAGAATCAGAATGCCTAGCATAGATTTATTACTCAGTGTCTGTAGATGTTAATCATCTTTCAACTTTTGCTTTGTTGAAGCTCTTGTGTATTTGCCACCTTCTTGATGTTACTTTCTTGCTTAGCTCTACCACCTTGATTTCATATCCCAAAATACTAAGGACCAACACAAATCACATTTGTAAAAGTGGGAGAAATGTCTGCTTTTCTGGAATTTATGAAGCTCATTCAGCAAAAGGGATCTGATCTCAGACCCCACTGTAAAAAAATCCTCTCTTACAGCCTGCTGAAATTTCCTCTTTGCTGCGTAATCTGAGTCAAAGGAAACAGGCTGTCTCAGGTGATGAAAAGTGAGAAAACATTTCTGTGTCAACTTGAAAGGCATCTTCCAAATTTTGTCTTCCTTTAAAATGAGTAGATATGGTAGGTGAAAACAATTTTATCTAAGTTAAGCCTTTGTTTATATTTGTGATTTGTTCAAATGATCCCTCAGTCATGAGCTTTTTGTGGAAAGGCCTACCCGTCTGTTTATTTTCTTCATTTTGCCTGGTTTGATGGGACTCTGGTTAATGGCTGGAAGCTTTAAGACATTATCATGATACAAATACCAAGAAAAAAGTTTCCTAGGAATTGTGAACTTGTTCCATCAGACTAGATGACTGTAAGATCTCAGACAATATAAAGAGGCAAAAGGTTGATTGTGTGACTACTGCTTAAGAATTGAAGTATTACCATGGAAGACAATTATAGTTGGTGCCACATCCATAAACTGGAAGAACAGAGGCATTTCATGCTCACTTATGCCTCATTCTGTTTTAACCTCTCTAGGATCAGGTTGATTTGAAAAAAAGGTTCAGTGGTGCTTCTGTGACACTAAGGATATTCTTCTCTCAAGGACTAGAGAGGTACAGCTGCTTTCAAGATAAATAGCTGTATGGAACAGAATGATTCTATTTCTATCTCAGATGGTAGAATTTACTTTTAATATGAGATGAATTGATTCTCTAGAAACTACATCTGTTAAATATATTGTATTCATAATGTCTGTTAATTAAAAAGCATTCCATACACATAAAAATAGAAATTGAAAAGAAGCCTAATGACTTCTCATTTAGAGTAAAATATAGCTTCATACAATTTTTTTTCTTTTCCTCTTGCATATTGGAGTACCATTGTCTGTAGTCATCTGCCTAATTTTTTTTTTCATTTTTTTAGACTCCTGTATTCTTAATATAAAATTGTTGTTATATTCATTATGCAAATACTTAGACATTCAGGCATCTTGTTTTATTGTTAACTAGCATAGTAGAGAAGAAAACTGATGACATTTCCTTTATTAATTTTTTTCACAGATTTTGATTTATATAGTGAATGATGTTTATGTTTTTTTACTGTAGTGGCTTTCATTTTCACAAAGATTTAACTTCTAAGCAGGTAAGAATTACTCTGATGTTACATGCACAAGTGGGAGATTTCATTTTAAAAGATAATTGTTTAAAAAACTATTCAATCACTTTCTTTGAAAATAAGCTGTTAGAATATTCAGTGATCTCTCATCTTCCTAAATTTAAATTCACTGAAGACTAAAAGCATAGGCATGTTTTGCTTATTAATACCATATTGCTACTACTAAAGACCTGTTTGCTTATAGAATATTAAACTTACAGCTGTCAAATGAGGTTGTTTGCATTACACATATGACTATTCAATCTGACATTCATGTGTAGCCAGATCATAATATAAAGGATGGTTTTGTAGCAAAAGTGTCTGTATTAAAAAAAAAAATTTGAAATAGCTTCACATAAAAAGGCAGCGCTTGAAGAAAATATTCTATATTATGCACATTTTGATGTTATGAGAGGAAAAACTACAAAATAAACACAAGATGCAGGACTTTCCCCTTTAATAACCTTCATTGACATTGTTACACTTACCAGAAAACAGTGTATTACTGTATCACGAGAGAATGCAAATTCTAATTTTTGATCATTGGCAAAGCCAGTGTTTTACTAATTTTGAAGAAATAAAATATGAGTAGTCCAAACAATTGCATTTCCAAGAGATTATTTTGAGATACAAAATCCAATATACACAAGTATATTTATATTACTAATGCAAAACATCTGCTGATATTTTGAGAACTCAGATTTCAAAGTGTTTTGTAAAAGGTCGTCATTGTCACTATTTTTTTCTGCAAATAGTGATGAAACCTGGAAACTATTCATTTTTATAACATTGGAATAATATGATTCAAGAACTTAAAAGTAGGTAAGACAATATGAAAGTAGACAATACACAAAATAAACCCAATGCCTCCAGCTTATTAGAACTGACAGAGAAATAAACAGTCACTCATTGAAAATAATCTAGGGACTTGTTAGAAAAGTTTAGCGTATAAAATGACATTTTCTACTACTTCTACATGGGTAAACAGATCTGCTGTATACTGCCAATAGTGTTTGCATTTATCTAAAGTACTCCCAACCAAGGCTTTAGCTGTTTCAGAGAAATTTTAAATTACATTTCTTAACTAATGTGGGGAATATTGCATGTGAAATTTCCTACCATGTTTAATATTCATGTACATTTGTATTATCTGTTGTGAATATAGTGTTCAGAAGTTTTCAGTATTTCTTATAAATAAGCAAAGATCAATGTGTCATTTAATTGTTAATTTAACTTGGGCAATTTAATGATGTTTTTACATGTATAGACACAGATAGAGTCACATGTTAGGTGGGATAGTGGGTTTTTCAAGTGGACTATTTTTCCTCTTGTTTTTGTTGGGGTATAGTGGTTTGGTTTAGTTTGAAAAAAATTTGCCTTCTATTCTAAAAGATATAAACCAGAAAACAGTAGTAATTGTACTAGTAGTAGCAGTAGTAGAAATAATACAATAATAATAAAAATAATACCAACAAAAAACCCAGTAATAGTACTGTGACTTGTGGAGGACTGTGTTTTGCAAAATCAAATCCATTTGTTTCAACTTTTCCATATAACCAAACCCTACCAATAACTTTGCCAAATCAGTATTGATCATGATTGCAGAACTTACTTCAGGTTATTGAAAGTAATTATAAAAGTGCACAAATGATTGTACGAATTTTTATTGCAAATGTATTACTCATAATATATTTAATCCAATAAAACTATTTGCTAAAATTATGGAACATTCACTGTAATCATGGCAACATAATAAATACCTGATTAAGGCCTCATTATAAGTGAAGAACTTTTGATGAAGGTAAAGTATACTCTGAAATTATAGTTGTCTGCATTTTATTTTCATTGCACCTACTAAAGGTATAAAATTTCCATACCTTTTATAAATTGTAATCATTCTGATGCTGATGTAAAATATGAAATAATATTATCAGAAGAGATTGTCTATTATATTAACTAGTGTTCTTTTAAGCATAAAATCTGTAATATCAAAATACCTTCAAATAATGGAATTTCTTGCATTTTTCAGTTCTTAATGTTCCATTCACAAATATAAAATTTCTAATGAGGTCTATGGCTTACTTGAGATTATGTGTACTCATAAATGAGATAAAGATCTTATTCGAATCTTTTATTTCTGGAAGGTGAGACCTCTTTGTGGGTGTTCAGTGTAATTCCTAGCTTGCTTTAAAATAATTTAAGGTTTATGGAAAAATAATGCAAGGGAAAAAAAGGATTCTACTCAAAATGAATACAAATACAAAAGCATTTCTTGCCTGGCACAAAACTGGCCAGTTTCAACTTTGAGTTGAGTTTTAGCCTTTCGTGCTTTCTCTGTGTATATATGAGCCACAGGTCTGTAATATCCTTTCTTCCTTCATTGTTTTCATAGCCTTGCTTGTTCTTATAAGATATAATAAACCTGATAATGCAACAAAAATAGTATCTATCTAAGCCCTTAAAGATAGGTAACTTATAATAGTACTAAACATTTCAAATGAGATATTTTGTCAAAATTTATTTCATTTTTATATTGCATGTTCATTCTTTAAAAAAACCAAACCTGTAAGGTATTCCAAATAAAAATAACTAGAAAAAAGTATCTGAAAAATAATTTAGTCTTATTTTAAGTTCTGACCTGTTAGAATTTGTTATAGAACATACATATATTTTTAGTAATCATACTGTAAGGATTTTGTATATAGGCTTTTGATATGATGCAGGGAGGTACATATAAATTTATGGAAAACAAAATAGATTTTTAACTATCTTTTTTTTTAATGTAATGTGTGGAAATCATGGTTAACTATTTTATTAGAAAATCACCACAAGTAGCATAGGCTTTTTTATTTCTGTCCAAAGGAATAATATGTGGTAGCTTTAAAGACACAACCAAATATTCTAGATTCAGTTCTCAAAGATGTGAGATATATATTGTCTTTGAGGAAATTAAAAAATATATACATGTTTATTGTATATAATATACGCATTGTATGATGCTATATTAATAAAAAAGAGGAGCTGGGCCCTCCAGCAATCTAATTAAGGTTAAGACAAGTTTTATAAGAGGAACTAGAGGACTTGTGCTTCTCCTGCAGTTTAGATCATCTCAGTCTGCTTCAGTCATTCTCTTTTTCCTTCTGAAGAACTTTTATTTATACTTCTAGACTCAGTCAGCTCTTCACTGCCTTTAAGCTCCAGATTCCCACTGCTGGCCATCTAGGTCCTGCCATCCTTTCTCTGAACTTTCTAAATATACTGAGTAGTTTGTACTGAAGGGTTTGTGTGTAATATATGTTTTTTGCTCTTTGTTAGAGTTTAGTAGTAGTTAAGATATACTTTCTGTATAAATATTTCTCCCAGTAGCTGAAAATGCCACTTTAACTCGGACAAAAAGAGGTAAGTTGAGCATATTCAATGGGTATCAAAGAACTGTGGTAAAAAAAAGATCTTGGACAATAAACTATTATTTGATCCTATAGCGTAAGAACATATTTCTTCACAATTTTCAGTATGTAGTAATTAGTGACTTAGATAACATGAAAAAAAAATGCACAACTTCTAGATGAAATTGCATATGTAACTGTACTTTAAAGTGTGTTTGCAAAAAAGAGTTTCCTAGACTGACATACATTTTTATCTGCTATTATAGGAGATACATAAATAAGGACATTTTTTGGGGTTATTAAAAATATTTGCATGAAAAAAGTTACCATGTGACATAAGTGACTAATCTGTTCCTGAGCAACCATGAGGAAACTTACCTTTTTTTCAGTCTAGCTATATTTCAACAAACAAAAATCCTTTTTTAACAAAATTTTAAGGTATATTTCCTGCTTCTTAACAAGAGACAAGTATTAAATGACTTTTATCATAGTTCAAAAGTAACTTACTTGTTTAAAAATGTGATAATTTAGCTTATTTATTTATTAATCAAGAACTATATCTACAGTGACTAGACAAATGAATTCTATTACATACTTAATAAGTTATGCGGATTCTATGGGAAAGTCAATATAGCATAATTTAGAATAATATATTAATGTTCGCAGATTTTTCATTTTTGTATTGCGCCCTGTTCAGTGTCCTGTCAAAAACTCTGTTCTGTAAAGCCATATTTTGTTTGTTTTTTGACTGAAGAGCCAAAATTAAATTCCTTTAGTATACACACAGCACTGAGAAGAAGACCGGGGAAATATGAATATTTTGATCCTTTACTTTTCATTACAAAATATAGAATATAGAACATATACTGCATTTGTTTATTTTTTTGCACACTTCTTTTAAAGTTTTAATTTCTATACTTGTGTACCATTAATAACTAACATTTTCAGATTTTTTTCTTACTGACATGTTCATATAAGAGATCACTATATAAATCTGTGTTTTTGCATACCCTATTTGATTTCTGGCTTTGATTTGTACCCAGATTCCCCAAACAATATTTGCTTGTGGTATAGCAGTTAAATATATATATCAAACACTTCTGTATCATGCTTCTAAGCAGAAGCAGAAAAATTAGACTTTTTAAAATGCAAAACCACTATTGTTCTCCAAAATTCTTCCACTAATATTAGTTTTTCTTTAAAATCAGCATGGATATTAGAAAAGTTTAAATAAACTTTTCATTTGAATTAATAAGATTTCTGTAATTTTCTGAAGATGCCAGCCATCTGCCTGACAAAGACATCCAAATGGAAGAGAAAATAATTTTCATGAGAAAGGTGCCAGAGAACAGTATTTATAGATAGAAAATAAAGCTATTTCTTGCAAATAATAGCACGTGGTTTATTGACAGAGAAATCTTTAACATCTCTGAAACATAGTTCTTGGTCTTCGTTGGAAATTAGGACAAGAACTGTGAGTATCAAGTAATTTGTTACTGCTTACTCTTACTCAGGCGCCTTTTCTTTCCTTTAACTGTTAAAACTAAATCCAGATAATGAAAAACAAGCTAGAAGAAAGCAATTTCTGTTTTAACGACTTTTATGTTAACTCCACTGCTTTTATTGTGGGTATTAAGACAGATGAATGCACAGAGGTTTCATACTGTAAGTGTATTCAAGTAAGTCTATAAGTTAGATCAGATTCTTAGTATGCAATGATTGATTATGTAAATAAAGATTTTAAGATAGTGTGAATGTTGTAGCAAGAGGTTTAACTAGGTTTGCCTTCTTAATTACAAAAGGCTACCCATTCGCTTCAGGAATCTTTTAAACAAGTCCCAAGGTAGTTCAAATAGCTCTCTGATCTAAGAAATCGATATGAAGTTTAATAGGGACAACACCAATTGACTGAGGTATTAGATTCCTTAGTAGTTAGAAGACCAAAGCTTTAGTTACAAGGCTTATTTTTAATCTAGTGTGACTTGTGTCCATATAATCTAATGCAGTACATGAAGCTTTATACTCACAGGACATTTGTGATTCACCAGCCAAAACTATTTCCAAGCAAAAAATATCTGAAAAAAATGAAAAGAAAAAAAGAACAGAAATTACAGTCAAAATCCTTGTATTATATCATTGTTTTTAAGGTTGTGCCCTATTCTTCACCATCATAAAATAAAGCTAAAAAATTCCTTTTGCAACCTCATATTCAGCATGAAAATATAATTATAATCACATCAGTGTACATTCACAAGAGTAGCTAGGGTAATAATTATTCTTTCAAGTTAAATTCCTCTAAACTCTACTCCATCAAAGCACTCAGTCTCTCAAGTTTTGGGGGAAAAAAGCGGAGCTTTCTGGTTTTCACCTACGCCTATTTGGTTCTTTCCTCCGACAATAAATAAAATAAATTTTTAAAAAAGATAAAAAATATGCATACACATACAATACTGCCACAACTTAATTGGTATTTAAGAAATAGTAGAGCCAGACTTCTGTATAAACTAAGAAAATTAGTATGTTTCATCTATACCTGAGGACCAAATAATGCTTGCAAGTGTGTGAAAAATTGCTTAAGGACAGTGTTCTATTTCAGGGAAGAATTGCATTACTTAGTAGATGGGATTCTATTTTTTTCTTCACTCGGTAATTCTCTGTAGCACAGTTCAGCTTAATTCTAGAGAGGAAAGGTGAGAAAGCCAGGGAAACCAATCAGGAGCCCATAGCTTTTCCTGACTTGAAAACCTGAACTTAAAACCAGGATGACAAACAGAGTAAAAATGCCTCCAAATATGCAAAAATACTCAAAGGGATTATTTTCAAATAATTCCATCATGAAAGTCTTTTAACACCCACAATTAAATACCCTTGGTTTCTGAAATCTGTAGCTGCAAGTTTTCCTACATTAGCAGTGAAAATTTAATTTGTCAGCAGTCTTCTTTTTCAGAAATTGTTACTACAGTGGCCACTAAATATCCAGGGATTACATAATGAACACTAATACAAAATAAGAAATGGACTTTTAGCTGCATATACATACACATATAAATTTTAATTAATTAATGTAGTAGTGGATTACCTTTTGTATTTACACATGCACACATTCTATTTTGACATGTGAGCAAGCTCAGGAGAGCAGATGGTTTTCTTCATTTTCTTTCTCTGTTATTTAATTGGACTTTCAGATCAATTCCATCTTCAATTACCTCCCAAGGCATTAGGTTAGAGTTCTCAACCTGTAACACCTGAAACAGATTAGAAATACCTATTCTTTACAGATTCAGTTTTAACAGAAGGTTATATCTAGAGGAAAAAAACTCAAAGACCAAATTAAGACCTAGTAGAATTGAGTTTAAGAAAACTTGCTCAGCACAGGGTTTTTTCCCCCCAAGAAACAGAATAGAGCTCAGAAGTTTCAGGCAAATTTCTGCCTGGTAGCTACTGAAACTTTAAGAATGGAAGTGACTGTTCATAAAAGCTATGCTATGATCTCTCTTTCAACAAGTTCATGACTGCAAAGAAGTGGGAATTAGGGGATTATTGTGAAGATGCATTGTCGTATGTTTTTGTTTTGTTATTTTTTTTTAATGATCTTTCCTAGGTCTCGTTCTGCCCACTACTGGAAATGATTCAACAGTTTTTTGTTCTTACAGTGATTCATAAATAACTGGTTTTTTAAAAAGGGAGTCAAATATTAAAGATTTCTTTTTAGCTATATATCAAGTTTGTCTTATTGTTGCTGACTAAGCTATTTGCTGTCAAAGGAGGATTTTTGAACACTAAACCTTTATTGTATGCATTTTAAAATAATTGTTCATAATTTCTATACATATAATTATAGGCATTTTAACTTTTATTAATTAAAAATAAATTTAATATAGATTGAGAGTAAAATTCTCAGACTCCATAAATAAAAGAAAGAACAGTTATTTTCTATGAGGCATTGAAAATGCGCTCGCCAGTTGCCAGTACACCTTTTGTTTAGATTGGTCATAAATAAAATCTTAATTTATGGAGATTTACTAAAAGTCTAAGAACTTTGGTTTAGTTTTAAAAGAAGAGATCATGCCGACTAGGTGGGAAAATTTTGTTAGAACAAATATTAACATCTGTACTAGCAAAGAAAATATATCTACCGTGTTAGGGAAGCATTAAATAAAAGCAGATTAATCTTGCTCTTTAAAATCAGCAGTAGCATATTTCTGAATATTATTTTTTAAGGGGCTTTTGTACTATATGAGGGAAATAAGTAGAATTGCATTTATTTCCCATGTTTTTAACATTATGGTAAATATTTCTTTCAAGTAATCTTTGACATTTTCAAGGCAATGAAACGTGACTTCTAGAGCAGGACTGGCTAACTTTTAACACAAATTTCTGATAACTACTTCTTTATCACAGGCTGTTCTACCAATTCCTGCTGAGATGATGTGTGTTGGTCAGACTGTTGTATGATGGATTGCTGGATTGTATGAGGCGACAGCCTGTAGAGGAAATGTACAGAGTGAATGCCCCACACTTTTAATCTATAAATAAAGGTTTTGAAAGCTGTTTAGCTGCATAAAGCTGTTATGACATACACAGCTTTGGGGACTTTCCCTTTAGCAAATGTCTCTTTTCTTTCAAGTCTATATGATTTCCTTCTAGGTGTATGCCTCACAGCTCTTCAAAATGTGCTCACATTCTTACCATCTTCTTTATCTTCACTTACATTACTCGTGCAAGAGACTTGCTTTATTTTATATTTATTTTGGATAGTATAATTTTCATTCACGTTTTAAGAAGTAAGAAACGAAAGGTCAGATCAGTTCTAATTATGTGATCTCTTCATAACTTTTTATTTTAAATTTTTCATTTTTTTTTCCTGTGGCAGTTCCTTTCTCTAAATATAGCTTCTCTCTTCCATGAGTAATGTTTTCATTTCTTTCTATGTCTGAAACAGGGAAGAACAGACCTATTTTAAGAGACATCCAATTTACATTGGCTTAATTATGCCAGAAGATCTTTGTAGTAAGCCTGGCTTCTTCTTATCTCCATCATATGTGCCTTACCATTTTCATTATTGTCATGGTTTTGATTTGCTAATTAAAATATACTCATTTTCTGTTGTGAGACAGAACCAGGAATAGAAGCAAGGCAGGCTTAAAACTTAAGAGGGTATAAAAAGAAATTTATTAACTACACAAAGAAAAAAAAAATTCAGAATAAGATTTTCAGACCACTCTTTCCTTCCCTTTCCCAACCTTCCTAACAAAGAAACAAACATACAAAAAGCTACTTCAATTAATTCCCAACTCAAACAGTCCCTTCTTCCGTTCACTTTGGAGTGAGAAACTTCCTCTTGTTAGGCTGTAGGGATTTTTCCACAAGAAGGTAGAAAACAGTCTTCTCATGGTTTCATTTTCACAATTTTGCATCCACCCGGAAATCTGCAATCGTGGCACTCCTCCCAACTCCACAGCCTTCCCAGAGTTGTACTTCTGGGTCATGGTCAAAATACATAGGGTATTACTTTTAAGAATGAAATGTTCCAAAGCAAAGGTTCTCTTCATCTCTTTTCTCTCTGTTCATGCTCCATCCTCAGAAAACCGAGATCCCCTTCTTTCCTCAGGACAAAAGATTCTCAACACAGGTGTTTTTGGTCAAATGATCTAATCAAATGGAACGTTTCCAACCCCCCCATGTCTTTCTCCATGGTTTACAGGAATATCCAGTACATCAGTTCATCCCTACAATCTTACAAAAGGATTTTCAGCCATTTTCACAGCATCTCCTNAATCAAACCAGCCTCCAATTGGTCACTATCAACTCCCAGGGGAGTACTCACAGGGAAAACTTCCTTCTGAGTTTCTCCTCACCAGGTCAAACTACCACAATTATCCTTCAAAAAGCCACTTTCCAAATTCCATGGGTGTGAAGGCATTTCTGTGTAAAGAGCCTGGCATCTGGTTTTGAAAAAATTCCTGTAGACCAAGCAGTCATACTTAAAGGCAAAACTGCCTCCAGTATTGCTGATATCCTCACTGCAACAGCTGACTGTAATCCTCGCTGAGCACTGAGCCTCAGAAAGTCAGTAATTATGGTACCTACTGCTTCTTTCTTTTCTTCAGCAACAGAAATTAATCTCAACTCTGGGACTGTCAAAATTATTTTAAAGTCAGACATTTACAAGAAAAAGCAAACAAACAAGAAAAACAAAGAACTACCACCTGTTTCTGTGAATCCTGAGAAATTTGTCCTCCTGGAATAGTTGAGATCATACTTTCTGCATTTCTAGAAATTCTACAACATTATATGTTCTCTAACATAAAGACTTCAGCTTCAAAATTCCTCTCATCTATTTATAAGTCTTATGTAATCTTAATTTTAGAGCCCTACTGGTTTACAGAAATCCACAAGTATTGTAAGAGGTGTGAGGGGTCCTTTCCCTAAGGAGAAAGGTGGGGCAGAGACAACGTGTGCAATCACTAGTTCTTGTTCCCCTATGTTGCTTATGGGGAGAAAGTAGAGAATTCAGGGATGATATTAAGCCAGGAAGAAAGGACTGGTGAGTGGAAGGTGTTTTAACAGATTTAGTTATTTGTTTCTCATTATCCTACTTTGATTTGTTTGGTGATAAATTAAATTAATTTTCCCCTACATTTGGTGTAGTTTGACTGTGGCATTAATTGGTGAGTGATCTCTCCCGGTCCTCACCTTGACCCATGAGTCTTTTGTTATATTCTTTCCCCTGTGCAGCTGAGCAAGAGGACTGATAGAGCAGCTTTGGCAGGCACCTGGCACCTACCCGGGGTCAACCCAGCACACTGGATTACATAATTTTGTTAAGTAACTCCTTGATTTATAAATCACCAATAAAGAAGTAATCCCATTATATCAAAGCTTAATTAGCCTACCTTAAAAAGTATTCACCCTGTTACTCATGTTGCAATATATAGACTTCCACATCCACTTTAAGTCTATTTTGTCCTCCACCCAATACCAAAATTTGCGACTCTTCTCCTTGTCTTCCAGGATCACTGGGTTCCTCAAAAATCTATGTGTCTTGATTTATTACTGACTTGCAGTATATAATCTGGATTCCCGCTCTAAAAGAAAAAAAAAAAAATTATTAAACACTGATCAATAGCTTAAGCTCATTTACTGGCAAAGTTCCACCTTAGCATCATCAGCGGGATCAAGTGCACCCTCAGCAAATTTGCAGACAACAGAAAACTCTGTGGTGAAGTAATCAGCATGTTGGAGGGAAGGGCCTATGTGACCCTCATGAAGGTCAGCAAGGTCAAGTGTAAGGTTTTGCACATGGGTCATGGCAATCCCAAGCACAAATATAGGCTGGGCAGAGAATGGACTGAGAGTAGACCTGAGGAGAAAAACTTGGAGGTCTTGAAGGACAGGAAGAGACACATGACTCAGCAATGAGTACCTGCAGTCCGGAAAGCCCATCATATTTTGGCATGTATTAAAAAAATTGTGGCCAGTGGGTTAAAGGAGGTGAAATCTCCTCCTCTACTCTGTTCTCCTGAGACCCCACCTGAACTACTGAGTTCAGCTCTGGAGTTCTGAACATAAATGGATGTGGAGAAAGTCCAGATGAGGGCCAAAATGATGGTTAGAGGGCTAGAGCACATCTCCCACGCGGACTGAGAGTTGGGGGCTCTTCAGCCTGGAGAAAAGAGGGCTCCATCAAATTCTTATTTTATCTTACTTGAGGCCTTCCAGTATCTAAAGGGGCCTTAAAAGAAAGCTGGATGGGGACTTTTTACAAGGGTCTGTAGTGATACGACAAGGGGTAGTACAAGGACTTGAAACAGAAAAAGTGTAGATTTATATTAGATACAAAGAAGAAATTGTTCTTTATGTGGATTCTGAGACACTGGAACAATTTACCTAGAAAAGTGCTAGATGCCACATCTGGAAGTGTTCCAGGAAATATTGGATGGATCCCTGAGCAAGCTGGTCTAATGGAAGGTGTCCCTGCCTGTGGCAGGGGAATGGGACAAGATTTTCTTTAAGGTCTCTTCCAACCCTAACCACTATGATTCCATGAGAGTCAGATCTAAGAATCCTGTATCTCAAATTTGGAAATGAGTGCTTTTATACTTAAGGCTCTAACATGGACAAAAGTAACTGTGTGCTGGTGGTTTAACAAGCTATTGGCCACCAGCTGAGCTACTGAAAATGTGCATATGCATTCTATTATCACAGCCTAATTAGCTGAAAACCCCTGCCACTACAGTTAGTTCTGGGAAGTTTATAGGAAAGGTCTCATTATATTGTACTATTTGTAAAATGAGTTTTTTGTTTATGGACTGAACACCCACAGTCATAGGTAGTGAATATAGAAAAAAAAATCATTATGTAAATATAAATGATAGAAGACTCATACTGTTTTCTTCTTTTCTTCTGAAATTTTCTTCAATTACTCTGAGGCCATAATTGGGGGCTGTCTTGCAAAATGGGACATAATACTTATCATCAATGTTTTTAAGTCTATATAATGAAATACCACGTAATTTAGGATAATATGTTATTCATACTTATTCAGGTTTTTCTTCCTAAACTCAGCCTCTATATTTCACTCTTCTTATTTCATTTTCAAAGCACTTTTTCCTTCCTAAACCAGAGAATATTTCCATATTATAATTGGGACAAAAAATATAAGAATGGACAAAAAATACTCACTGTATTTTGGATTTTAATGCTTGAATTTATCTTATCTATAAAGTTTTATTTAGTATTTCACTTTGTATATATATATAGTTAGACATGACGTTAAATCTGTGGCTGGCTTCAAACCGAGACATTGTTCCACTGGATTACACTTTAAGGCAAGTCATTGCTTAACTCTTTTAATGAAACTAGAGGACTTGAGATAACTATCCATCTATACTTTTAAATAGTTCTGTAATTTTTTTTTTCACCGAGCAAGATTTACTTGCCTTTTAGTAGCAGAACACAGAAAGAAGAAGGGTAAGTTCTCTCTAATCAGAGACACTGTCTTTTGGGGTTTTTTCCTAATTAACCATGAAGATGATATTTTAGAATCTAAGAGCTTCATGTAACCTTGGCAGCAATCTGATAAACCTTTCTGTACTTCTGATGCATACCTCAGTATGCACACACAATACAAGTAAAACAGTGTCATAAGACTGCTAGGTTAAGCACTGTAGGATTCAAGAGCAGGAAGAGGATATGGCTTTCTACAGGGAGATTGAAGCATTCAGTGATCTTCTTGGAAGAGCCCTATTGGAACAGCTCTTGCAGAAACAAGGGATCCAAGAGAGTTAGTTGATATTCAAGAATCACTTTTACCAGGCTCAAGAATGATACATCCCAATAAGCAGAGAAATTGGGCAAAGCGGCAAGAGTAGATGAATAAAGAACTCCTGTCATTACTGAAGCCTAAGCAGGAAAGATGCAAGCAATGGAAGTGGGGATAGGCCACTTGGATTAAATATAGAGTGGTGAGAATAAGTAAAAATGGGACAAGGAAGGCTGAGGTCCATCTGGAATTGTATCTGGAGAAGGATATCAAGGACAACAAGAAAGGCTTCTTCAAATGCATCAATAACCAAAGGAAAACTAAGGAACATCTGTAAGCGAGCTCATTACTAAATAGGAGGATCCTGGAAAAGAAGATTCAGGGAAGGAAGAACTACTAAACACCTTGCTTACATCGGTCTTCACTGACAAGACTGACAAGACATCAGAAATCTCTGACCCAAGAGACCAGGGTAAAGGAACATTAGAAGGAAGACCACTCAAAGAAACTTGATGAGTCTCTTAAGAGGTCTTGTGTTCTTTTTTTAATGTACCCTGAGTTACATGCAAGGCAGAAATATTGACAAGATATTCTTAAATACATAATGCCAAAACAACAAAAGCTTTACTGGCAAACTTCAGAAAAGCAGAGAGCTTTGGCAAAAGTTTAGAACAACATTCAATCAACATAAAGCTTTCCACAAATTATTAACTTAGTCCATTCGACCTAACATACCTCAAGCCCATCTGATTTTACTCAAAACTCTGAGAAGAGGGAATTAGAAGAAAAAAGAGAGAAAAGATATAAAAAAGAACAAGTATAGAACAAACAAAAAGAACAGCAGCTACCACTCCTGATGCCAGTGGGGTTCATTCAACCTAAAATCCAAGAGGAAGTAGGGTGAAGACCTGTATGTGTGCCTTATGCCGAAGTACTGTTAGACTTTCCTGGGCCCTTCCCCCAGGTGGGACTTCCAGTCAGCTGGCTATTTAAGAGCTGGGCTAGTGGCCTCTGGGTCAGGGTAGAGAGCATAGCTTCCCAGTGACTGGTGGCCACTGGGAGGCTGGGATACAGGCTTTACAGGGAGCGGGTTGTGTAGAGCAGGGCATTTCCTCAATAGGGCAAGGCCCAACCTGCCCACTTTCTCCACACATGCAGCTGAAATGTTACAAGCCAGCAATCTCCTCCAGTCTCTCACACTGCACTTCTTGAGGGACAGCTGTTTTACATGTATTGTCCTCTCCTGAGCTCAGCCAGTGGAAAAAGAGTTTTCAGAAAACATCTTGTTTTTGATTAAGAAAGGGTAACAACCGAGGTTTTATTCCTTTTTTTTTTTTTTAAAAGCTGTTTTGTATGCCAGCATGAATTAATCTATCTTTTTATAGCTGTAATGTAAAGTGTTATGGTTTTATCTACCATGCTATTGAGCACTGTTCTCAGGAGGAAATTGACGTGGGAGCAAAAGTAAAACCATAAAATTAAGAGCACAGTTCACATTTCAGGAGGTTCAATTGTTCAATATCAGTGCCACAGAACATGATGTTTTCAAACAAAAGATAAACACCTTGATAATTTATATGATATGTAAACAAAATGAGGCAATTTCAATCATCTTACACTCTTATCTGAGAAATGTACCATAAATTTAAACCAGTTTACTAAGCAGTGGGAAGATTACCTCAACATTTCTCATTTATTCAAAATGAAAATGTCCATTTTATAACTACATGTAAAATATGTAAATTGGAAAATTATTAGTTATTACCATAGTGTTTTAAAATACTCCAAATCATGGTTTTATTTTGATTGAAAATAAGTAGGTGAGCAGTCACTGTCATACATTATTACTATTCTTTGATACTATTAACAGAGAAGAAAAGAATGAAACTGAATATTTTTAAACACAATTAGTAAAACAAAACATTTTGAGAAGTTTATGTAGTTTACAGTGTGTCAAGAAGCTACATTCTGGAGTATAAAAGACTTCAAGTATCTGTGCAGAGTTCATGCTAGGTGGCTCAGTACACCTGTCTTTCACAAACAGCAGAACTCTGGTTGCCCCAAATTCCAGGAATATAGGAGGAGACCACTGTCACCAACAAAATGACACCAAAAAAATGAGACAGTTTTAATTAGTGTAGCTTGCAGCGCTCATAACAGAGCAGCTTGTCAAGTATTTTTAGATGACCCAGAAAAACGTCTCCTCTTCAGAATAAGAAAGAAGATAACAATGTCAAATATAACGTATTTTATAATTTTGGTTCCTTTTCTGAGGACTAAGTCGAGCTGTTTTACTTCAGAAACTTCCATTTGTTAATCAACAGACATAATATTGTGGATTATACTGCATACCTGGATATGTAACCTGTAAAAAGAATAAAACCACCAAAGTAAGTATATATGATCTACCAAAGCTATGACAGGAGCTAGAAACATCTTCCTTAATTCCTCATTAAGAGATAAGACTACTTAGTTATGTAGACATTTTTCCCAAGAGATTTTTTTCTGGCGAGGAATTTATTGTGCCAGAATTACAAGTCCATACAATAATGTAATTATTTATTATCCACACATTAAAAATACTGATGGTTTCCTTTGCAAAATAGACTTATTTTGAAATTACGGCAGTATCCTATCCTTATTGCTGTTGCTTTCAAAGAAAAGAGTCTAATAGTTTATTCTTTTGAATTTAAAGCTAAAATAAACACACTTCCTAATGACGTTTATAAATGTTGGTATCATCCAAAAAATGGTGGCTTAAAGTGTTTCAGTCAGATGACAAAAATGATGTCTTTAAACATTTTTTTATTCTTGAGGGGAGAATGAAGCAGAGGGATCTTCAAATACAGTTTAAAGGAAAATACATATCCATAATTTTTTTTCTCTTTTACTTATAAATTGCACTGTATTAAATAAGATATTCTGAGAAAGCTTTTGCATAGATTTTCAAAGGAGGAAAGCATTAGGCGTCCTTCACTAAATTAATTCACCATCTATATTTTGTTCAGTATCTTCAACTATTTCAGATTTACTGTTCAGCTAAATATTATTTTCTTACTTGTTCCTGGAGTATTTTATTTATTCTGTGAAATAATTAATAATAAGGAAAAACAAACAACTTAAATCCCACAAGAATTAACATGCATATTAGACTTTCTTTAGTACTTTCATTTTCCCTGGTTATTTGCAGAATCTCTTGCTATGCATAACTCAAAACATTTTAGCAGCCTTACTTTGACACCACAAATATCTTAAACTAGGAAATCTTTATATTTTCGTCCTTTAAAGTGAATTTCAAAGTGGTTACTCACCTATTTAGCTGTTAGGAGTTCATTGGAAATTATAAAAGGATAATGGTAAATTCTCTGTATTTTTTTCTGTGAAATTCTATTTTGTTGGTTTTTTTTCAAATCAAAATAGAATATAAGATGATGGGTAGGGAAAAAATGGGGCATAGGTGTTTCAGACAGACCACAACCCGTCTCTCATCAAAAACTTATTTACTTCAACGTGACTACAGCTGAAACCATATGCATAATGTTGTTATTCATGTATTTATTTCTTTTGGCGATATTCTTATTATTTCTATTAACAATATTAGCAAATTATTCCAGCTATATAAATCATAAGAATTCCAGACCATTTTCATTATGAATCCGCTACATGCTTTTTGCATCATCACTTTACAACTATATCACTGTGCTTTTACCTTATCTTGAGCTCTTAAGCAGGTTTTGTATCACTATCTTTATTTGTATTATGCCACCCTTATTGGCTTTATGGCACAGAGATCTTTTTAGTCTAGTCTTTAAACAACTAGATTGACATCCATACGTATACTTTAAACTTAGGCTTGTCTATTTCACAGGATCCTCCTTCCCAGACACTTGGAAGGTGATCTTGTATCTTTTCCTGCCCATTATCCTGTTACAAAAGGCTTTTCTGAAATTAAACCATATACTTCTGCTTTATAATGTTGGCCTTGTCCTGGCTAGTGGTTGTTGTACTAAATGACTTCCTGAGATTGTCCTTCAACCTCAATTATTCTATAATTCCATGGAATTGTCAAATAGTTAATTAAGAAGGAAGAAGAACATCTCTGCAAATTACTGAATATTTGACCTAATGTGCAAATTGTACTTACCAAGTAATAGAACATTAAAGTCTTGACTAGACAAAGACCAAGGTAAATAGCATATCAAAGCCTTACAGAAATGAAGAATTATTAGGAAAAAGAAGAAAAAAACCTACAAACCAAGAACCAAGAAGCAAACCAACCAAAAAAATCCCAAAAACAACCCCAGCATCTACTAACTAGTTAGATAAACATGTTTTTACAACTGCCTGTAGTAATGTAAGACTTTGATGGAGAATATTTACTGAGCAGCAGACATTCAAGCCCTATATGTGTTCTAGAGCAAAGAGGAGAAATTCAGCTGATGCACTGAGTCCAAAGATCCTTGCACGTGAAATCCTTTCCTATACCACCTTGGCATCAATGATCCTCCCTAGGAGGATTTCCTTCCTAAGAACCCCTGGACTCTCAGATTCAGTCAGAAATCAACTCATGAATACCAACAGGACTCATCTAGGTGCATCTCTTTTCCAGGAATCCATAGGTGAGCCTTGAAAAGCCAGCATAGCATAGACCCTACTCTTCATTCTTCAGCAGGCCAGTGAGATTACTACAAAGCAAATTCTTTAAGATACTAAAAGATCATTCCTCTTTTTTTCTTTCAATATTTCATGCTGATAGCAGGAAAAGACACTTTTTCTTCAGAAATTTTGGGACCAGCTCTAGTCTGCTAATTCAGAGTGATTTAGACATGGCAGGCACACAGCAAAGTCTTAGGCAGCACTTAGGATTTCTATGGCATTGACCACATGTCAGATGTTACCAAAAGAAATGTAAGGCCCTCTAAGTTCAGCTTTGAACTAAGTTGTTTCTCTCTAGCAGTAAAATGCACCTGCAGAATAGTGCAAAACAATTAAAAAATCTCTGTCAATCTTTAAATGTAAACAATGAAAATATTTAATAGCTTTAGGCCTGTTTTGTTGCCTTTTCACCTATGCCTGGTGCAGCAAAAGGTTGTTTTGTAGAATTCAGAGAGGAAGAAAGATTATCAAGAGTAAATAATTTGTTCTATCTAGAATACATATCTTGGGGTCTGACTCTAAGCCATTATTCTCTGATTTTCTCACAGGCTTAGTAAGTTGTATTCCTTTTTTCAAAATCTATTAGTTGCTGTCTTTTGCACCAAAAAGGTGTTATCTCCTAAGTAATTCTTGTATATCTTCAGAAAAGTTTGAATTTCACTTCCTCAAATGTCTCCCTAACTATCAGTACATCAGCAGTTAGTACCTATTCTGCTGGGACAGACTAAAACATTATGGTCATAATTATTTTTTTTAAAAAAACCTGTATTTTATAACATGCACATAAAATGCTCACCAGTCATTTTGTTCCATGAAATATAGTATTGAGAAAACCTGGAAAGGAAATTGTTGATCCTAAGACATTTTTTTAATAGACTTCGATTATTTTGAATATCATCTCAAGAACATTAAATTTAAATTACGGTATAAAAAACCCCACCCAAAACCAAAAACCCCACTTTAAAAACCCTGGAAATTGTGGCAAAACTTATTTCAGAAATGTTATCTCACTCTTTTCCCCAAAGCAGATCGTCATCGAAGCTGGTAACTGACAGATTGAAGTCCTAACAGGATTGGATGTTCTGGGCTACAGCTCTCAAAAGTGCTTCAGCAAGTAAAACATTCGATCTGTCTGGGCTACATTCTGTTCTGCTCCTTGAAGTTCTATTTTCAAGTGACCAAAAGGGATTAGAGATAACATATTTGCAACTTAATTTTCTAGAATCAGGCAATTAGAATTTTTTAACAGCACATTTTTCAGAAAAATTCTAATTAATGCTGTGCTTAAGCAGAGCTAGGTTCAAAAACATGTTTTACTTTTACAGCATGTGACTTGTACTACAGTTATGATAGAGTTTAAAACACAAGTCAATGAGGGCTATTAAGTACTTGTTCAGGTTATGTACAGAATACATTAGTTGTGCAGAAAATGCTTTGTCTATATTTCATTCTATGTTTAAATTAATATTTCAGCTATTTGTTTAGATAGCAGTGTAATATATCTTTTCATTTCCCAGATATTTTAGGCTCATTTGTATCCTTTATGGTCTTTCTTATATTTTATATTCAAATTGGTTATATATACCAAGAATAACATCGTTCTAAAGTCCTCTTCTTCACTCTCACCTGCAGATAACTGAGTTCCTTTTCTGCCTGTTCTTTCACTTAAATTAACTATTTTATATCTTTATTGATTATTATAGTAAGCAATTTGCCAAGAAACTTGCAGATTTTGTCAACACAAAAATTACAGAATATGAATGCTTATAGTAATACTTTTACACACAATTTTGCTTTGAGGTTTTTTTTTTGGTTTTTTTTTTTTGGTTTGGTTTGGTTTGGTTTGGTTTGGTTTGGTTTTTTTAGGTTACGTTTTAGCAATACTTGAATTATTCAGGTAATAGTATTTTAATGGGGAGAGTAATATAAATCTAAAGTATCATCTGCTAAGGAGTATATATTTCCACAAACCTTAGCCTTTTTTTGGTAATGCTAGGTGGTTTTGCTAACAGACATAAATAATGGCTATACAAAATAAGGCTGATTAGGTAAACAATTAGTATCTCAGTGTGTTTTCCAGTGGATAGGATGAGCTAAGGTTGCATGAGGAACTCTTGGGGTTTAACTTTCTAGTGACTGATATTAGAGCATGGTCAGTTTCTAATGTAGCTGGATTTGGGGCTTGGGTTGGGGTTTGGTAAGAGTTTTGTAATATATAAAGCAAACTGAAATAGAAACCTTACAAACATCAGGCCTTTTCTTAAAATCTGAGCCAGAAACTAATCAAATAAGATGAATCAGTTACAAGTTGTAATATGGAGACAGTATTAGAGATGGTTGTAATGAACAGTGTTGTATATTTGTAAGTCTTTGAATCTAGAAAAATTCAAACACTGTAAAAAGTGACCGATCCTTGGACAGCAGATGAACTTCAATAGTTTTATTGCTTATTTTGCAGCTATCTCACCTGTCTCTCTTCTTTACAATGCCTATGCATAATGATCACTTTCTTACCTATGACTGTAAGGCTAAAATTAGAATAAAAAAAGAGTTCTTAACAGTTACTTGACATGAATGACAATAATTGATAATTAAGAAATTGTAATATATTACACTATTTAAGTCATAACTCCATATGTTTGCTGCACTGCCTTATCAAGGAGTTTGTGCACTAAGAATGTCCCTTAAAGCATCTGGAGATGTGTTGCATAGCTTTCATTAATAAGACTATTTCTTTCTTCTCTTGTCTACAATTGTCCTCATTTTTTTGTCTTCATATATAGTTGAAGTGTAGAAGATTGCTAGTAAGAAAATTGAGAATTCCTTTGAACCACACAATCAAAGTACAAGAGTAACATTTATAGCATAATTTTAAAAGGATTTGGTTTAGGGTTTTTCTTCAAGAAAATAGAAGCCGTTATACAGCAAGGTAGCTTTTCCAGCAGACGTTTAGAAAGATAGTTCTCTAAAGGAGCTCATGGGCTTCAGAACTAAAGCTTATGTGAATACAGTGTTCACAACTCCCAGATTTAAAGTAGCTGGGTTTTCCTCTATATTGATTTTTTTCCTTCTTTCTTCTTATTGCCAACCCTATTTGTATTAGAGCACTGCTTAGGTATATTTAATATCTAGTAGACATTTTTCTAATTTGTGATTCAAATGTTTCCACAGCCAACATATAATCTCTACCACTGTGTCAGTACTGATTTGTGGCTTAAACAGTATTTTTTTCTCTGCTGATGCTTCTAACCTTGATCTGTTTTTAAAGAGGTGTTATACTCTTTCTCTGTCTTTTTTTGCTAGATTGCTTCTGATACAAAGAGCTTCACTGCCTAGCTTCTAGTAAAATAGTAGTTCCTTGGCAAATGTAAATATTTATGGGAAGCCTACACATTTCATATCTATAGCAAGCTGCTTCTAACACTGAAATTCTGACTCCTGGCAGTATATTAGAAATACTATGCTAGACTGAGCAAGCCATGTTTTTCCATTTCCTCTTCTAAGATTAGCTCCGTACTCACTTCATCATTGTCATTGCTTTTGTCAGCAGCTTTTGTAGTTTGATGCTATCAGTCTTGAGCACGAGGAAAGGGAATCATATTCAGCATTTTGGAATATAATGGAAGCTGAATCACTGAGGTTTTCTTATGAAGAAAACTGTAGCTGAAGTACCTTGGAATTTTCGTCACCGGATCCACGCTGATAGCTCATTATAATTCCATGATCAGTTTGTATACTCAGGCTTTTCTTCTCCTCAGCTGCTTATAGTCACTAAGCTTGTGAAAAAGTTGTCTAGATAGGAGACATCTCTAATGAGCAATTCATTCTGATGTAAATGTCCAAGATAAAAGTTAAGCACCTTATTGAGGTGCATATTAATTTATTTACAATAATGGTGGAGATCCAGCAGGACTAGATTTACCTGGGAGACTAATTTTTAGATAACTTAAGTGAAATGCAGTGCGAAAGCTTGATCTTGTGTTTTCCTAAATATAAATATGTAGAAAACAGGTAATTTTAAAAGTAGTTACCTTTGTGTTTCAGTTAGAGATATGTTTTAGACCAGTGGCAGTAATATCTAACTAGATATTATGTTCATTTAGAACCATGAAAATTTTGTAAAAATTGTATTTTCCAATTTAAAAAAGGTCTAGTTTCTCAATGTATGTATATACATGTATCTGAGAATATAAAAAATATTTCTTATTTGCAAGAATATCTTAGAAGAGACATCAAAATTTAGTATTTTCTTAAGGTTTGTGCCTTCAAGAATTTATTTATTTTTAGAATACTAATAAAATTTATAAACTAACTGACATCTTCAGATCACTAAATCATGAAAAATCTTTAGTTTTCACTTTAGTTAATTGGTGCATGGAACAGAAAATATTTAAATTTATCACAAATCTATAGAATAATATGAACACTACATATAAGTTCCTCTAATTACCTTCAAGCATTTTACTGATAGAACTTCATTGACAATGCTGAAAGGAAGAGTTGAAGTCTAGTGTGTAAGTACTTATTTTAGGCCTGGTAGCCAGTTTGTTCATTACTATCACATTATCAAGAAACAACTGGAATCCTTATGACTTTGATAATATCTTGAAATATCTTGAGACGTTCCTAAAATTTTTAAGTCAGAATTCTCACACTGGGTAATCTAATAATTAAAACTTGTTTAATCATGTTTCATAGGAACAATGTTAATGTTTTATACATGAGACAGATTTCCCAATTAAAATTTCCACAGATTACTTGGGTTCTTGTTGCTTGCTTCTGTGTGTATAAAAGGGACACAGTGGTTCCATATTCAGGATCACTGAAAGTAGACGCACCTGTTAAGAGCAGCCTTGCAACACAAATAAGAGGATCATCGCTCTCTATTAAGAGTATGAAAATTAAGCCATTAAAATTCTTGATATTCCCAGTCCCAGTGTCTTCTTTCAGGATTTCCAGGGCTTTGACATTTTTGCCCATAAAATATATTCTATTTTTGTTTTTCATGCAGTTTTAATATCAAGTTTAAGTTCCCTGACAGTACTTACCTTCCTGCCAGTGATGTGGATTTCTTGACTGAGCAGATTTCCTTCTCAAATATCGTGATGGTATCAGAAATGATGGGGTCAGGGAACTAGGGAAGTGATTCTCCCTCTTTTCTTGTCGCTGGTGAGGCCACATCTCTGCAAGAAGGACATTGAGCTGCAGGAGTGTGTCCAGAGTAGGGTGGAGAAGCTGATGAAGAGTCAGGAGAAGAAGTCCTCTGAGGAGCAGCTGAGGGAGCTGGGGATGTTTAGCCTGGAGAAAAGGAGGGTTAGGAGACCTTATCCCTCTGTCTAGAAGTGCCTGAAAGGAGGCTGCAGCTGGGTGGGAGTTGGTTTCTTCTCCCAGGCAGCAAGTGACAGGACAAGAGGACTCAGTCTTAAGCTGCATCAGAGGAGGTTTAGGCTGGATATTAATTAGCAAGAATTTCTTCACAGAAAGGGTAATTAGACCTTGGAATGGACTTCCCAGGGAAGTGGTAGAGTCACTGTCCCTAGAAGTGTAAAGGAAAGACGGGATGTGGCACTTAATGTCATGGTCTCATTGACATGGTGATGTTCAGCCATGGATTGGACTTGATGATCTCAGAGGTCTTTTCCAAACTATCTGATTCTCTGATTCAGTGATTATGTTTAATAGATATTACAAATGATCAGCAATCTAATTACTATTTTAATCTATCTTCTTCCTATTAATTTAATTTACACATTATAAGTAGATCCTTATCACTAAGATCCCGATTCTTATTGCTCAATACCATATCTGTTTTCTAATCTATACTAAACTACTGCTTTTTAAACACCTGCCACATTAAACTAAATTTTTTTTTCTGTGACAACTGGATGCTTACTACAAAAGAATTGACATCATAATTTTAGGCAAAAATGGGAATTGACTTTGTCATATCATAATATTGAAAAAGACCACACATATAAAATGAAAAAAACACAGAATTTTGATTACAACTTTTTAAAAGAAATGCCAAGGCAATGATGTAACAAGAGAATGTCTGGATGTACATGACACAGTAGTTCAAAGTTCTCATCTCTCTTTCTATGGAAAATATTACCTGAAACATTTCAGTTTTGCTCTGATTTATTCTATTTTACCCTATTCAATAGAGAATAGGTAGCTTGACAAGTACATTGTCACTTTCATTATTTCAAATTCCTATCTCCAAACCTAATTATTCAGGGAGACATATTGTTTTAATGATATAGACACACAGGGACTAAGACAATCTCAAGAAATAGAATTTAATTTGTGAACTGATGAGGATTCAAATTTAAGCCTCCAGTGACAAAAGTGTGTATTTCTGGCAGCCCCTGTTAATCTTTATGTTGGATAGCAGTATATCATGATCAACATGTTGCCACGTGATATTATGATCCAGGTAGTATTTGAAGTGCTGATATATATATACATAATATATATGGATGTATGTATGTGTGTATGTATTTCTGAAAAGATGAGAGTTTAAGTTCCAAGTTGCTGGAAAATTATTAATGTGGTAAATGGATTTTTATACTTGTTTAAGGCTAAATACGTTGTTGTTTTGTTTTTTTTTTAACTGGGACAAACATGTTTCAGGTTATGTTTATACAAAAAGTATATAGAATTAATTTCCTTTTCTAAAAGGATCAGTTAGCCATTAAGTATATGTTTCCTTCAGTTAAAGTCATATCTTTCTCTAGCCTAGGAAGCCCTTTACAATTTGTTTGGTTTTATTTGTTTTTTTCTGGTGAAATGAATTAAAAACTATGATTAATTTGGATTTTTTTCTTACTGAAACAGTTTAATTCATTTAAGTTTTTTGATATGTTTTCCTTGTTGCTTTTATATGTTTTGCACTTCTACGTGCAGTCTTTCCTGAATTTTGTTACCTGAAAAACATATAATTAAAAAGCTAGTGAAAACTTAAAAATGGAAAATCACTCTCTGTCCATACTATTTTGTATAAAATTGTTCAGATTTGTTTCTGTATTCTGACTTGACTTCTAAAGTCAATACATTTTATGAATGCAATATTTGTAAATATCAGCTTCATTCTTGTTTTGAAGTATACTTACTTGATTTTTGTTAAATTGGCACAGCTAATCATGTTATAGGCGCCTCATAAATCAAGTATTCTAATTCTTTTAAACACCAATACCTTTTATATTATGTATACATTTTATCCACAATAGTTAATAAAGTATACTGAATTTGCATAGTATAGGCTTATTGTTTATAGCATCATTTACCTATTATACCAGCTTACATACTGAAAATCTTAAATTACAAGAAATACAAAACACTTTCTAGTTCCACATGTAACTGAAATCCATCTTGGAGAAAAACAAAGGGAAAAAGTAAAATTTATTGTTGTATGTATTTATTAAATTTATTGTTGCATGTATTTATTCCAGTTCTTTTGAGCAGTGGAGAATACATGGCATAAAACAAAATAATATGCTATTAAAAATTTCCCAGAGGTCAATATCTTACTTCCTGCATGCTGTTATCTAGTTTAACAGAAACTTCATCTTCCATATTGTCATATCACCATTTAGTGTATATTAGCAGAATTTTCATTGCGTCTGAAGTCAGTCTGTGAAGTGTTGCCATTTAAAATATTTGTATGGGTGCAACTTCTTAGTTAATGGACTGTATAGAGAGTATTCTAAATATATTCCACAGAGACTAAAAACTCACTTTATTTTGAAATATGCACATACCAGCAAAAGTAGAACCTTCCTCACTGTACTGTATAAAACAGGCTTAATCTCATCTGGAAGGGAGAAAAATTGCATGTCATTCATCAACAAAGGTGACCAGGTGGGCAAAAGTAGAAAATAGTTTTTCCCTTTTCTTGAGCAAGTAACACATTGTCATGGTGGAAAGAATATTTTAGTTTGGGCAGAAATTAATGTATGTGATTGCATTGATAGGTGTGTTAGTTTAAATTGTTGTTGTATCTAACTCTAATGGGTTCCAGAAAAGTTGAAAATAAAAGATATTTTTTTTTGGAAATAGAGTCCAGAGGCTAGGATTTTCTCTTCATGGACAAGGTATATCAGTCCTGATGGTGTGACAGTGGGTCAGGATAAGGAACTAATAGTGTATTGATTTTGCATTGTACAAATTCTATCTATTTTCTCAGATGTTTAAGGAGACATGTATAGGTCACTGGTGGGAGCAGAGACTTATGCTGTTAATCTTGTAGAGGGCTGTGTGGTTGAGGTTTGTGTTTATGTGAGTTTATTAGTATTTGTTTTTAAACTGCCATGTTCTCTTTGTAAAGACTAAAGGTTGCGGCATTTCAGACATTGAACTGCCATTTTGTAATGGCAAATAAATAGAAGAAAAAATTAAGAATTATCTTCAGGTAATTCCTTGGGTATTTACTTTTAGATAATTTTAATTGAAGATCAATTAAAATTATCTAAACTGTAACATATCTAAATTTGTTAATTCAATAATTCAGTTGATATGGGTATGAACAATTAAAGATATAGAGTCTTATTTTATTTCATTGCAAGAAATTTGTGCAAGGAATTATTTTTTCCTATAGATATATTTTGGAATTAGTTTACATTATCAGTTAAGTTTCCACATAGACTAAGGAGTGTTATGATACTCAAAAAAATACTAGTAATCTAAAAAAATATTTAAGGTAATTCCAAGTTGTCAAGCCATTATAAAAAAATATTAATATGTCTATGTCACTTCCAGTGACAGGATAAAAGCTTGATGTTCTCCAAAATGCTTCTAATTGCAGTAAAATGGAAGTTTTAATAAAAATAATGTTCCTTGAAATTTCTCTGGCAATGACCTTATTTTCTATTTTTTTCCTGATTCATGATGAAATGAAACAATACTTAATTCCCATAAATTGTGAATACACATTACATCATTAAAGAAAGATTCAAATTAAATTAATCTCCTGTAGTGGGTTGACCTTGGCTGGATGCCAGATGCCCGACAAGGCCACTCTATCACTTCCCCTTCTTAGCTGGATGGAGGAGAGAAAATGAAATGGAAAAAAACTTGTGAGTTGAGACAAGGCAGTTTAATAAAGCAAAAGCGAAAGCTTTAATGTAGAAAAGCAAATAAAAAAGCTGAAGACTTTATTCTTTACTTCCCATCAGCAAGCAGTGCTCTGCTACTTCCCAAGAAGCAGTGCTTCAGCACAAGTAGCAGTTCCTTGGGAAGGCAAAACTTATAAATAATGAATGCCCCCCTTTACTTCTCCTTTTCTTAGATTTTAAATGTGACATCATATGGTGTGGAATACACCTTTGGTCAGTTTGGGTCAGTTGTCCTAGTCCTGTCCTCTCCCGAGATCTTGCCCACCCGCAGCCTACTGATGGTGGTGGAATGATGGAGAGACAGCACTGATGCTGTGCCTTGACTGCTCACAGCGCCCCAAACACCTTTACAGCCTCCATAAAACCTTTACAGCCCCCAGCACAGAGCACTGCACTGTGAGGAGTGCTGAGGGAAAAATGAACTCCTTCTGAGCCAGACTCAATACAGTTCCAAACTAAATTCTGTTGTTAATATTTGATTTTTTGGGTATTTTAACTGAATATATAAAACTTTTTTTTTCATCTGGCATATTGGACTTGTAAGCTCTGAAAGACTCTTAAAAGTCGCATTTATTTATTTGTAAATTTGGTAATTTTTAATCTACTTCCTTTCACATTAATGCAAGTTTTGATTCCATTTTAGGTAATCATCACTGTTCAAACTTAACTATTCTACTTTTTTTATTCAAGAAGTTGACTATCTGCTCTAAATAAAGAACATTTCATCCAATTCTACTAACTTTACTCTTTTATATAAAGATATTTGATGTCTTTATTTTTGCAAGTAATGAGCAATTAACTCTTGGTCACTCTTTTACTCCATATTAAACCCATGTAATCTGAAGATCATTAAGCATTTTAGGAATCCTCTAAGCGTTTTAGGAATCCAGATAGTACATTGTTTTTAAAGGTGCCAATGATTTAAATTTTATGGAAGAAAAAAACATAAACTAAACTTCGCAAAGAAAATAGTAACACATTGGTGTAACACATTGGCAGAGATTAGGAAAACAGCATTTAAGAATTTTGTATCCTTATTCACCTATCAATCTATCCTATGGATTCTGCTTTATTTGAGAACAAAATACATCCCTTTTTATCAAGGTGTGATAAAAGCCTAAAGTTATAAAATGTTATACACCTGTACATAGTGCTGGCTACACTGAATAGTGCTGGCTACACTGAATATAATTACTGTTAAATATACACATATGTAGCTGTAGAATATAGTTGCTTATGACAAAAGCCCTTTAAGAAACATGTCTAAGACATTAAAATAATATGTTAATATAGACCTGAAAATTACAGCAGGGAACCATAGATTTTTAAAATAAATTTCAGTGGCACAAAAAGGGCAGCTATTTTATTATTAATCATATCCTTTTCTGTGTACATAGACTTTAATTACTTAGTTCCCTGAGTTTCCATTTTAAGATGATTTAACATTCTTCCTTTAAAAGTATTGTGACAATAGCAAGAAATAATTCACACAACTGGTTAGGATTCCCTTGTGTCATATTGTCTTACTGTCACAAGCCTCATCAAAAGGTATTTTAATGAAAATTTACTGAGATATTAATTTCTTCCTATATTGCCTACAGTTCAAAGTAACTTGTCTGAAAAGAATATTCCAGTGGGAAAAAAAATCCAATAAACATATTCTCCACAGCTCACTTCTTTTATACAATAGATATATTTTTCAAACCTAAACTGGATACAGTAAAATAAATCTATGCTTTTCATCTTTGAAGTCATGTATCATTGTGATCAAATACAAAGAACCTTTAATATTTCTTGTCTAGTATCATGTTTGGTTACCTTCCTAAAAGGCCCTTCTTGTTTTTATAAAAGTAACAGGGTATCAGAACTACTAAGGGCTATAAGATTCCTGACTGCTTCTAATTCATACATTCTCCTAGCACTGTATTTTTCAGGCTTTTCTTGTTCAGCCTTGGGTTAATTTGACTTGAAACAATCTCAGAAAATCTCAGAAAATATTCACCTAGATAATAGATTTTAAAATAGGTTTTTGGATAAATATGTAGAAAGAAATGCTACTGAATTGTAAGGAAAACAGCGGGGCCAATAACTGCACATAGAAAACTGGCAAAAATTCCACTTGCTTTTAGAATCTAACCTAAAGCTTTAATGTTGAAATTGTCAGAAATCCTTTCCTAGTTTGGTGGATTGACATATTTCCTAGTGAATGCTTAGCAAACTCTATATTTACAGGATATATCAATTCTAACCATCAAATACAAGAGACTAGGTAGGATTCCGTTAAAATTTATTAATAAAGATGATGCATTATTGAAACCTGAATGTGATAGAATTTTTTACTTTAAAAAGAACTGTATACAAAGTGACCTAAAAGACTGTGTTGGGAGCACTCCGTACATATCAGAAATCAAGGACTAAAGAATATCCTGTGTTCTCCTCTTATACCTCTGATACAGCTCCAACATTAATGAGAAGTTGTATGAGATGTAGTGCTGGTTTCCTAACAGAACTTAAAATAGGGTAACAATACTGGGAAATATAAAACCAGGAGGTACCTCATCCAGCTGCATGCTGTTGCATGCATCTTCTAATCTAATGAAGATGTCAGCTCCATGCTGAGTTTTCCTCTTTTCAACAAACCTGTTTTCTTCTATTCTGCTGGCAAGTCTATCCTCTTAATTTTTTTTTTGCTTTAATATTTTTACAGTGCATATTATACCTATTTTCAACATTAGCTTTATGCCTATAAACATCTATCATCCCTTTCAGCTTTTATTTTCCTAAGTTAAAACTAACAAACTAACCTCTATTTTCCATTCATGGTTTTATTTTCTGTGTCCTTGATCACAGCTGTGAATTCCGTGTTAACTTTTCCTAACTTATTTCATTCTTGCGGAAACATGCCAGCTGATGTCTTGCACAATGACGTTATTACTTATCCATTTCTTCTGGAGATGCTACTCTGCACGTCCAAAAATTAGAAATTTTAAGTTTTTTTCTCTTATATTGTATAGTTGGCTCTTAAACATCGTATGATACACTAATCTAGTTATTTTGTCTTTCTCTTCTGACATTTTAAGAACGCCTAGTTTATAATAGACATTCATAGTAAAAAATTCTTAGTAAACCCCTAATTTACTTGGCACAATAGAATTTATCAAACATGAGATACATATGATAAAATTGAGAGAACAAACATCTGCAATTAACCTACATGACAAAATAAGACTTTAAAATATTAATTGCTGATATTTTTTCTATCTTTTGTGGGGGTTTTTGTTAATTGATAAATAGATAGATAGATCCTTTACTTTTATCCTTTTCCAAACTTTTGAAATACTTTGATATTAAAGAAAATAGGTTACCTTTGTAATTTGACCACTGAGAGCCCTAGTGACAAAGGGCGAATCACCATTGTAGGATTTCACAAAAAGTTTTAATTGTGTCATTAGTTGGAATATAGAAACTGCTTCAGGGAGGAGGAGGATGGACAGGGGGGAATGAAGGAATGTCTTGGTTCCAATCCATTTTCTAGTCTTTATAAATATGTTGGAAGCAGAATAATGGTTCACAAAAATTTAATCCCTTTAAAAATAGAAACCAGGGCTTAAAGTGTGAAGATATGGACTGTGAAAATAAAATTTGAGGTCACTAAGCCGCAAACCTAAGTAAAATTGAACAACACGGAGTTCACCATCCCAAAAGCCTAAATAAAACCTCCACAATGAGAGGAACTAACAGTCTTCAGGATTATGAATTTTTCAACAAATATTTCAGATAGTAGATTATCCGGTTTGCCCATATCTTAAATAGCTTTTTCTGAGATATTGGTTCTTTTTTTGTGTTTCTATTGTTACTATTTGTAACAATGTCTAAATGTAATCTGTAGGATAAAGCAAGTTTTTCAGCCTTGGAAAAATAACAAATGTATTGACCTGGCTACATTAAGGATTAATGGTGAGTATTGAGCCATGGAAACCTTTATGCTTCAGGTAAACTAGAAATACAGTTAGCACTGCTATTGAATGCTTGTTATTCTGTAGTTCAGCCTGTGTAAACATGGGGAAAAAATAACTTGATTCTGAGACTTGATTTATTCTGGCACAAAAAAGCTTAATCCGGTTACTGGTGGGTTTTATTTTAATTTTTTTTAATCAGGAGTCCCTGATCTGAATGACAGTGTTGCTTAACTTCATTGCCATTATATTTGCCCTAACATCAGCATTAGAATCATAGATAGAGATAACTTGTATAACTCATTTTTTCTGTCAGTTTGACTTATTCTACAAGCTGCCATGTATTCTTGTTTTTCAATTCTATCCACATTTTATGCAGAAATTAGTAAAAAGTTCATTATCTGAGTATAAATAACAAATACAGAATCAGAATATTTTGAATATTTTTTTTTTCTATTCTGTATTGGCTGATGTACAAGGAAAGTAGAAATTTTATGAAGCTCAGAGGACTAAGCTGCTAAGTTTTTGGAGATGAAAAGATGAAGCTTTGTATTTCTACCTCAGAAACTGTTACTGTTGTCTACTGCCTACAAAGTTAATACATTTTCTTTTGGGAAGTAAGAATTTTAGGCTTTGCTGACATCAGACACTTGAATTGCAATACACTCTTTACAATTCAGTACTACCTGTGCTGAAGCAACAAATCTTATTCCCCTCATTAAAATCATACAATATGCAATCACCTTAAAATACTTGAGGAGGAGTTGGAAAATATAATGTGCTCAAAGGCTCTACAGGAATCTATTCAAAATCTTAGCTGAAGGTTCCCATTGTCTTCTATCATTTATGCCTCTCTTTTTCTCCTACCAATAAATCCCTCTGATTTTCATCCAGGAGGTATAATGGTTTAGCTGTGTCTTGTCAAGAATAAGCAAGCTGTTACACCAGAACGTGAGGAAGCCGTCTCCACATGCTCAAATACCTTTCTAAATTCATCTCCAGGACAGGAAGGGAAGTAGGTAACCAACTGGTCAGTGATTGTTAAAAATAATACCCAGTATTTTAAAATATCACATCTATCAAGCTACTACTGTATAACTCTGGATGGATGCAATAGTGCAGTGCAATGTTAAAAGAAAAAAAAAGTAAAAAATATTTACATCTTAATGATATCTACATGTGCAAAGCATTCTGCTGAATGGGTGATGGTGAACCTTTCAAGAAGATGCAAAACCTTTTATAGAAATTTTTAATAGAATCTGGAAGTAAGTCAGAAGCAGCCTGTGAAAATACAAAGATGTTTATGTCAATATAGGTCTTCTTCCTTTTGAACCTACAACCTTCCACCATTACCTGGGAAGACTGGGTTATTTTTACTCATCAAGCTCCTAATCTGAGCACATAAAAAAACCCCAAAAAACAAAACAAACAAACAAACAATACCCCAGAAAATAATCACACAGTATGTTCTATCAGCAATGATAGTGGAATGATTGATACCACTTGGCAGACAATGTCAAGACACTTAAGTGCTCCAACTAAATACAGAAGAAGAAATTTGTCTAAAAGTGTCCTGAGTTTCCAAGATTTTACTTAACCCTTGTCATTTTGTGTCACTGAATAACAGCACTGCCGCTACCAGTTACCCATTTCTCGCATTGTGCATTTGAATACACATTTCATACAAAATAGCTTTTGAAGTTTCATAAATAATTCTCTTTGCGGTGACATTCTGCATCTCTTGCACCAATAAATAGGCAAACTTAGGTGGTTCTAAAACAGATTAAGGTAAGGTAAGGTGAGGTAAACTACTACTAAGGATGTAAAGCTAAAAAGCTGAATTTTGATAAGACTGCAGTCATAATGCTATTTTAAAACACTGAAAATAAAATAAAATAAAAAAAAAAAACTAAACAAAAAAAAAAATAAAACCAAAAAAACCCCAAAACAAGTTATTGAAATGCTCTCAAACACTCCACATTTCATGTTCAGAAGAAAAATAATAAACAGACAATCTTATTGAAATTAAGTATTCCTGAAAGGCAAAGCTTACATTTTGTATGTTTAAATACTGATTGATGTAGAGGTGTTTTTATACTTCTTTTAAACTCCTTCACAGATAAAGCTGGGCTTCAAAATTATGCTCTTTCTAAAGGTATGATCACTGTATACATAGAAGCCATCTAAGAGTTTCATGTTATCCATCTTGCTGAAGAATGCATTGTTGTTTGACTCAAAAGATTCACAAGGGTTTAATTACCAGTTCTCAGTCTGTGGTCAGCAATGAGCAACCATGTTATTTCCTGCCTTTCCCATAAAAACCATATAAAATCTGATCTTTAGCAAATTGAAAGATTAGTTAGGGATTATTATTTGGGGTGCTGACAGCAATTTGTTAATTGGAAGACTGAAACAACTGCAAGTCTTTAAGATGTTAAAAATACACATACATTTTAAATTTTCTAAATTTTATGTTTTAACTGATTAGTTAAATATATGTAACTTTTGTGACTTATACACTTCATAATTTTGGGAGTTGGAATATGGTGTAAAGTCTGGAGATGCAGATGTCAGATGTGAATTTTCAGTAAAGGAGCTAAAAGAGAAAAAAATTAAGCTTTCACATATAACACTGGTTAATAAAAAAACCCCAAAAGATACTTCATTTGTCATGATATCAACAAATGTGAGATTTAACTTTATTATTTATACTGCTAAGCTGGTAAAATGATAGGACTTTATTTATTTGTTACAGCAGGATAGAGATTGCTTCAGGATCCATGGCCTCATGAAATAGAAATGTAGCTAAATTGCTTTGACAGAAAAAGGGTAAAATCTTTGGACATTAATACAGTAAAAGCTTTACTAATGGTAGACAAAACTGAACTCCAGCTCTTCTCAAAAAATCCTGGTTCAATGCCATGTACCTTTAAAACTGTTGTGCTTCAGTAAAGTTAATTGCAATTTTCACATAGACTAGCAAGCTTACTTAGAAAAAAAATAATCATGTGCAACTATAAAAGCAGCTATCAAAAAAATGCACTTGACAGGAGAGAACAGTACCCTTCCTCAAAAAGAAAGTTCTTAGGAAAATAACTAGATCAAAGGATTTTCAATAATTCCTCTATAGATAATCTTATAATTGAGCAACATATATCAGCTTTGTCTACTTTACCACATATAACAACTATATTTGCTCATTGTATTGAGTCCCAGGTTTTGTTGTGCATTTCCATAATTCATGGTCTAAGGATGAGAAGTAAGGAGTAGTATGTAGGCATGCAATGTTATAAAAGACAGAGTTCATGCATGAATTCCATTTAAAAACAACAACACCACCCCCAAACAAACAAGCAAACAAACAAACACCACAGAAAAATCTGTCAAAAAATTAAAACTAAACCAAAAACAACTAAAGAAATTTCTGATGTGAGAGGGCTTGTATTAGTTTCAACATGACAAAGATCCCAGTACAGATCAAGCATATAGTTCTACTTTTATTCTGTTCAAATAGACAAGAAAGACAAGCCACAAAATTTTATTATGGAAAATTAGGTTTTCAAATGAATTATCTGAGTTTTGCACTTTGTACAGGGAATATGTACAGATAAAAAGAATTTCCCAGGTTCTTCATGGATAGTAATTTTGATTATTAGATTTGATGTTTCTGGATGATAGGACTGAGGTTTTAATTTTAATAAAGCAATTTTAAAATTCTAAAATTTAATTAAGAATAAATTTTTTCCACTATAAAACTAGATCAAGGCTCACTCCAAAGTATTTTTTACAGTTCTATGATATACCATGCAGGAGGGACATAAAAATGAGAACACTGATAACTTACAGCTAATACTCCCCTCAAAATCCTGGATTCAGAAAACAATTTATTTGAAGTCTCTCCTGATTTTCTGGCTCTCAAATAGGACGACTAATGGAACAGAGAAAGACAAAATATATCCCAAAAGCCAAAAATCTAAAGTCTTTTTTCTCTACTTATGATGTTGAAGGCCATAAATTTGGATTTTAAATCAAGATACTAAAGAATAAAAATACAATCTACAAGGCTAGAAATGTTTTGAAACATTTAAATGGAACGTTTGCATTTCGGTGTTTGAAGTCATTGCAAAGACATTTTCATTTCAATTATTTAAGCAAAGTGGGAATAAAGAAACTGAAGTAATTGCAAATGTTGGCAAGTTCTTTAAGTAGCTGAGATAGATTCTGACATCTGCTACAGCTACTGGTAGAGTGTTTTGATCCAAGAGTGTTAATAACTGCTTTGATATCTTTGTTTGCACAAATTTAATATATTTTTAAAATTTTGAATGTAGAGTTCAAGCTGTGTGTTTTCAGCCAAAGACAACTTAAGTAATATGACTAAAATATAAACTGTTCTTCAAAAATACATAAATGAAAAAATCTTGCTTTTACTTCATTGGTTATCTAGAAGCACCTTATATAAAATCCATCAAATAATTTTTTTTTTTTTTTTAATTACTGGTCATAATAAAAAGAAGACTTGTTCTTTCTTCCTCACTTCCTTTTTCTTTAAAATTATATTTCTAAGTGAAAGTTTCCAAGTTTTTATCCTATATCCAATGCTAGAAGCCAAAAAATGTTCAACATTTCATCCTTTTGTGACTCACTTATCACTGCAATCTTTTAAACAGAGGCTTTTTGAAATCTCTGTCCTGCGTGGGTGGCTCATTCAGGAGCTACTCAGGCAAAATATGTCTGTGATTGTGTTAATTTTGATGGGCCATCAAAGATCTGCATCATCCTCAAACCACCCACGTGTGCTTTAATTGCTTTGCCAGGTTTGTTAAACCAATTAACATCAAGTTTCTACAAACTTCCAGTCTTCTGACTCTACTTCATGCAGATTACTATTGCATTCAGATGAGAATTTGTGTTTTACTGTTACAAAAAGAAAAAAATGAAATTATTTTAATAATAAACAAGGAAAGAAATTGCATAATTTCTTTTTTCAATATTCTCCTGCCTTGATTCCATTCAGATAATTAATCATATAATTTAATGGTAATTATTTATGCAGTTCTAATATACATTGGATTAAGAAGAATGTTTAGTAAGTAGGATTAACCACATGAAAAAAAAAAGGAGGACTATAGAGAGTGCTAAGAGAATGTTATACCCCTAGCAATTAATTACTATTTTTGAGAAATGTGGGAAGAACTCAGATGAAAACTTTCATGTTCTCCTGAACTAAAGAAAATACTACATGGTTTTATCTAAATGATTCTTCTTTAACTGACAGTTTGAATGGTTGTGTTGTATTCTTTTTTTGTTGTTTTGGTGGTTTTTTGTGTTGTTTTTTGTTGTTGTTGTTGTTTTGTGGGGTTTTTTTTTGTGAAAATCATTCTCTTAAATTCTTTGTGTGGTGTAAGCATATGTCACAATGTACTTGACCACATACGGAGGGTAGAAGCTGCTGGTACTTTTTTAAAAAGCTGACTTTGGCCTTTTCAATTATCCTTTCTTGAAAAGTGATTTTATACGGCATAAAAAATTCACAAAGAAAGATAAAACTACATTGCTATCAAAAATTTTGTATATGTAGATTAATTTTATTTTTAGGTTCAAAAGCTGTTCTCTAATACCAGCATTAAATTTAACAGATTTTGCTGGATTATAAAAAGTGAAAAAGCATTTGATGCTTATGTTTTCTACATTGTTTTTTTCTCTTGTCATTTTTATTGCACCATTTACTTGATGCTCCTGCTATGCTTACTGTCTTTGCTAATTCCTTGCTGAAGTGTTAATGTATTATAGGTATTATTTTGCATTTGTTATCAGTAATTGCTGATGCTTCTCTTTTCACATTGGATCTCCCTCAGCACCCTCAGGCAATTAATAGGGATTAATACTCCAAAATATAAACAAATTAACAACTCCAGATTGGGGCATCCAGTAAAAAAAATAATATTAATAATAATAGTAATAAAAGTAAAAATTCCTCTTCAGGTTCATGACAAAAGAATCCTTTTACAACTTCAACATTTTATCCTTGAGAATGCCGAGGTGTATAAGATATTGTCTTTTTCCTTCTCATAGTAACAGAAGCAGAGTATACTCTATAATTATATAGGTGAGACAAAAGGTTTGTCTGGATCTTCAATTCATAGAATATTTGCATGGGAAAATCAAGATCCTCAGCCTTATTGTATTTCTTTACTGAACATCACTTGCCATCTGCTGGCTGAGTCGCAATTTAAGTGTTTTCTAATACAATTTCATTTTTATTGTTTATCTTCCTAACTTTATCACGATGTAATTTAAAAAAAATCAGCATATCTTATCATTATCTGTTTCTGAATTTACCTCTATATACCTATTGAGCAACCATGTGGACTTTGACAAGTAAATGCCATAGTAACTAAAAAAACAAACAATGTGTCATGCTTTCCAGATATTATCAACTTGAGTGGTGCTTGTCTTCTGATATAAAGAAATTGTCATAAATTTTGTAGGTTTTGGACAATCTTCAAAACAAAACAAAGTGCTTCAGAAATGAGAAAATGAAATTAAATAATATCTGTATGAACTGTGGAGGAAAATAGTAAGTTTATGAAGTTGTAATGGAGGTAATCAGTGTAAAAATTTGATTTTAGAAAAATAAAGTATTGGAAAAAATTTCAAATATTTGTTAAAAAAAAGACGTCTGACAGAGAGCATGTAAGGAAATTGAAAACTAAATTGTCAAGTAAAAGGACATTGAAATAGAAACCATTAAATAAGGAAGAGTAGCCTATGTTTATTTCATATATTTGTAAAATGTTGGGTTCCTCCATTGTTCTTTGACTAACCTGTGCCTTATCATAGTATGCAGGTATTTACCATCTATAGTGGATTTGTTCACACAGGTGCCATTAAAAGCCTGAGGTTATTTCGCAGAAGAGAAAAGTGATGCACTGATCATTTACAGATGAGCAGGAGACTAAAGGAAAGTCTCCTTGTCCACATGTATTTTTCTAAATTCCCCCTTACTGAAGTCAACAAGCTGAATCAAATTGAAATCAAGGTGACTGAAGAGGACACAAATTAACACAATCTCAATCCATAAGATAGATGCAGATACATGTTAAACTGGAGCTCAAGAAAGAAACGTTAGTCAATTAAAGGCCAGTTGAATTGACTCATAAGATATTAAGTCTAAAATACTGTTAAATACAAAATTTTGTCAACTACAAACAGAAAAGTAGCTTACAACACTCTGCAGTTTAATGTACTGGTTGGGAATCTTAGGTATAGGATAATTAAGAGCATGTTACTGATGAAAGAATATAACAGTAACAGTATAATGAATTCAATGAATAGTACTCATTCTTCTTAACTGAGTCTTTTAAGAGTAAGAAATCATACATATAATTTGGTACTCAACACTTTGACAAATGGTAGTGGGAAAGCCTGAATGGTATAATTACAAAAGTAGTATTTGAGATTAAATTAATGACTTTTAAGAAATCATGATGGCCAAAACAGTGCACTTAGTCATAAAAGTATGACTCCTGCTTCTTTTAACGTAAACAGAAAGCTCCTAACGACAAATACAAAAAACTGACATGCTTCTTACGACTACAATCCTAGACATGACCAACCTATTACTCTCCTGAAAGAACTACAAATAAAGAAGGAGTGGAAGCCAAGTAAAGTTCAAAGCCGCACATGCAATTGATCCCATTTAATCAAATCAGATGAGGCAGAAACAGTATTTGGTTTTTTGTTTTAATAGAAATGAAAATATAAAAACTTTTTTTGTTTTAGACGACTCAATTGGCTAAGAAATGTTGTCTTGCTCAAAAAAAGCAATGGCAAACTGAGACTAGATTCAGAAATCTGTTAGTGGTTGCCTGCCATTAAATTATATATGTCTAAGCACCCACTAAGAAAGTAGAACTTTTTTTTTTTTAAATCATCTTCCTTTCCAAGACTACTTGGTACGCCCATTTTGGATATCCTGGGGGAATAAAGCCTGGGAGCTATAATTGCATATAAACATTTAAACATTTACTGAATCCCATGAAATAGAGATTCATTCAAAACCCTACTTTATTTTCTAGTTCAGCAGTTTTCTGAGAATTTTCTGTATAGCAGATCAGCTGCTCGAGGTCATCATCCCCAATAAACACACGAACACGCGCGCGCGCACACACACACACGCACAGAGTAAGTTTAATAGTTTATAAGCTATATATAATAGTGAAATAGTGAAATAATATTGAACTACTGAGCTGCACACTGTTATCAAGCAGTTCAAGTACAACTCCTGTGCTGGAGCAATGTGTAAGCAGCAGTGAAGCTCGTTTTGGCAGGGGGTTGTTAGACTGTCTGTGTACTTAGTCATAGAAATCAGCAAATTAACAGGGACTGCTGAGGCTGATACAGCTTTGTTGCAGCAGGACTGAGCAGTATACCCATTCCAGATGGTTTTTTGGTGTCTGAAACTATTCTTGCTTTTTTTTTTTTCATTATTCTCCAAGATGCATTGTTCCAGCTATATGAAAATTTATACCTGGTTACAGAGAAAGCTTAAGCATGTCAAATAGGATCATAAACTATATTCTACTTTCCCGGAATATATTTAATGTTGCATCCTTTAACTTTCATGACTAAAATAATACTAATACTGATACAACTAATGCCCATATAATAGCAGCACATGACTTTGATTAATATTACTAATATGGGGAAACACAGTCATAATGCTATTTCATATGTTTATTTAATATACTTTGCAATTTTAAAGTTATGTATAATTGCACCATTATAATATAAGAACTGTAACCTGTCAGTCTTTAATTTCACTTTGATTTCTTCTAGACTCTCCTAAACACACATTTGCTAGAGTAGTGCATGTAAAAGAGATCTATTTTCTTTAAAAGTACCTTTAGTGTTTTCTTCTGAATAGCTGAGGTTTACAGCCCTTCTGGCAGTTCAAACTATAAAACAACATCATGATTATTAGGTACAAACTGTATTTCTCATAACACCTTGAAAGAATAGAAGAAGGTGAAATGAATGAGAAAATGAATGATTTTCTCAGAATGAGAAAATGAATTATTTATGACATAGTGAGAACACTGAGATGGCATGCTAAGCTGGGCCCTTTTTTCGTATAAATCCATATTTTGACTGAAAGAATGGGGCTATTTATGTCAACAGGTAGTTGTGATTAACTCCCAGTGTCTGTAAAAGTAAATTAAAACTATGATTTTTCATTAAGATTCTCCTGATAACTGTTTTAATAAGACAATTAAGTACTAGCAATAACTAAAAATAATAACAAAAAGAAAAATCTAACACTACGTTTAGGTATGTCGACCTTTTATTAGCTGAAAAGAATATTTTTTCCTTTTACCTCCTTGGAATGGCAAAGGTTATTGTGGAAATTTATATATGACTAGGAAAGAAAAATCAGCCTTTGGCAAATTCATTCATCTTGAAATACTAGAAATGGGAAATTATAAGAACCATATTAGCTAAAACTATGTCATGAACTTTAAAAAGGCAATTCTTCTTTACTCTTAACAAAATAAATGTGAAAATCTTTCAGTGTTAAGTCTCTCTTATTCTGGAATCAGTTGTGCATTTCTACATGTCACTGAACCCAGTCCCCTGGTAATGTAAACAACCATATTGTAAATTGATTCACCTTTCTAATAAAATTAGCAATATATTTTTGTCCCACTTACTCTACTGGCTTAATACTCTCTACTATTGGCAGATTGAATGTTAGAATTATCTTTTTTTCTCCTAAATTTATTTCTGCTGCATTTATATCAATTTGTTCTTGTGCCAACTTTTCACTTTAGCTCTATAATGTATTTATGAGAAATTATAAACCTGTATAGCCTTCCTTTCACTAGGATAAGTAAGTCAATCTGGTTTAGTATTTTTTACTAAATTAAGCTAGTTTTATGATAAATCCTTTTCTGCATCTGATTAAATCTGTTTAAAACAATGACCCATGCTATATACAGAAAATATTGCCTATGTTATTTGTTTAAGGAATCTAAGATCGTTTCCTCATGCAATAAAACTGTAAAACCATTTAGAATGAGAATTCAGAGTATTGACATAATCTGGAACTTATTTATTTCTGTTAATTGCATAGATTTTTCTCATAATAATGATGTTCCAACTGAAAACCTAAAATTAGGTCATATCAATTCTTCCTAATATTTCAGATTAAATTTCCCTTGTGTTTTGGCCCAACTCCTTACCTATCGCAAGTACATGGCCTGATCAGCCCTACAATACTCAATGACTTTTTCATGTCTCCATTATACTGCTAGCTGAAGAATTAATACAGACAGGATTTTGTCCTCCTTTGCCCTTTCCAATTCAGAATCTCCATGCATAAAAACTTTTATTATGAGCAATCATGTACTTTATACTGATACAGTTAATTTTCCATTTCCATTTCTGTTCCCTCAAAGTTAGTTCTTCTTGTTCTGATTCTTTCTGTGAATGATGCTTTCCATATTTTGAGTTATTAACACTTTGTTACCTCTGTTCTTATTAGTGAGATCCCTGGGATATGAGTTTACTTTTCTTACTGGTGGCTTCCCTTTCAATATTATCATTCTCAGTCTGAAGCAAAACTCCTTACTGCAGCCCTTATTCTCCAACTTCAGAATAATTTGCTGTGTGGCTCTGAGTTAAATGCTTTGCATCATATCTATAGAGTTTAAGAAAAAATAACCAGTGCATTATAACTTTTCTGGGAAAAACAACATTAGGGAAATGAGCACTACATTTAGAAGTAGGATGAGCACTTAATTTTTGACAATAGTATAAGTGATTTATGTGAAATAGCTTCAACAGTGCCATCTGATTATGTATATGCAAGCTTATTTCTTGAATTGGGCACCTTTTTCTTGTGAGCATGAATTGCCGTGTTCCATGTAGTACTTTATTTCTTAATTTCAATTTCATTTAAATAGGATTGTCTAAATGTAGTTCTTGATTAAATGTGATTTCTTGAGAAATGAGTGCAGACACAGAATTTTTAAGGCTTCAATACAGACTATCTCCCAAATACAGACAACTAAATTATGCTTGGTATGCTTGTTGCATCTGAGATATATAATCCATGAAATTGTTCATACAAAGAACACACTATAACCCATTTGTTACTTTTATGACCTGATCCACACTAATCTCACTGCAAGAACAGTTAATCCAGTTACTTGTCTTTTGAGGATTTTAAAATGCAAGAGCTCGTTACATATTACTTAATTTAAGACATGGTAAAAGTTCTCATCCATATGAGAAAAGCTGCTGCTTTTATATTATTGACTCTGAGGATATTATATAATTGCAAGAGGTTTAAAAACCAGCCTCTCAATTATGGAGCAGTGCCAGTTTTGCTGCGCTGCATATAGTGTTCAGTGTGACAGTCTGTTAACTGGAACAATCTGTGAGTGACAGTTCTTCAGTAAGTGTAGGTTAAATTACTTTTCAAAAAAAAAAAAAATAAAATTCTATGCTTTTCTGCTGTTTCTCTGTTTCTGATTTAATTGTTCTATATTATCTTAATTTTACATTTTCAGTTTCAATGTTTTACTTATAGTATTTTTATCTCTTATAAAAGGAAAAATATTTTAAGAGATATTAAAATCTGAAGAATTATAAGAATTGGTTTTAATTTTTATCCTTCAAAATCCTATTATTAAGGAAATCTAGATTGGTTTATTCATAAATGCACGGCAAGTGTGCTTTGAATTCTTGCAATGTGATATAATTTAGCAGGGGTAGCAAAACTAGCTTTGAGAGCAGATTTTACATGCTCTATTCAATAGAGATATTTTTCTTTTTTTTTTGCCTCAGTAGATGCAGATATTTTTTCTTGAAGGGAGAGAACAGAATATGTAACCGCTAGTGAGAATGCTGCTTCCATGCAAAGATTAAGTGTATAATATGAATTCCAACTCCAAATCAGGAAGGGAGAACAAAATGTTTTAAAGATTTGAAGATCAGACTTCTGAATATTTGAGAAAGTATTTGTTCTACTCTTGCTAATAGTAAATCTCAGATACAATTTTTGAAGTTCCTAACACCCTTTTTCAGAATATCTTGGACAATAATTAGCAAAATATTTCTGCAGGCATTTTGATATTTCTTGATAGTACATTTGCAATCCTGAACAGACGACAGACCTCACTTTTGTGGTTAAAAGTATTAAATTTTTATCATATAGAAGTGTAGTATAGAAGCAGACCTAAAGCATAACTAATCGCCCTTTAGAGATGTTTTAGCAGGAGCAGCACAGGAACTTTTTTTTTTAGTGGAAATTGAAAATATGTTCAGTTTCAATCTCTTCAAGGACAATATGGAGTCATCTCAAGTCACGGATGGGACCTGTACCTCAAGCATCCCCTGAGTAAATGTGAGATTTTCAAACAGGATTGCACTATGTAATTAATCCTATGTCATCAGTCCTATGTTATTCTAAATAAATCTACTCCAAAATCCTCATTCTATAATAGGACCAACCTCAACAGGTTGACACATGCCTACAAACTAAGTAATATTGTCAGAGAGGTTAGCTAGGTGGCTCTGAGTTCTGGGTGTCATGCCCCTTACAACCTTTAACCATACAGCAACAACCTTCTGATTTCTGAGATCAATACATGGGGAAAAGGTGACATTTTACATAGGGAAATACTCATCTCTTTGCGTGAAATGGACTAACTTTAAATCTGAAAATAATTTTCCTCTCATGGAATCTGACGTCACTGCCCTCCAAAAAAACTTTCAGTGATTTTGAGGCTCTATATACTAAAACATGTGGTTTTGTACCCCTATGAAATCTTCTTTCTCTTCATCGTTTCTGAGACTTAGCTTTGAATTTCTTTCCAGCTGTGTATCCTTGTCCTTTCTATTGCAGGCTCTCTTCTTAAAGGCATTGTCCCATTTATAGAAGCTTTTCCAAAACTGATCACTTTCCAATGAGTTCAATCTAATCTACTGCCTGGAAGGTTTTCATGCAGGATGTGCAGGTCTGGGCCAGACAAGTGGACAGTCTTCTTCCCTGTCTTCAGTCACACTTTCTTTAACCGAAGACTATCGGTTGTGCATCCCATTTTCAGATTTAAATTCAGAATTGATTTCTTATGCAGTACAGAAATTTACATGTTTAGTTATGTAGAATGAAGTCTAAAATGCAGTGTATAAAGCCTGTAGATCATACAGAAGAAAATGAAATTTTTATATTCTGCTATTTTTTCAGGAAATGCTCTATCTTTATTTCAGGCATATCAATTCCATACCTGTAACTAGGCATCTAAAAGGTGTGGAGTTTCTGATTGTATTTATGCTTTGGTAAATAAAAAGCTTTATTTTCAAAGCTCTTTATTTTGAGATGCAAATGTTCGAACCCTTAAAAAAACACAAGGTGATTGACACATTGATATTCTTCTTTCAGATGTTTTCCTGAGAAGTTTAATGTAGAAATGGTTCCATTTGAAACTGTAAATAAAAAAGGAGTAT